>LGAG01000556.1:212456-233406 GCA_001278395.1 Lerema accius
AATTCATCCATTTACAACATCACAAAATTCTTTATAGTTTTTTAGATATTTGATCATATTTGATGAAATATATAATATCCCTAGATTTTGTTGATGTGTGTATTTGTTATTGCAATAATTCTAAGTTATGGATTAATGTTTAGTTTGTGTTAAACATTCATGCTTTAGGATAGGATAGGATAGGCTTAACGGGTTATGGTTTGCAGAACACGCAAGAGATCTTTTTTAAATGGTCGGTGAAAGTTGACGTACTAACCACACTTGGCCAGTGGTTTCTAAAGGGTGTACTAGTGATACTGTCGCTCGTATAGTTAAAGGAAAGCGTAAACATGCGGTTTCCAAAGTACTTCATACCTAGAAAACGTGTTTTAAAGTCGGTTTCGTATTTCTACGAAGCTTCCTTACTAATGAGGTTACCGCAGTTAACACTTGAGTCGAAAGTTTTTGTTAGTTAATGTGTTTTGATTATATCCATTTATTATGTAGAAGCAATAAACAATGTTATTTATTTCTCTATTCTTAGATTTATGTTAAAATTAAGATTCGTCGATAGATATTTCTGGCTGGCAGATGTTTTCTTCTAGATTAAAAAAAAAAGTTCACATTTCACGAAATCGTCTATCATTTCATACTTTCTACTGTTAACTTCGATCGGTGTAGGTACATTTGGTTCACGCGACACAATGTAAGTAAGCTTATAAAAAGATTTGATTTGTATGAGGAAAACTCGAACGGAAACTCTTTGAGGGGTAGACAATAGAACGGCTCCGAACAACGATCGAACAACGTAGATGTCTCTCGTACATTGGACAAGAAGTCACGTGCTTAGACGTGGATGTGACAATATTTTCTTATGGTGATAGCAGGTAATAGTCTTAAATACTGATGGTAATTGGTTACTCATTTATTGGCCAATTATGTATGCATATTTTAAATACATAATACTGATAATGATGTCACAAATGTCCTGTGTATACCTTCTTATTTGACGACCCGATCGATCAGTCCTATGTTTGTTACATTCACTCTGATTGCATGTTCGTATGTTTCTATGTCATCCGTGGCACCCACGCCAAGGAATCCTACTGTGGGGCTGTCTATAAGTGTTTATTTATTTGCTTGTAGTTTTTTAATTAGAAAATTGATTTTTCAATCGAGTAACACTTGTCCTTCGAAAAAAAAAACTTAAGGAAAAATCGTTATAAATTAAATTTAAATTTCAAAGCACCGTAACTGAGTTGATTGGACCTTTTGTAGGCTTGACATCCCAAACAATACGTTTGTTTACACACAACGACAGGTGTGTTATCTACTAACATGTCGTGCTCTCTTTCCAATGTGTGGATTTTTGTATTTGCTATCTCACTTTAATGCACCGTTGCAGGGGCTTTGCCCTCAACACGTGCGTTACAGTTTCTAGCGGTGTTTGATATAAGGACGTATTGTAGGAAATTGTTTTTTTTAACGGTTCCCCGCTTATTTTAGTATGTCTAGGTTGCTTTTGTTTCGTTCTATGTAAACCAAATATAGAACAAGCTTTTAAGGTTTATCTAACATCCATTTTGGGATTCCCGTTTTCCTTGCGTGATAGATGTTCAAAAGAGTATCATTTAAGACCAGAATTATCTTCCTGTTTCGGTAACCTCTTCATTATTTTTGTTGCTACTGCAAATAGTACATTTATCCTTTTTTGGGACATGGAATCCAATGTTTTTAAACCAGTCCCTAAAGATTTAAAATGACATCGCTCGTCTTACAATTTCATGGCATTCGTTCTTGTAAATGCGATATAGGTTACTTACATTTCTAAATTCTTCAGGGAAGTATAATCGCTTCGAATCTTTCCGACAATAATGCGATGGCATTTTCGGCAAAGTTTCTATAACGTTTCTTGCATGTTCCAAAAATTCTTCCTTCGTTTTATTATGTCCACCATTTCCACCACCAAATCCATCAGCCATTGTTCCCAATTTGTAGAGAATGAATCGTTGACTTATGTTCAATGTCTTTATGAGGTGTTTTTGACAACTACTACTACAACTACTATCCACCCGGGTTTATTTACTAGACGTTCTAAAGTTAAAGAGGTTCCCATCATTTTAAAATTTAAATTAAATTTTAAATACACAATAATTATCAATGTACTGTCATTGTTACCATCAATTCTTACTTCAAATAGCGATGGAACAGTCTTATTGAAGTTGGTATTTCTTCTCAACTCCGCTATATTTTAATTGTAATGAAAGATGAGTTTTTATACTGAGTAACATTACAAGTATTTATATGCGAACTGACAGTGACATAAGATTAACTTTTCTAATAACTTATAAATGAGTTCTATAAATTATTTATGTATGTCTGAGAAATATCGTTGAACGAAACGCGTCGTCTGAACGCAGCCTCATAACTGTTTAACGCGAAAATAAACCGTGAAAATACGTAATGATGCTTGTAACCTGTACTCGGGCTGTCGGGCGAATTTACGCGGTAATAAAATTCAGCGGAAAAATTTCGCGCATCAGCGTTCCGCTCCGGGGATCGTTATCTAACCAGATTACGGGGTTCGGCTGATTACATCTGGTCTGGCACAACGGGTTTTTCATGTAGAAGAATAATTTAAAATTTCAATGTTATAACTACAGATTCATACAAATCTCTCCAATACCTTCCTTTATTAGCTTCTTGACTTCAGACATTTTGAAACTTGGTTTACTTAAGTATGCCGACATGAGGTTTTAGTTGCGCCCATATTAATTTAATCGCATTTAATTCGCAATGGTAGGGCGGTAGACGTAATACTACGTTGTCTTCTTATACACAATTTTGTCATTGATCTTTATTCAATTTCATTGATAGTTGTACTTTTATTTAATTTTCTTCGTAACTAATATTTTTCTCCTGAAGCAATGCTTCTGTTCGACATTCTGTCTATGAGTCTTGAGCAGTATGGTCACTATATTTGGTGCCTTATCTAATACTGTTACCAAGCCAGGATCTAATAATTGTAATATTTTTTCAAATTTGCAATAAATAAAACATAATGAAAAAGGAGCGGAGACTACATTATTTGCCGTTGCGCATTGTTACTATTTGTTGTTGGTCCGTGTTGGTGTCATTAGTAAATATTTAAAAACGAGGAGCATTTCATTCTCTGCTCTCCTGTCCTGACGTCACTACCAGGACATCTACTCAATTAATGCCAATAGGCTTGGCAATTACCAATTGAAATTGGCCTTGTGCAAATTAAGTGGCTAAAAGAGTTCGTAGCTCACCTTAATTGGCTCTAGCGAGAAGGCAGCGAAGAATCCGCATTATTGAATGTTTGTTCTTGTAATGAGTATTTTTATTAAAACTTTGTGATTCATTTGCGCTTTAATACTTCCAAAAATAGAAATTTTCTGATTTTGACGTGTGCTGGTTTTATCATTATGAGAATATAGCAGCTGTTTTAACGTCGGAATCATCTTCAGACAATTTAGGACATGCTTTAAATTGAGTTCTAATTGAATCTGCAGGAACTCTTGAGATACCCGCAGCAGAACATAACACTTTGCATTTAGAAACAAATGATATCAAATGTATTCGTCGATTATCGAGTTGTTCCCACTTTCTGTGATGTAAATAATATTGTGAAATTTGTGAAGTCGTAAAACCTTCGAATTGGAGCAAGTGGAATATTTAGTGGTTGATCTCCCGAACTGTTTATACGATTTGTCGTTCCCGTTGTTTTATATTGACTGAATGTATCATCCAGCTTTGTGATCCACTTTCGAGGTGATTTAAAATCCAGAACATTGCCCAATTGCAGTCAATGACATGTTCTGCGCCCAATTGAGAACGTGTTGTGATCCAGCAAGTGGAACAGGAAAAATATTGGTGTTGTAATTTATTTCTATGAAGATATTAAATGGTTTGATTTAAAATCATGTCTCCATTAAAGCAAGGACGTTGTAATAAAATTGCTCGAGTCAACAGTAATTTGTAGATATTTCATTAAAATATCGGCAATTTATAAACCTAATCTTGATCCTTAATTACTTATTTTGACAGAAAATAAAATACATCTGCCTAATTATTATTGTACTCTTTAAAAAAAATACTTTTGTCACGGAATGCAGCTTGTATGACATTTTTTAAGTACATTTGTCGACTATATTAATGATAATTATGATAATTAGTAGTAAATCTAAAACAAATATGTTTTTTTTTTATTTGACAAGCCTACCATAAATTCATTTTCAAGCGGAAAACTTGTAGGTGTGTTTAAATTTACTAGTTTAGTCAGATACCTATCGATCATTTCATGATAATGACTTTCAATTATAACATGCCAGTGAGTCAATATATCTATAATCTTATTATTGTTATCTAATTTCATGTTTGATGATTCAGTTTAATCAACAGAAATGAGGTTGTGTTTTGAATTGGGCTTTTAGAATTTGGAGTGGTCTGGGCGCCACATATTGCTTGTTTAATATGTACTTTGAATTAATGTTAGCAATTTGTAATAACATGTTCGCCTTTAGGAAGTACAAGTGTCTCGTACAGAAATGAATATTTTTTTATAGTCTCTGTTACTATATTATTATTATGGTATAATTAAGGTTGCTCACATTTTCTGACAGAAAGGAAAGAAATTGTTTGAATAGGAAAAAAATCAGTATTAGGAAGATTAAAAAAAATGTTTAATAATAATTAATTTGTCACATTATGATTGTCATCATACAACATGTAAGCAAACTTATCTTGCTCGGAAAGTTTTGTACCACAACATTACAGTAAATTATACACTTTGTGTTTATTAATATCATAGACTTGAGATGAATTAAAAACATCGGGATAAATTAAATGCCTACAATTTATGTTTCGTTTTCCTTTGCTGTAAACAAATTGCTAGAATTAGACGTCAGTTTATTTGAAGTTCTCGTAGTCAGAGGTACTATCAGTATTAGTGTTGCGTCTGGAATGCGCATGCGCAAGTACGTATGAATGGCGCCTCGACGATCCATTCATCGCTTGCCCCACCCACCTCGTCACGAATATGTCTGGCCATGTGCAGTTGGATATCAGTAAATTAATTACTAGTCATCTTTTGACATTGATGAAATAGCTCTCTAATATCAAGTTTTGACAACAATAATTAATTAGTAGACTGAAAAGAAAGTCAAACATTACTATAGAGACAAAATTAAGTCCTTTTGTAACAGTTTTTCTACGTTTCCCTATTGATACACGGCAATTGATGTTTGTCTATGATTAGAGTGGTGCCGATATCTCTTTTCACAATTATTTTCTGCCTCTCCCCGTCCTTCCTCTCTCTGTTTAGCCACGTGTTGTCAAATTAAACGTTACTGGCTTTTGATTTTAAATGTTTGTTAACCTTAGGCTGTTATTTGCCTATTTTCTCCTTCTTAAACAAGCCTTAAAACCGCGATTATGGTTATATAGAGTATGGTAAACCTCCCGGCTGGGGTCATACGGCTTTTGTACGAAAACTTAATCTTTAAACTCGCACTTGTCATTGAGACGGTTGTTAGATTGCTGGGCATAACGTATTCCATGACGGTTTCCGTCGGATTGAAGCATGGATTGGGGGCATCTGCAAATAAATAAAATAGTGTTGTCCTAAAAACGACGTAGCATATCCTCTCTATTTTCGAAGCGGTAATATCAACTGTCTACTGTTACAGTTCATGCATACAGTTCTAGTTTATTTGTTTGATATTCGGCGATAATTACTGATCTTCGTTCCGTTAGGGCAGCAGGATTAATTGTACATTTTCACTATCAGTTGACGTTCCTCGTTCCCACGACTTAGCCGACCTACTTGCCGCAGTAATTGTTTTGGAAGCGACCAATAAATGCCGCTCATTGTGATGAAGTTAGTCCGGCTAGCCGGTTTGAATGGTGACTAAAGGGCTACAAGTGGAAATAATGAGTCACGTGGTCGATAACAACACAATACAAGATTTGTATATCTCTCTGGGTTTCGAGGAAAGTGATGAATGAGCTTCTTTACGATTTGGTTCTGACACGTTGTTTTGTATTATTGGGAGTCATAATGGTTTGCAATTGAAAAAGGTGATATACCCGTATCACTTACAAAGTCGTGTTGAGAAATAAATTATTCCAACGCTCCGTATCGGGATTTATCATATCCTCTGCATTATCATAAATATTTTTACTAACAAATGTTGAGCTATTCAAATCATCACTACTAATTGTTGCTATAATTTCCTCGATCGCAATAAGTTAAAGGATCTTCTAACTTATCGCTTTCATCGTCAAAAAGTGAAGGGTCATATTTAGAGCATTGTTAAAAGTTGTGCAAACGTCAATTTGCAAATGCAATGAACTGAGACAGATTAAAAGGGGCTTCCCGCTTGATCGGCCTTGCGTGCAGTCGCAGAGACATCCGCTTTAAAAACAATCGCTTTTTTTGCCCATGTAAGGGTAGTGGGCATTTTGGTGTGTTTTCCATTACCCCGTTACCAAAGTTATTACTGAATGATGTCACGGAAACTGACTGGTTTATAGATTTATAAAATGGTTTATTTCACACTGCTCTTTAATACTTCTAGACATCTAGGTACTTGATTACAATAACAATTGTGTGAGGATATTGTTTAACATCTTAGCAAAAGCCATTATTATAATAACGTTATTGTTATTAAAATTATAAAGGTATTTTTATTGTTATTAAATTATGAATTATTTACAAAATTAACTAGGTATTACGAGTAGTAGACATTTCTAGGAATGTAAGGTAAAGTAGGCAGTAGCTACTGTTATGAATTGTTTTGTCTTAGTGTTTTCTAAACCATAGCAGATTATTACTTCCCCACCGACATCCGTCAGGAGAACAATCAATGGTTGTCTTTCGTCTCGCTTGTTGAACCCATTGTGTGATTGTGAGCGTTGCCAATAGTTCATTGTTGTCGTCGTGAAAGAACTCTCGAACATTTCTGTTTGTTAAGTGATTTGTAACACCCTGTTTTTCTTATTTGGGTTACTTTGTCACGCGTGAACGTCTGACTGGTTCTGACCCACGGTGAGACGACTGACCCTGAGTGACCGTAGACTGAAGTCTGCACTGCTCGTCGAGCAGCTCCGTCAACTGATCGAAGGTAGGCAGGCCTTCCTGCGCCTTGCCGTACCTCTCCTCATACGTCTGACGGATCCTGAAAGGCAGTTTTTTCAGGACGATGAAGACTAGTAAATAGGACCACTGAATGACTGGCAACGTCAACTGAGTAAGTGCCTGTACACTTTCCATTAACGGATCATACAGATCCCGTCTGAGGTCTGATGATGGTGTCATAACTGGGAGACTGAAGATGCGCTCCAGGTATGTGTCTGTGAGCGCGCGTGAATTATTGTACCTGGATTTGAGTAACTGCCATGCACCCTTATAATAATTGCCGTACATGGGCAGGTGACTGATCACTGATAGTGCTTCACCACTCAGCGATGTGCGCAGGTAGTAACGCTTTTCTGAGTCTGAAATGTTATGCCTATTGTCTACCAATGTTAAGAATAGATCTCTAAAACTGAGCCACTCTATGGCTATACCACTGAATTGAAGCAGTTTGATTGTCGGTAGTTGTACCTTTAGTTGGTCTGAGATTGAAGGGACTGATTGTTCTTTAGGACTAAACACCATTTCATCTAATTGAACTGAAAATAAACTCACCTTAGAGAATTGGGTTTTAATTAACTCGAGCTCGGCGACCATCTCAGGCTCACTGAACTCAGCTTGGTTCTGCAGTATGGTATCGTACACTTCGAGGACCTGAGGGAAGTATACCTCATATTGCCTGCGGGCCGCAGAGACTAATGAAGGTTTGTCCTCCTAAAGGCTTTCATAAGTATTTAACAGCATCGAAATTCGCGACGCGAACTGAGCCTTAGCCTTTAACACTGCTTTAGAAGACATTCTGAACTGATTAATGACTGAAATTAACAATAAACTGAATTAACTTTTAACTGAATGAAATTAAATTAAAATTAACTATTAACTGAATTAACTATAAACTGATTGGAATTAAAATTTAAATTAATTGACTAATATACGTTGGTCTTTTAACTGATAAAACTATTTACTGATAAGTTGCAACTGTATTATTAACAAGTTGCAAACTGACACATAACTTTTATATACTTTTATATAACTTTTATATGACACTTCGTTATTTATAATTACGATTACTGAATTGCGATTACGATATTAATTAACTGAAACTTATTTAATTAATTCTAAACAATTAACTAACTACCTAAAAACTAATTGACACTTGTTTAATTAGTACTGATTATTACTGATTACTGAATTTAAAGTGTTTTCTGACACTCGCGATGTCACTTAGACGTTGTGACTGACGCACCGATGACACTGACGTAGACGTTGGCTGACGTTTAACGCACTGAAGACTCGCTGTCACTCACTGACGTGTTGGGCGACTGACTTGACTGAAGGGACTGATAAATGACTCGTTCAACTCGTACGCGCTGTCCGTGTCCTTGAGCGCGATCTCGAAGGTCGAACCGTTGATGCAATCTGCGCGTAGGTAATCTTACCGGCGTTCTTCGGTTAAAAATTACGACTGTTGTTGATCTGATTTCTTACAATTTGACTGATAATATCTTCCACGCTCGTTCTAGTTCGTAGAAACTGATGTTTAGCTGTTTTCCAAGCTCGTGCTGGAACTGCTGCGCACTGAGAACTGAAGGGCTGACACCCGGTTGGGTCACTGAATTGTGGGTCTGAGTACTGACTCCTCGTGGACTGAAAATAAACTCACCTTAGAGAATTGGGTTTTAATTAACTCGAGCTCGGCGACCATCTCAGGCTCACTATTACTTGTATATTAATTACAAACTGAATGTTAACTGAATTGAATACGTTTCACGTTCGTTCGGTTCGTCGCTTGCGCGGCAACGCGGGAAGGAAGCGGTACGCGGACAGCACCGCACGTCACTTACACTATACAGAGTAGGGAAATATTGCACAGATGAGTTATATGTTGTTCGTCTGAAATACAGATTATAAAGACGCATGTGAATTTGCGTGAACAAGTGGTATTTGTCAGAAAAACTTACATCTATTTTGAATCTTGTGTTGCCCATGTTTCACCATATCTTTCTCTGATTTGCATCAAAGTTAATATCTTAACTGTGCTAGATAGTCTTTTTACGGTATTAAAAAAAAATAGGAGTAGGAAATGATTTTGGCGATCTTAAGACTTACAGCTTGTTTTTAAATCTTGTTGCGGTATTTTGATAGCTTCATTATAGCTTTAACCATCTTGGTTACTATTGAAAGTTGTATCTAACATTTATAAATGAGTATGAATTTTACGAAGTAACAATCACATTGGTGGAGAGACTCTGAAGTAGTAGTGAACAGTTCTCAACGTAAACATAAAAACCGAGGCGTGATTCGGAAGTGTCGGTAATAACGTTTTATTGGTTCGTCGGTGAGCGAGATTGATGGGATACTAAACACATAGCCCGTTGATTGCAGTAAATACCGTTGTGGAGACAGAGAAGGAAACTCTGGCGGATGTTACTGGAGACTTTTATACTTGGTAATGGTTTTAATATGGATTTTATTCTGGATTAGCTCTAGGATGTCCTGTGGAGTAATTGGCAAAGTCAAATGAGACATCTAAAACCTAAATCGAGGAACGTATGTAATTAATTTATTAAAACGTGTAGCATACGACTATGACGTCAATAAAAAAGGTTCTCAGCCGATTTGCTTTCCATAAATTCGTCTGTCGTCTTTACCAACTCGTCAAAGTTTATCATTATCGCTGTTAATTGTACTTTCATTTGTGCTTTTGAATTTAAATGGTTAAAATTTTCGTTATTTATTGGTTTGAAGACTAAAAAATTTGCCAACCAGTTGATGCAGCGAAACCTTACAGATAGACGGATGCAGAGATCGAGTTCCGAGTAGTTAGAAATCGTTGGCGGTAGGTATTTCTCATGCAACATGAGTACTAGGGTAACATGAATCGATAGAGGGGAAAGTGGAACTCATGATAAGGTCGTACCTACTTTAATATACCACCTCAAGCTAATATCTGTGTTGACGAATTTGGTGAAGGCACTCTAGTGGGTTAATACTTTGATTTTTCTTTACTATCAATTTGAGTTTGACTATAATATATTATCATGGTCTTATTCAGTTGTCGATCTATAAACGAATGCCCTATCGGCCTCCACTGGTCCAAGCCAGACCGACCAACGTGAAAATCGTATTCATTGTTTTAATCTATAACACTAACATTAATTTGAATCCGAGACTAGGTGACATGACAAAGTGCACCGCGACGTCTGTTAGTTAGATTTCTATAAAATAACATTGCTAAAAACTTCAATCTTAATTGTCGAATGAATACATTTTCTTTAGACACCGCTTTTTGTTAATTGATTTTCATAAACTTATTTTTTTAAGTATCAACCTAAGAAGTAGCTGTTAATCAAAATATTCTTTAATTTCTGTGGTGTTTCGTTTCCGTTGTACAATTCTTTCCTAAAAACATTCAAAGCTGGAGTTACTTCTGGATTTTAAAAATATACTTGTACGTGTGAATGATGAACTTTTCTCAAGTGTGGTGTTGAGAGTAGACTCGCGTCTAACTGGCAGTGCGATTAAACGGTTAATGCACGTTCTAATTGGAGGATTGTACTAGCGACCAGGAAGTCGTTAGTGTGGTGTTGGCTTGCGTTCTGACTACAAACTGTAGCAGGATGCCATGGCTTGTTAATTGATTGACGACTAGCGTTTGATACGGCGGTAATGGTTTCCAACTTAGACTTGGTTTATGGAAGTATGAATTACAAGACATTATTTTCTGTCACAGTCTTTAATACGATTTCTTTTGACGCTGATTTTTTCCTCTGTAAATTATGTTAGTAACCTGGCACAGGTATATTCTATTCAAAGTTATACTCTCATTTTTGAGGGCAGCCATATTGAGCCATATCAACAGGTAGAACACGAGTGTAGCTTCTGTGGATCCAGGCCTCCACTGACGTAATCTGCGGGATTATTTCGAGAGTTGTTGTATAGTTAAGACATGTAATTATATAGAAGTATAGCGGAACTACGGAAGACTACAAATAAAGATCATTTAAATAAAAAAACATGATTACAAATCTGTAGTTCCATAGCGAAAAAAAGGAAGTCCTGCAGTCGACATAGACAATAAAGCAAGCTTACAACGAATTGTTCACCAATTATGAACGGCCATTTAGGTCTCAACTGGTCTGTTTGACCAAAAATAGACCCATCCAATAGCTGACTCATAAATTGTTTCTAATTCAATGGAAACCTAGGCTCTACAATCTATGAGTATTTTTGGTGCATTCATGCAAAAGTCACTCTTGTAGACCAATCAATAAGGACGGTATTGGTGTGATGGTTGTAATAACAAATACTTTGCGGTCTTTAATAATACGATACACAACTTCAAGTGGTTTTAGTTCGTATTGTCTTGTATTAAGGTTAAAAATGGCCGTTGTCAGCTCGGAATGACTAACTCCATAATTCAAGCTACTGCGCCCAAGCAGGGGAGTCACAACACATATGCCGTAATTGTAATTTCGTGCCGTTGTTCTGTTTCGGTACAGTTCAATTGAACCCTCATTAATTTTATTATATCAAAGGGTACGCCTTTTAGTATTTTACTGTACTTTATCTATTCTTTAATTCGTTCTTCTACACACATCTTTAACTTGTCTCTGATTTCTGTATTAAAGAAAGAAATTTTATCACATGTTTATTGAGAGAAATTATTTAAAATTACTTTCTATGCCTTTTAATTTACTTTTAAAGGCTGTAAATGAAAGCTGTCGACCGCAACTTTGTAGTTGGCCAACGTGGAAGATTTTGCTTCTTACCTTTTGTTTGCTATTACATATTATACATGCTTCTGATCTCGACTGTTACCTCCTTGGTTTCAAACTGACATTAGAAAAGAATCGTTCAGACTGTTATGATTACTAACCCATTTAAATCCAAATTTTAACATCTCAGTATTTTGAAAATACACTTGCATAATTGTACGAATAGGGATCAACCTTAGAAATAGGGGCTAAAGCAGGGCCGAAAATAGTGTGGAGGGGAAGGGACTGCACACACTCTGTAATAGCCCTCGGTCCTCAGTCGCATATGCGCGCGCGCACGGTACACGCACACTGGTCATGCCACGTGGTATTGTGAATTGAACTCTAACGACCTTTGATATTTTCATTGATTTATTAGCGCGCTCAGTTCACGTGTAAGGTCAATATTGACTTGGTCGATTTTTGTGGGGCATATTAAATTAATCATAGGTAAAAGGATGGCTTTATTTTATTGTTTTGAATAGTGAAGAAATTTTTTGGGGATTTTTAAGTTGAATAAGTTGCCGACTTTATTTTGGGAGTTTCCCTGTTCTGTGCAAAAGAATAAGGGTAAACTTTAACGAAACGACTTGTAAAAAGACTTAAATCTCGTGGGTGTGTAATTGTTTTGAGGAATCACCATCTCGGATACGTTATTAGTCACCTTTTGATGACTTCGATATTGAGTACGTATAATACGCTAATGTGGAAATCACCTCAGTAGTGTGGACATTATACTCCGTTAGTGTGGACTTAATTCACTAGTGTTTAGTGTGGATGTACTGCAGTAGTGTTGTGTGGACACCGTGGTCGGTGCTGGCATGTTGTGTGGATCCACCAGCGCAGTGGCGGCCATGGACCGAGCGTACATGTCGCTGAGAGCGCGCAAGCCACAGCCAACCACAATACTGGTATGTTTGTTGATGGAATCATTTAGTTTTTTTATTTAATAGTCATAATAAAACCATAAAATAATGTAATAAAATAAAAATAAAAACGATTGATCGATTGAATAAAACCTAAGTAAATCTAACTGCTTTAAATGTTTGCGTAGTGATAAGTTGTGTCACTTTCACAGTGAATTCATTGATATTTTTTTGTTCCCTTAATATGTCAGAATGACAAGTTTTATATTTATTTAGCTATCTGTGCCTATGCCGGTATTTGCCTGTGCTGAGTTCCAGCCTAACGTTCTTTCTCCTTGAAGGATTTGCTAGGTTAAGACCATCATCATCAACGATCGTTCCCCATTAAGATGGTCATCGGTGCATTAATTATACGAACACATTGACGACGTCACAACGTAGGTACTTGATCCGTGACGTCACCAGTGTTCTTGCTTGGTCATTGTTTGTTCTTGGAAGTACCGACATTATCTGCTGTGTTTGCTAATGCAACGCCACATGCTGTTTGCTGTGTTAGTCCAACTTGATTTTGCAAGTAATCCCAATTGTCTCGGGTAATTACATAATTGTATTGGTTAATTATGCATGCCGCCTTTAGAATCAGTTATTAGTACGTTACTGGTGTTGTGGTGTTGGTTAATAATTTATTGTTCTCTTCGGTTGTCTAAGTTTTTTAATTTAGAATCCTGCACCAATCACTAATTAGTGGATTATGGGCATGTATAAAATTATCAAATCGAATTAATTCGTTCTTTCTTATAATATAAGTTCATATGTAAAGGTATCCAAAAGTATTTTACCGTCAATATTAATGCTTTCTTCGTAATCTTAAATAGTTTGTCACAGTTTTATTATTGTCTAAAATTGCGACAAGCGTACTGGCTCCTATTATATTTTTTTCATTCAACTTTTACATTCAATATCATCATTATTACTAGTATTTATATTTACAGTTGTTGTCCGTGAAAATAATGATGTCAATAAGAGTCATTAGATATTATTACTTATTTTACATAATTCTAAACAACTTTAAGCCTACTGTGAGCTAATAATGGAATCTGCCTTGACACGCGGTCCTTTGCCGATGCCAGTCCCGTGTTTCAGAGGTCTCAAGTTTTCCTGTTCCTCTCCTCAAGGAATATCAACGGTATTGTCAAGACATTAAGTTCATTATTAAATAGCCAATGATATCGTGTCGTCTGACTAATGATGCTACATCAGTCATGTTGTTCAATTGTGTCCTTAGCATAATTAGGTTAATTAACTTCTGTAGCAAAACATTTGATACTCATCCGTTTTGTATTTTACATAGTCATGTCACTTTTCCGAGGAAATCTTCAGGAAGAGACGTCCCAGGTTTCGGGTTATGTGGAATTTTACACGCCTCAATGTCCTGTTTGTCGTAAATGGGAAGGCTCTGACTCCATGGAACACATCAGTGCCTTTCCAGCCAATCGTCTAATCTAGTGAACTATAACAATAATTTCAGAAACCCAATACTCTCATGATGATTGATAAATTGGAAACAGATTATTGAGATCAAGAACAACTTCCCAACTATATCACACACATGAAACTCCATGGGTGCCATCATCATATGAAATTGATGTCATATGACATCTATATCCAAATGGATTTGTTGATGGTTTATCCAATAAATTTTACTTATATCCGTTACAACACTCTTCTCCATACCAGCATTTTCCAGAACCATAACAGTTCCAATGCATTTCATTTGTAATTATAATATTATTATATTTTAATGATTTTTCTCATTATATCAGGATTAATATACTTGATTTTTTGAATTTGAACGTTTTGTTTCGGCCTTATATTCGGAAGATACTGTATTATCATCAATCTTGATTTTAAAAACATTAATCACCTTTGCCGTCCGGCTGTAAAACCCTCTCAAACAGGTACAAAAACATAAAGCAAAACGTAAATAAAAAGATCTTCTAGACTTAAAATGACAATTAACAAACAAAAAGCAACTGCAGAGTTAAATAAACGAGGAAGCAAATAAGGCCGTGATGATACTAAGGTCATGTTAACATGGAGTTGAGAGACTAAAAGAATCTTCTAGAGGCACCTGAATAACCAGTAAACAACGTACACAAAGGGATTATGTAAATACAGTGAACAGGGAAGTAATAGATGTAAGCGTGACGAAAGAGCATGACGAACAGATGATCGATATTACAGCATAGCAACTGTTTAGACAATGCAACTACCACCTACCTTGCTGGGTTCTGGGACACTTGGAGACTGGATTTTAACTTTTATGTGCACAAAACAAATTATTTCTTCTTATTTTCGCGGAGCGCAACTCCGCGTGACGTCCATATTTTTCGCTTGTGCGGGAGGAGAGGGAGAGGGCGGGGAAGCGGAAGTGATAGTGCCGTCCAATTTCTCTGGTCCATAGGCCATAGTTGTCATAGATTATAGATAGATTAAACAGCAACAATAGTTACTCTTGTCCTGAATACACTAAGTTAAATATTGCTTGATTTGTATTAATAGTATTATCATAGTTGTACTTCTAGTTTTAGGAAAACATAGAATAAAATAGCGGAATTAAGAGTAAAAAACGAGTTGTCAAAACGAATACCTATATTCAAATTCAAATTATTTCTTTTTTAGTTTACAATACTTCAACACCTGTAATAAAAAGTTATTACATATAAAAACAACCTAGCTAATTACCTTAAACTAAGTATTCGCCCTAAGTTAAGTTTAATTGTAGTAATTAAGTTGTGTCCTATACGGGACGATGTGGTCGCTGTGCGACAAAGTCCTTTAATTAAAAAAAATAAAAATAAAAATAAGCTGCTTGACAAATGTTGTAAAACGGTTTTT
Source organism: Lerema accius (assembly GCA_001278395.1). Taxonomy (NCBI): domain Eukaryota; kingdom Metazoa; phylum Arthropoda; class Insecta; order Lepidoptera; family Hesperiidae; genus Lerema; species Lerema accius. The sequence continues at coordinate 228,116 of LGAG01000556.1, forward strand.
GACAATGGTTTTGTTAAAATATCAGTATATCCCAACATCTAGTTTTAATATACATAGGAAACTTTTAAGATGTGATATGAATAACGCTTTTCTAAGAGATTAATGTGGAAGGAACAATACGGTGGTGAACAGCAAGACCGTTACAGGCGAGGTCAGGTGGCGTGACACCTGCTCGTCACGGCACCTGCGCACCCCACGCTATCACTGCTGGGAACTAAGAACTTGCCGCTTTTTGTGAAAGCCAGGAACAACTTGGTATTAAAACGTAGACTTTACAAGTCGTTACTAGCAGTGCTGCTTTTGAGGTTATTAGCGGTCAAATTGATGATCTTACTCGTGTTATACATATATCAAAGACAGAAGAGTCGATACTGTTTCCGTGTTGACCGGAATATAAATTTAAAGGCAAAATCTTCTAAGATTGGCACATTCCAGAGAGCGCTGATAGGTTACTAATGCTTGTGTCGATACCTTCTGAAACCTCTATATGCGACTGATATGTGCCTTAAATAATTATAAAATTAAATTTTGAAGTAAATAGGACCCTGGACTAAGCCCAACAATGATCAGAAATCATAAAAACGAAAAAACAAAATTGCACTCTTTAATTTATTGTTCAGTTAATCCTGATCGTTGAAAGCCTAGTCCTTATTGAAGATATTTAATAATCTTGAAATCTGTCGACTTGAAAGTTTCCCAAGTACCACCCTTGAAAAGAAATCCTAATCGTATTGCCAACATTTACATTCACAAACATGGCTTACTACGTTTTGTTGACGTTAGCTTGTATTGAATCAGTCTCGTAATATTGGCTGTGAATATTACGACAGTCGCTGTCCAGTTTCCTTCGCTAATTCCTCCTGTTATTGACAATGTTGATTAAAATTATAAATACATGTGTTGACTTTAAGTGAGCTGTTAAAAAAAAATTACAATCTGTGTAACTGCTAACTTTTAAGACTATTATTTTTGTGTTAACAATAATCTAAGTTTATTCCTAAGCTAGTTGAAATAATGGCAAGTTGTTATATTTTAATCTTGAGTATAAATTTATCAAAAATTTGTTTCATATTTGGGTCATTCCATTATCGCGGGTGCAACATTTAGACGCGTGTTTTAGTTTCATGTGGTTAAATAAAAATACATTTTAAATTAAATTAATCTTGAAAGATTATATTTTAATATCGTCTTTCAATATTATTTAATAAAAAGTTTAAAATAATATTTTGAAAGCCAGGAGGAAGGCTCAAATTGCCATTGCGGGTGCAACTGATTTTGCCTGACCATTCTATATCGAATTCAAAAAAGTTATAAATCTGTTAATTGTGATACATTATTTATATCATGACTCATTATTGCGTAGTGTATTAAAATGTCCAAATACATAGAATGAAAACTCTAAAGAAACCAAAAATATTTTTTTATTTATTCACTTTTAAACTAATCGCGGGTGCAACATCATATTATCGCGGGTGCTACCCGTCTTATCTAAGTGCACAACAATATGAATTTTACATTATATAGGAACAAAATTAGAGATTAATCAATTTTTATTAACAATTATTATACTTTTTTGCCTCTTAAATTAATTATTTCTTTTGAAATACGTCAATAATCGTCGAAAATTCTATAACTCCATCAGTTTTTTTTCTGTGGGGCTTCTAACTTTGTAATTATATTATCTTCAAATTGCACGTCTGCTATGTCATTCACAATTTCTGTGTAACGATTGCCATCAAATTTTGTCAGAATTTGTATTCTGGTTTCTCCATCTTCATCCATATCGGTCTGACATACCCCCACATAACGATATTAGGTAACTTTTTTGCCGGTTTCACATAAAAATTTGACGAGCACATACGAACCACCGCAAATATCTCTTGGCGAAACAGCAGCTTGGACAATATAAGGTCGAGGACAAGTTTCTGGGGATAATTTTGAAGCTGGAAGAGATGTTTTTATATTTTAATTGTCCGTCTGTCGTCATTTCCCCCAATATTTCTGTAAAATATACAAAATACGATAAAATACATATTTAATGTATATTATCAAAAGTATTTAATTTGAACTATTAATTAAGGCATATCAAAATAATAAAATGTGTAACTAATAACACAAAAAGATTAAGTGACAAAAAGTTGCACCCGCGATCAGAATTAGGATCGCGGGTGCAACCAATTTAAATTAACGTAAATTTTAACCTAACAATCATTACATTCCTAAAAACGTTTAATTTACGTTGAATTTTCATTTGTTTTTACTTTTACAAAGTTTCAAAATGTTCCTACTGTATTTCTGTGAAAAAACTAAACTTTTCTATCTTTTGTATCGCGGGTGCAACAAGTAAACGAATATGTTCTAGCAATCAAATATTTGTAATAAATAACAAATATACAGGGTAAATTTTAATTAGCGCATCACCTTTTGTAGGCAGCTTCTCCACATCAATCCCAACAACATTTGTTCTACCACTTTTTACATAGCTCGATAAATAACCAAAAAAACAGAAAACAAAAATTTTTTTGCTCCCTCTGTTATTTATTACTCTGTATTTTGCAACGACAACTCCCGGGCGCCCCTCCCTCGCCGCCCGCATTCATTCAACATATGCGCAGTGCAATCCTATATCAGAAGCAACACATTAATTTTGTATGAGAAAATTTAAATTTTAAAATTTATTAATTTCAAAAAGTGGTAGAACAAATGTTGCTGCGATTGATGTGGAGAAGCTGCCTGCAAAAGGTGATGCGCTAATTAAAATTAACCCTGTATACTTACATTTTTTATCCAGAAAGAAACGTAGATACTATTGCTTCAAGTTTTGCCGCTAAAACGTAACGTTATACTGTTAGCAACAGCTTTTTCGCGTCAGTTTTGCCAGGTATGATTTTTAATTTTCTACCAACTATTTGGACGATAATATTTTCAAACGTACCAAAAAAGTTAAAATAGAGTAAAACAAAATAAAATGTATTTAATATTAAATTTCAACGTTTTTCATTGCATTATTCACAAAAAATAACAACGAATAGCCTGATTAAAAAAATAATGTCGAGAATCGACTATAGCGGAATGACCCATTTGGTACCAGAACACTTTCTCATAAAAACTTAAGAATTCGTAGAATATGTAGTTACAAGTATTATAATAATTATTAATCAAAATTCACTTCAAACTAGGCAGTTGTGTTTGAAAGAGAAATATCAAAAGCGTTCTGAAATTCCATACACTCTTCCGAGACTCAGGTATCTTTTCGTCATATGCAATGTCTGTAGTGGTGTCTTTTTATTCAATCGGTTCTTTTCAAAAATTGTACAAATATTTTATCGTGTTTACTTTAGTACCTACTTGCTTTTTATGATTAATATGTAGAAAGCTAACATATTCGTCAACTCTTAATAAAATATTAATTAATTTATCGTATTTCATCTTGAAATTACGAAGCGTGTCAGGTGTTCAAGTAATTCGATACCTTCCATGGTACCTTTTACAAAACGGTTGAAATCTGTTCTTTTTTCAATTCTACGTCTTTGAAAAGCAGATATCAATGGAATTAATACACGTCGGATCTTTTCGTTCTTCTTTCTTTACGAGGCCTTATTTATTACAAAACTCCTTTTGTTTATTGTTCTTACTGGAACCTTTTTGTATGAAATGTAAAGGCAAAACGAAAACAACGTAGTTTTATTATAACTCGAGTGTTCAGATGTCCTTATTAACCTTTCCTGAAGTTTTGATTCCTCTTCACACGAACATCATTCTAATTTGGAAAGCGTGATTCGAACTGAACTAGGTGCAAGAGAGAAATGTTCAAACGAAACTACATACACCACTTCTTAGTAAAGCAAATACCATATAGCAATTACGCAAGTGATAATCTCATCTATATGCGAGAGAGCAAGCGCACGCGTCCCAAGCCTTATAGCCATAGCCAGATGTGTTTTAAACATTACAATCACACTTCTTAATTTCCTTCCAAGAGGAAATGTGAGTAAAATCTCAATGACCGAGCTTATTCATCTGATATCCGCTCGGAGACGGATGTGGTACATTATGGTAATGACTCGGGAGCTTAAATAATGGTGATTGACCATATATCATATAGCCGTAATAATGAAAATCTTGGGTTTACAATCTTTTATTTACATCCGGTTTTTATAATTTATTATACAGCAGATAACGATCCGTTTGTTCTTTGTATTAACACACTTTCTTATCCTTATCTTTGATTAACGATAGATTATTATCGGAATTATTAAATTCTTATGGTTTCTATTCTTTTATCTGTATTTTTTGTCTTATTAAGTGCTGTGGCTGTATTATCGATATCAAGGAATATTTTATAAAGTGCACAATCTGGACAGTAATAAGGTGTGGTGTTGTTTTTTGTCTCGGGCTGAGTTATGATATAACAGTAAACATCAATTACAGTATCATTATACTTTTAAACGTTTTCTAGAACTAGTTTCTGTTATGTCATTATCATTTCTTATCACACGACAATTCCTACTTCTATAGCACGTGGAGTATCAACGTGATAAAAATCAAATTACTCGTATATCCAAGTCGGGCGACAATTTGGTTGGTTACGTTCAGTGTGGTTGATATTAGCATTGACCATTACTATGTGGTTAGCTGTGTGTCGTTACTTTTTGATGATAATGGAGAAAAACTCCATAATGTATTACGTTTCTAGATTGTTGATGTGTCTGAGTAATTGTGATTCGTTTACGCAATCCAGTATCAGAACTTTTGTTTCTATGTGTTTGACTATGATAGATTGTCTATGCACTATGCAGATTACGGTTACTAAATCCCTGGATGTATTTTCCTTTGTATCTGCAAAATGTCGTATTGTAATAGATCGCATAATCGCATAGGTGTTTTGCTTTCATAAAGAAAACTGTCTATCACAAATATCTAGGTTATGTTTGAATAGCTTGTGAATTTATAAAGGGAAAAATCTCTTTACACAATAAATCACAACACTATTAAATCTTGATCTAGAATCCCTTTCATGTCCGAAAGCTTAACCTAAATAGGAACCGGAACTGTTTATTTATAAAATTCAATTTGTGTCAGTGTATAAGATTATGGGTACAATTTGCGTTTTTCTGGAGTTAAGCAGTAATTAGGTCTTTTACTGAAGAAATGAATTGGCATCCGCATTCAGACATTGTTTACTAACAATCGGTATTGCTTACATTTGCTTGTCTTAATCCTCCGAATTCAGATGTTCCAAGTCGAAGCGTGTGAGTCACCTCGCAGATTTTCCACAAACAAAATATACA
>LGAG01000556.1:233605-257710 GCA_001278395.1 Lerema accius
GCAGATTTTTCACAAACAAAGATTAATGTGATATCTGTATTAAAACTCTGAGCTTTTGAAAGAATTAGTGCAAAAGCCAATTCATCTTTAAATATACAAATTGTAAGTGTTCTATTATATTATTATTAAGTATCATTTGACCTACCGTGTTGCATACGTAACCGAAGCCTTTGATTTGTAAACTTTCCTTGCTATAACTTCATCAATCATAATAATCTTGTTTCTATGTCACAAAACTTGAAACACAAACATTTTCACGTTCCCTTATCATATTTACATAACGTACAATAACGATAGTTTAGAGAAAAATGTTTTGAATCACAGAATATATAAAGGAGATTTAAATGGGTTCCGGTTGCTAGGAGGAAATGCTGATTGAGTTGATAGGTGTGATGTCTGTTTCAATTCGGCATCACAACTTCAATTACAAGGCGTAAGTCAAGGACGATAGCGTCGCAATGAATCGACTATATTTTTAGACTTCCTCATACCTAGCAGTAGTCTAGTCTCTAGGGAATCTTTTTAACTTTATGTTGCTATGTTCGAAAGCCAGATCCTTGACGCTTGAAATTCTGCGATCGTCAGCAGAATTTCTTGATCTCTGTCTAGATGAAATGCATGGTGGTACATAAATCAAGATTTCCAGATAAAATTATCGCCGAAAAAGATTTCTAGCCATCAGCCGGTTTTTCCAGATTTCTAAATGCGTATCTGTTGTTTCACTTGTCAGCAAATAAAAGATTATGTAGTATTCTATTGCTTTTCTAAATGATTTTCTGATTAATAGTTGTTTACGCCCTTAATGAGAAGAAATGATTATGTCACATACAAAAAGTAAAAAATTGTATTGACATAGTTACAATTCTTCGTTCAGTTTATGCTGAACTACTAAACGTATGGAGCCTGTTTCGATTACTCTGACGTTAATCTTTTCAGTTAGTTAAGAGTATTCTAAATCCCTCATACGTCTCTAATTACAGCTGAACTATTTCTTGCTTATCACCTTTGCTTACTTTATAAATCTAAAAGAGATCTTGCTGCTAAAATACACCGTTAATTGAACTGAGTAAAGTATATCTTTAGACGTGACAGATAACGTCCAAGTGGTGTTCATTACTTCCTGCGATATCTCTTAGATACATCTCTCTAGACATTACTCTTGTTGATTATTTAAATTGGACTGATAGATTTGACAGATCTTGCGTGATTGAATGTAATCACAATTTATCACATGGGTTTCATTAGTTTATTCGAGAACAGTCTTTGCAATTACCTTTAGGCAAAGTATATAAAAATTAGGTTCCTAGTTCATCGTCAGCTCTCTATCAATTGTAAATTGTTTTCCCTAAAGGTAACAAGTAACAACACACATTCTGTTAATAGCTTTTGTTTTAAAATATGCAATTCACATTACATTCTAAACAAATTAAGTTGTTTACGTCATTTATATTTCCTGTTTGCGGTATTCAATGCGGAGTTACGTTAAAACGATAAAGCTAAATTTTATGTGAAAATTATAAAAAATATTAGAACACGTGTTATTAGATGTGAATTTGGAACCCGGCCGAATTAACGCTGTCCTAGTTTGTTAATCGGTCGCTCTCTATTTGGAATGAACCAGAAATACAACCAGAAATAGATGTCTGCGTTTCCTGAGAAAGATAATTTTCCGTGGCTTTGGTAAACCGCATGGATGATGTTAATACAAGATTAACAACTTGTTCGATTTTACAAACGTTTGGAAAGATTACTTTTATCAAATGATTACAGATATCAATATAGGAAATAATAACTAGCCTTGGATTGATCATCAATTTTGTCATCTCTCTCAGAAGAGCATTATCTGACTTCATCAAATGAAACCTGATGGTGGCATTAAGTAGGAAAGGACTGGATATAACTCCGAATGGAACCCGAAATCGCAAATGTGTAATATTATTAGGAATCACGTCGGACTGTATATCCTTGAGACAAAGGAACCGTGTCACATCCTTGTCTGAATCCTGAAGGCCTAATTGTAAAAAGGCCTTCTCAACGTCAGCTATTATACCTATTGGATGCTCTCTAAACTTCAGCAGTAACCCCGTTAGATCTTCTAATAGTAATGGCCCTCTATACAAAATTAATGTCAGGGAATATATTATGTGACAAACCAAATTGGAATAGAGTTTAGATATTAATCAAATATCACCTTCGATTGACATTAACGTCAAGAAAGTGATACAAACGTGTATTCGTTTGAAGAAATTTAAAACCATTTTATTACAGCACTACAGTATTTCAGGAAGCTACTTATAATGGTCTTATAATCCTTACCCAGAATCCTTCATTAATTTAATTACCCTTTTTATAAGAAATAGAACAATCTGCCGTAAGCTGGTGGGAGTTTTCCAAATAACAGTGGTTTTAATTACTGTATTTTTCATGCGATTCTTTTGTCGTGCGAGTGATTTGTTTCAAGCTCAGTCATTTATGTTTTGCATCAATCAAGTTAATGGACTTGTCTTGGAGACAATGCATCGGTATAAGAGCTAGACGTGTCGGCATGTCGTGGTCAGTACTATTTGTTCGTCAGCCCACAATTTTTACCGATAGATAGTTACTGAATCAGGAAATAAAAACTCCTACGGTGTAATTCGGGTACAACTAAAATCCATGTCTTATTTTTTATTTCCGTGCTTTTTCTTTTTGCTTAAGCTTCTTTCTATTGAGTTTCAATTTGTAATCAATTGGTTCTTTTATTTCCGTCGTCATTAGTGATTTGGTGCGATGTGTTTAATCGAAATAACTAGAGAATTCACGCTATTACGAAACAAATAAGAAAATTAAAACCGACTTTAAAACAGCTTTAGGTACATTACCATTAACGACGAAGCAAATTAAAAACCTATTTTTGAATTTCCACAACAAATGGTAAATATTCGTCTCATTGTTCTTTCCATACTACTGCCATTCAGAAATAAAATCGACTTTAATTATTACTAATTCCACTTGCGGCTATTTCCAAAGGCGTTTGACTTTTGTTAAATAGTTCAGTTTTTTTCGCAAGAACCAATTTATATTTCCCATTATTGGTATCAGTTCATAAAACAACTTCGATTCTTATCTTATCGTTGCCGATATGTCAACGAACTTCGTCAATGTTGTTTAGTTTTGCATTGGAATAATGTCAACATTCTACATTATCTTGCACTCTTAGATCTGATCCTTCTGTACACTTCACCTGTTGAAATGAAGAACGGCAAATAAGCACTGGCTGATTAATGAGTCGTAAGCGAATATAAATAATTAAATTTAATTGTGCAATAAGTGTTATAATACGTGTGTAAGAATACTAACGTTTCTGTTCGTGAAGCCTTATTCAATGAGGTTCTAGAAAGATGAAATAATTTATTACGAACAGATTAATTATCAAGACAAAAAGTTCACTTGTGTGAGGTAAATGGAGTAATTTATAATTGTGTACCCGACGTACTGCTCCTTTGATGAGCGTGAAACGCTGGCATATTATGTATTTGATTATAAAAAATATAAACTACTCAAAACAAAATAGGGCCCACCACGTTTTTTTGCGCTAATTTGGAAATACTGAAAATTATTAATTTTTTTTAATTAGATATGGTTCAAGAAGGAATTCATAAATTATGTGAGCTTAACAAATGTCACAAATTGTTTATTTTTTTTAGTTTAAACACAAAGAACAGTTTTTGACGATATTTTGCTAAAATAATGGGATTCATGAAATTTAAATTTTATCACTGTACTGGTGCCATATGCTCAGACGGCCTAAGTTTAGTAGCGTGAGGGTCCTCTTCGGCTCCGTACGCACTCCCTGAGTCTACTTGGAACACTTTCGATAAGATGCACTATGTTTTGTTCCGGTACTTGCTCCTAACACAATTTCAGTGCGTTTATTAGCTCTTCTTGACTGTCTACTCTGCTATAGTTTTCTTTGAGGCTTCTTTTCAATTGATCCCATTAATTTTCGATTGGGTTGAGGTCAGGACTCATGGCTGGCCAAGGCAAAACTGAAATATTGGCATCAAAAAGTGCATTCTGTGTGGTACGTGCCGTGTGAGCGCGAGCGTTGTCTTGCATTAAAACAAAGTTAGCACCAATTCTTTGTGAAAATGGAACAATATGAGGGCGGACCACTCGTTCGACGTAACTAGCGGCGGTTACGGTACCTCCATCCAGAATTACCAACTCTGTTTTACCTAGCAAGCTTATTCCACCCCAAACCATAACTCTTGGACCCCCAAAACGATCAGTTTCATGGATGCATGGTTCTAAAAAGCGTTCTCCTTCTCTTCTCCACACACGTACTCGTCTGTCGTCACTATAAAACTTGACTTTACTTTCGTCCGTAAAGAGTACGGATCTCCAGTTATCCAGTGTCCAATCCAAATGTTCACGTGCAAACCTTAAGCGTGCTGCACGATGAGCTCTTGTCAATTTAAGCCGAACAACACGTACTCTGCAACGTTGGCCATCTTCGTGGAGTCGATTTCGAATAGTCTGATCGCTCACTTGTCTTCCAGTAGCCTGCCATAATTGATTTTTTAAGGCTCGAGCGGTGACTGTGCGCTCCCGACGGGCAGTTAATCTGATGTATCTGTCTTCCTGGGACGTTGTGGCTCTCGCTCTCCCGGATCCAGATCTCCTAGCAAAACTCCTAGTCTCTTGATAGCGTTCCCACAGGTTTCGGATAGCTCGTCGGGACACACCGATGCTTATTGCAACAAATCTCTGAGAGTTGCCTTCCTGAAGCATAGCAACTGCTCTAGCTGCAGTTTCCATGTTCATGTGACGCCGAAGACCAGGCATATTGATTAGAACTAACACCGTAATCAAAAGAAATGGTTTACCAAATAAGGTTCAACAGTGACGTTTAGAATACGACTGAGAACGCGAGCGACAAAAATATGCATTTAATCACTTTATTTAGCCCTACACATTATTTGACTAACCTACTTGAGAATAATGTTAAAGTTAACGTTAGAAACGCTGGCACAGGCACATAAACATGTCAACTATACGTTTAAGTGCTTGAATCATGTTACGATAACCGTGCAGAATATTTGTAAACAAAATTGTAGATGATCGTGTGGTGGGCCCTATTTTGTTTTGAGTAGTGGTGCATCGGGGGCGCTCGCGTTCATCTTTGGATCTGTCATTACGACATAACCCCTTTTACTTAAGCTTGCGTCCATTTTTATTGGAGTATCTTCAAGTCTACATAATGCGTTTAGAAATGTTAGGGTGCTTTATCATCAAAGGCTTCGTTGCCAGTTCTGATAAAGCAGAGCAAAGGACGAGTATATGTTCTAAGATTTTGTGGTGTGTCACTGACGTCAAATGACACAATGGGTCGTTTGACGATGGTTTCATGTGTATGATACACACCCGGGACTAGGTGACACGTGGCACGTAGGCCAGACATCAGCCTATATGTATTTAACCATTTAATACACATTAACAGTATCTACTAACCGATGAGCATAATACTTCAGAAGATGTTTATCTTTACAAGTAAGCTACAAGCCATGAGACCATTAGGTTATTAGGATGAGTGCTTGAACCAAAGGTCTAACTATACCTTAATTAGTTTGAATTAAATCTGCTTTTAATAATAGATCCTAATAGATAGCGTTATCCATTCGTATTTCTTCCTCAGAAGAAGAGAAACAAATTGCCTTATTTTTACGAGTTTTTCAATAGCCTCAATACATAGATAATAAGTTTAAGTCAACAGGAGATATTACATTTTCAACAAGGTCGTTGCAGCTTGATAACACTCATGGTTTCATGGTTGTTTACGTGTGAACGAAATAGATGTGCGTGAGTGGAGGAGACGGGATGACAGCGCGTGATGACCGACAAGGTTAGACGAATAATAAAGATGTAATATTTGTGGTGGAAATCAATAAATAAATAAAAAAACTTGTCCTTGGTGTGTAAATATTAACTTAAGATATAACCAACGTGATTTCGCACAAAACAAGAACAAGGAAACTATTGTTGACTCTACTATCTTTATTTTTACCTGGTTTGTATTTTATCAATATTATTCTTTTTGAACCTTGCAAATGTAATGGAACAATAAGTAGATGTAAGCCTAAACGTATTCGCCGCCAGTCAACCTTAGAGTAGTGGGAGAGCAAAGACGGCCATTTTTAGAAATTGGTTTGATCAAATACCAACTTTCATGCAGAGACACTTCACATTCTACATCTCATTTATTACTACTGTTTACCTGCTAGGCCGGGATCTCTTCACATGTTATGGATACGGGCTACAATCTACCAATCTGGTACAAATCAGCAGATTTTAAAGCAGAATGTGGATTTTGCAGGTGTTAAACAATTTCTAATCAATCTCATTACTCTTCAGTAATGTCGTAGGTGTGAACTCTGACCGCACGCGTTTCAGACAATCACGTTCCAAGGTTAGCTAACAATTTGAGCTGTTTTGTTATCACACAGTAAACAGCAGCTTCTGAGCAGGTGTTAAATGGGTACGCGCTCGTGACTCGCCATCACGACGCGGCCGCTGTGAGTGGCGTCAACGTTCTAATTTCAAGTGCGTCGCTTGTAACTAGCTCATGAAGAATTTTCCTTGTCATCCGAAAAACTACGTCTCATGTAAATAAAAAGTTTGCGTCAAGTCTTTTTTTGCAACCAATATTTTTGTATTTTTTTTAGCTTTGGATGAGTTTCTTTTCTACTCTTCGTCTCCTCCATTTTAAAGCTCCTTTATGAAATGGAGGTAGATTAAAGAAAATACATGACTTACCAACATGAATAAATGATTATGATTTTGAATTTTAAAAAATATTTGGCCCTCAATGGTTAAACGACTAGTGCGTTATACTCATTCTTGACTTAAAGAGATCCGTTTGGATGAAAAGAATTACTCGGCGTTAAGTATTTTTTCCCAAATTGTCCTTCGGATTCTATAAAATTCGAGGAGCTTCTAACGGATACTTCGATTATAAGATCAAAGAACGTCCGTACATTTTCCATCAAAACAGGAACCAGATGGAATGTTTCCGTGTACACTTCGACTTATGACTGCACCTCTTGTTGTCATTATGGTTTTAGGGTTCTTTGAATCGAATTGAGTCAAATAGAGTATATTCGTTCTTTTTTTATTGCGTTATGTTACAATGAATCCTATGTTAAAACAGTCGATAGATTTGTCAATCTAAATTCATGCTTAGTAATCATACTCATTTTATTACCATTACGAATTACCCATTCATAATTTAGTATCCAACAAGTGAACAATTGGCGGAAGAAATTCCTTTTCATACATTTTTAAAGTATTACGTATACAAATAAATTACGGTTACATTTATAGTTTTTCTCATTAACATTATGGTTTAACGCAAGTCTAGCAAGTTCTGCCACATCATATGTTATTACATAATAATCTCTATTAAATATTCTTGTGCTGGGCATTTCACATAATGCCTAATTAAAATTATAGACAAAGAGTCTCCCTATATTATTTCTCCCTGACAGATGCTCCACTTTTTGTAGTATTTAGAAAATAAATGTGTATTATTCGTATTAAAATATATTGATAAAATTGTTATTCGACGGAACACCAGCATACAAGGCCCGTAAAATCGTTGCCAAATACTTGTTTATATTTAACATGAATTTTATTATTTGTGTTCGCTTCGGCCATCTTGTATAATCACTGCTAAGGTCGTGGAACTTCCGTAATACATTCCGCAAATAAATTTCCAAACAAATAATCATAATTTAATTCGAATGAAAAATGTCTTTTCCTGTGGCCTCCTTATTTATAAACATGATGAAATAAATATTGTCGAGCTAAACATAGATGAAAGACCTCGAGTCATTTAAGTTTAAAAAAAATTTTGGAGAAGAAACAAAAGTAAAGTTTTGTTCTGAGAAAAGACTGATTTTAAAATGAAGAAAAATGTAACGAATACCATAAATAGACAATAGTAATTTCTGAAAGCAATTGCTATGATTTGACGATAAAGAATAAGAAAACCGCAACAACTTTGTTGTCAACCAATAATTCTTGAAGGAGAATCACTGCCAAATTAAATTCATTCATGCTTTTAGTGCTGAAACATCAACACTGGTAATTCATAAATCAGACCATAGAAGGTATTAAGCTAAGTAGAGTGATTGAACTCTCTTATCTTGATAAAGTTAATGTAAATCTAGATTTCAAACCTAAATTCCTAGAATCCCTTGAGGCTTTTGGTTTATTTAAAGTAGTAGATACTCTATGATTTCCACAACGTTAAAAACTTTAGCAACCCCAGATATAGAAAAATCCCTTTCGGAATTTCCATTGAACGCTTTGGAATGGAGGATTCAGAAGACTCAAAACAATGCAAATGAATAACAAAGTTTCAAAAACAATTTAATTTTACACCAATGGATTTACTGACACTGACTTATTGTTCTATGTCGCTTTATATGGTAATACTTATTTGCAAGCGTCTAATGGAAATTTTCCGTTATTAACACCAATATTATTTATGACTGCGGTTTATTGTTTAGTATTGGGGCATTATGACATTTGCACATGATTAGATTGCATTTTGTGAAGATAGGATTGATAAATATTAAGATACCGGTTTCAGGTCTAAAGTTTTACTCATATACTTTATTCAAATACGTCCTTATATTATACTGACATAAATAACGATTAGGTAAAATATTTATTTTAAAAGGGTTGTTTGAAATACGGAAAGACCTATTAACCGACCAACAGTCCCCCCTTAGTTCTATACGATGTTTGTTACGATGTCCATGGGCGGCAGGGATTGATGGCACTGTCAGCTCGTTTGCTACCTTAAAAGCATAAAACAAGTGGTGAGACGTCATTAGTTAAGTGACATCATGACCATTACATGACCACCACGACCATATTGACAAGAATATTAGGTTTATTCGACAGAGGAAAATCCTCAATGAAGAAAATCTTCTTACTTTTGGCGAAAGCAATATTTTTTATGAACTTGATATTTAAACATATTTAAGTATATCTAAAGTAAATCATATTAAGATGTCAACTAAAACTTATAATCACCATAATGCACATGAAATCTGATAAGATAAGACCAGTGTTCAGAGAAAGTGCATTGAAATACTCTAAAATACGTATTGGAAAATGAGCAGACTACAAATAAATGTTGTATAATTAAAAGTGCCTGCAAAGAGAATGTTATCAGCGAGAATCTTTTGAAGAAATATCTTCAAGTTATTTTTATATTATCCGTGCAATATAACATCGATCTATCTACGTACCGTTCTCAATTGGCGAACTTCAAGACTTTCGGTCAATTGTTATGCACCGTATACTAATTCATAATTTCTTGGTACATTTTAGGCCCATTCTTTGTTTCTACATTGATATCTGATTTCTCATTGCAATGTATGCCGTCAGAATTCAGCAACATTTGGCATTGTTGACCATATCAGTTGAGTATAATAACCACAACTATATTTAAACAATGGCATGCCAGTTTTAGAATCTAGGATACCTAAGTTAAGTGAGGTTTCTTACGTCAATTACTTCATGGTATATAACATTATATTTTCAACATTTTACTAACATACCCGTTTAGTATTTTTCATAACTTAATCCCTCGTAATAACTCACATCTTTTTGGTATACAAAATTGTATCATTTTAGATTCGAGACGTAATAATGGATTAGGAACTCTATAAATCCACGTTGTTGTATTATGTTCTTCAGCAGTTTGCATAACACTATTGTAATATGCAATAACCAACATTGTTTCAATAAAACGCTCATTATGCATTCGTGCCTCCATTGCGATTAGTGATAATCATTAGCTAATCAAATATCAGTCGGCGTGCCTGTCATTTATGTTTATGTAAACACAAGTTTTTAGTATAATCAATTTTAATATGATTACAGCTTCGCTTTTGAACAACAGATGTTCGACATCAATAACATTTAATTCCGCTTAGCGATTCAAGTTTAACTAAATCCTGAAATTAACGAAACAGTTTCGCGGAAAATCGATTTACAATGGGTTATAATTTTCTGTCGATAAACGCTTGGAGTATTGCTCGGGATGCAAATACTATCGTACAAGAGGCATGAGGGCCGGCGCGGGCTGACAGTTACTGTAGTGTAGTCAGCTCAGTGATCAGTCTTATTCAACAATTCGTGAACGCCACACGCGTTCCGACATTGAAAATAAATCACCGCGAAACTACAAAAATTACTTGTCGATGACAAAAAAAATAAACCAGTGGTAGAAAAAAATGTAGCCAAGATTTAATTATTCTGTAATTGTAACGACTTAGTTACTTTACACAGTTTTGTGATTATTTTAAGTATAGTTTTGGAAATACAATTTTTGTTGGTTTCAATTTGTATGGATGTGTTTTGGTGAATTACTATAAATTAGAGTTAGTAGATCTTAGTGACACAAGCTCCAAAGTGTTAAGTGATAAGGATATTATTGTTTTTGAAAGGAATACTAATAACAATTTAATAATGGCTCGTCTGGCGACAAGTGCTGTTCAACTTTGTCAACGGCTTCAGGAGATGTATCCACAAAAACTGCAACTGGTGGGAAAACAGGTTATACTTTCTAAATACTCCTTAATTCAATGCTTAATGACTATATTACCAAAAACAAGTGAACATTAAATATTTACATTATGATTGTACGATAGTAAATTGTCATATTTATTACAACTCTTACATTTTTGCTCACTTCAGCAGTTTATAATTTATTTTTACTATATGCTTTCAACTTATTATAAAAGTTCGGTTTATGTCCTTAAATACAGATAAATAAATTATCTGTATTCAATATGTGTGATATAACGCTTTTTATCGCTACCTTTATCAGTTAGTATTAGAAACATTTCATTGTAATCGATGAAAGCAGTGTGTAAGCTATCCTTATTCTTGTTTAACAAGCGAATGCAGTAATTATTTCGTATTTAAAGCGAATTCTTGTGGCTTCGTAGTTCAATGGTCGTTGAATTGCTGATTGGTTTAATTTGCACGAGTCCGCTAAAGTGCTTGGAATTTATATCTTTTTTGTACTCAACACAGTTGTCATTAAAATACCTTACATTAAAATACTTTGTGCCGAACAAAGCAAATGTGTTTTTAAATAGTAGTACTCGTTTTTTTGGAGGTAATGTGAGAATTTAATGATCAAACTTCGTATGCTTCATGAAAACTAAATTCGCGACGTTGCTCTTATCATACGGTACGTGATTCTAACATTCCTAACACGTCCTTTTTGACTTATTTACATAGAAACGATTGCAAAGGTTGTTAGCGGTATCACTTTATCGACATGCAATTGTTTTACAACAACTGATACGCGCGTGCCGAAAGGCTTTGTTGAGCGATAGCGTAATCTTAAAGCATCTGTAGACGAAATTTGATGATCTAAGAAATGAAAAATGAGGCTTTGGAGAAATAAATGAAATGGCTATGGTTTGAATGTGTGGTCGAAGAGACAATCTGACTAACAATCAAAGTAATTGGAAAGGTAAAAAAATAACACTGAGTAAATTAGATGAAGAAATAACATTGGTAATTGTATATCACGTGGTTAAAAATTACAAATGTCACCGTGACCGCACGTGAGTCGTTAGGCAAATTGCATGTTACAAGGGACAAAAACCAATTTAGTTGGTTACGTGCAGTTGATACTAACCACGACATTGTTGATGATAATCAGACTAGAGAACTCGAATTGCAAGAGCTATTACTGATGCAAGGAACATGTTCTATGTCGTCTGATTGCAGAGAGGCGAAAGCTTTGAATTAAACAGCTATAGGTTATCAAAAGATTAAGATTCGATAGGCTAATCAATCAATTAATAATCTATGGAATTAAGAGTAAATCAGCATACTATATTTATAGTCTGGCAGTGGAATGGAAAATTGTAAAATATTGAAAGTAATTAACTTTATTTTATTGTGACATTTTGTTATCAGCAGGCTTGGCTAATGACAGTAGGACATTTTACAGTGAGATTTCGTTACTATTTCAAACTTTACGTTTATCGGATTTTTGAAAATAATATTTGATCGTTGCTCGTTCGTCTTTCACAATCAAGCATCTTACTCGTAGGAGTAGAGTAGATTGGACGTGCATAGGCATGTCAAGATTACCATTTCACCATTTCATTGTCACGTAAAATTGAATAAATTACTTTTGCAAATCACTCTCGACTGTTGATTCGGAGAAAAAGAGTTTCACGTTGCAGTATCTGACTTTATTAAAACTTGGAAAGTTGTCCGCCTTAATGGGAGAAAATGTATTTGAATAGGAAACTATGTAATATGGGTTGTTCTTGACACTAAAAGTTGATACGTGATTATTGTTCATGGACGCGTGACAGCTAAAATGTTTGATTTTATGATATTCTCTTCGTAATGAGGATACTAAAATCATTATACCAATAATAAAATTCTCTGAATTCACTATTTTGTTGCTCTTATGTTACCTTTTCCTTCGGCTCTTTTGAATCGTAATCCTTTTTGTTTTTCTTTCTACTCGCCTTCCAAGCTCGCCAAAGGTTTTCAAGGTTCATTGTGTTATTTTTGGTGTAGCTAAAAGATTTGTTATGGGTAATAAAATATTTTTGTGGCTGAGCGGACGAACTGTTATGTCGGGCGGCAGATTGCATACATACAACGCCTTGGCAGTAACACGTTTTATATCTAGATGCTATAAAATTTTGAGCTATCCCGACGAACTCGTTTTCGGCCTATCCTCTAGTGAATTTTATTTGTGTTGTACAATGTTTTATGGTCGGTTTTAATACTTAGTTTATTTTGCATTAATTTATTTGAGCAATAATTATACTCATTTTCTGACTCAAAATAAGAGTTCTCGTGAGTGTATTTTCCTCATTTATTTGTAATTTTTGTTGACATGATCTCTGGCGTACTTATAATGAAATCTGATTCATTTAAAATAACTAAAATTCGCAGAAACATTTGTTATGATGTGCAAATTGTTAACATGATCTATTAATAAGTATTTTTAGTTAATTTATGTGTAAATACTTGTTATCTTTGGTCCAGTTATGAGGATAAAGGAAGCCCATAGTTATAAACATGGGAACAAAGTATACCAGATTCTATGGACAGAGAGCCTTAATTATTGTAACTAACAACAAAAATTTCAATACGATTTTTTATCTTTAAAAGTTGTTACCCATACAAGTACTGGTGCTACTAAATTACTTTGAAATTACTTAAGTCAGTCTATCTCTTATTATCGACCGTGCGGCTGTGAGTTTTTTGTGATTATCATTGTCCTCATGAATATGACGTGCGTACCTATTGTTTCATCAACAGCTCCCTCATCCGTGACAACTGGCTAATCTTCTGGTCCATTGCGTACGCCGTGACGTGACAGACAAACCTTCGTGTCACGTCAAATGTAAACCTCGTCACTAATCTCGTTACGCTCAGATAGATGTGTGAGCTTGTGTGGGCCGGTCTCCACTTGATAATTTTACGTAGACACCATATGGTTTTTGTGTAGGAAGGCAAAACAAAATCTCGTTAATAGTATTAGGTTGAGGTACTTTGAGGAAATCCATTGTTTATTAAGTTAGTCTACATTGCAACAAACCACAAATATTGTACGATGGTATTTATGTATATTTAGTCATGCGTAGTACCTTCCCACAAATGGAACGTGCAATTACAAGTTAAGTATACAATACTAATATACGAGTATAACCCGAAAGCAACATCAAGGTTATTGAAGAGGACGGCGAGGGTTGAGGAGGAACTGTAAAAATCAGTTAAAATAGAATTTGAAACCGTTAAATAATGAAAAGACAAAACACATAAACTACAAAAAAGTAAAGATATAAAATTAAAAAGGGCGAACCCCTTTGTTTGCCACAGTTATGTTAACTCAGTGTTAACTAAAAAGTTCAAATCTATTGAAAACTCTGTTATCAGTTTGAATAAAACAAACAGTCTTTTATTTACATTTCACTTAACAGATCTTCAATGAAAAGAACATACAACGAGATACATTATTATACTTCACAAATGCAGTAGCGCTTATCCATTTCACCAAGGCTGGGCACGTTATCTTAGTGATGAATGTAGTAAGACTCAAAATTGACTGATTTCTAGGTCAGTGTGAGTGCTGCAAATGCACATGGCCCTGATTGATGAATGATGGGTTGAAGTTGATGTTATAGATGCGCTCGTGGAATGAGAAGAGCATTATGTCTGTTACTGTTATGTCAGCGTTGGCGATAAGAGCAGTAACAGACGCCGCTTGACGTATAGACGATATAATTATTTAATAACAAGTGGACATTTGGGATTTAATAAATGAAATTGAATATAAATCAGAAGAATTAAGAACATAGCATAAAGTAAAGAACACGTTATCTCTTTATGAATCTAATCGTACATTTGAAATTGCAACCAGACCCGGTCACCTATTTACTATAAAGAAAACCAGAGCTAAATGAGACCGAGATTGTAGTCTACATATGTAGAAGGTGGGTGGTATTAAATATGTGTACTGATATTAACGATGATGTAACTGAGGCACGGGTTGACAAATTCAGAGTATGGTGTCGCGGCATTCGATTGTACATTAGAGTTAACTCAGAAATCAGACTCAATGACCGATGAAGATTATGATGCAAATTACTATATTTATTGTACTTGTATATTAATACATTTGAGTTCATAAGGATTTTCTGGTATGGAAAATTAGTTTTATATCAAAATGGTCCGACGACATAAGTAGTCATTGTAGATCTGGAAATTTTTCAACTAATTTCTAATGGAGTAGTAGTCGAATAAGATAGTTCTAAGTGACTTAGTTGCCATTTCCAAGTAGGTTATGTCATATCTAGTTACAAAATTAATTTAAGCCAACATTATGGAAGTAAGGTGTTTCCAATTTTACGACCAAGCTAACACTTGGAAGATTATCTAGTATTACCATACTTAATTCAGAATCAGTTATGTCTTGTATTCCGTGTAAAGCTAGTACATCCTAATCAGAAGTGTCGTTGTCATTGGTGCTAACAGGAATGTCGTACGGTACAATACCACCGTTTCAAGTGCCTTCGACGACACCACCGTTACGTGGCGACTGACAGCTAGCAGGCTATGGATAGTGTTGTTTGCGTTCAACCACAAATAAATCTCTAATTGTAAGAAAAATTCTACTTAATTATAAAGATAATTAATTGAATAATTGTATGAAGTATTCGCCGTAAAATTGTGACTAGCTAATATGTTTTAATGATTTTCGACTAGGACTTCTATATTACTCTATGTTGCTACGTGCGGTGTTTTTGTTAAATGCACGTGTCCTATTTCCACATAACATGAGACTATTTGTGTCGTAACCACAAATAAATACAATGTACATAAATCTGTTATAAAAAGTCTGCGTCTAACAGCTGGTTACGTAGCCTCGTCGTCATTAATGTCGTGGATGCATCTTTTTATTATGTTTTTATATTCGCAATGCTCTCAGTTATTACTTAACAAATGACATTGACGTAACTCCTATTGTTTGACATCTTCGTCATTAAGATAAATTAACTATTGCTGATATCTGCTGCATGTTGTTATACACACGCAACACAAGATCATTAAAAAACATCTTTTTTATACTTATAACCGGCAATAATCGTTGACCGATAGTGTAGCCTATTCCGATTAATAAGAATTTATTTTGTTCAACTTTCAGTAATTCAACCTTTAGGTTCACGAATGTTTCATCCACCTAGCTTGCGATAAGTCTGTATACTTTATATTTGTATACAATTTAAAGTGTCATGGGACATAATTCAAATTAAATCAACATTAAGTCGATTGTTTTGTTTACATAAATCGTTGTTACTATTTGAATTATGCTAGATAATGCACCAAACATTATCTAGCTTATATTTACATTAAACTTTCAACTTCCAATCAAACCCAACCGTTCAATCGACTCCTTGACTTTGTTCTACTTGACCCTCTTACAGCCTCGCTAGTTTGTCTATAATTTCCTTAATCTTCACGCAATTCTCGCATTTATTACGTCGGTCTAAGTTCTGAAATCGGTTGATTACGCATTTTTATATTGTTAATTGTTTTTTGTGACACCGTACCTGCGAACAGTTGTTTGAACAAATGTCTCTTGACGTGTTTGTGCGCTTCATATGGACGTCGCGTGCTCAACATGCGTGAGCAGCTAAACAAATAATGCTATTGATATCCATTGTTATCGATATTGGCCAGCGTAGTCCCCGATTACCAAAGTCACCAAGCGATTATCATTATATTGACAGTATAATTTTATTGCAACTGTAAAAGGCATACCAACAACAGGTGACTTATTAAATAAGTTACATAAATTAACTCTAGAAAAATAATATCTTAAAAGAATCAGTAATCGTTTATCAAAATTAATCTTCTAATTTGTAACTATTTATTTATACTAATTAAATCGTATAACCTACATCAACATATAAAATGTTTGAATATTTATAATAAATGTAACTTTCTATATTCACGCTAAACAATTATAACATATTGCGCTCAATACATAATTTAAAATTGTGCATAAAATTATGTTTAATAATAAAAACACGAATGTTTAAAGAAAATGGCTGACACCGTTACATAATCTTACAATGAGTTCGCTGTAGCAGAGTAGCAGCTAATCAGGTGTTTAGGGAATGATTCCACAATATAATAAGATCATCTAACTAAATATACCAAAATTGAAAGTGGCCCCCGAATTTCTTAAGCCCATGGGCATCCTAATGAATCTAAAAGTGTCTAAGGGATATACGAATACAGTTTTGTCAATATTTCCAAGTAAATAATTGGATCATTAAGTTAATAACTACAAGTTCAAGTTTATATTATTTTTTAAATTCCTCTTATCGAAGAAGGATTCTTATTTCTCGTACTGTGATTACACGGTACTAAATTTTTTTTCTGTATACAATTAAATCTATTTGTGTTTAATTGCCGAGTCGACGTATTGTTCGGTGTAAATTGTGTGGGAACACCTCAAACAGAACTCAGACCAGAGCAACCTCAGTTGTTGTTGGCACGCAGACGGCTCCGGGTGATTCTACCTTGTTGAAAACATTCTATAGAATACTGTTAGTGAACTTTCTGTCAAGCAAAAATGTGCTTTATTGTGTTGTGATAGTGATCACACGTGTAACATCGTCTGCAGTTTTATATTTGCCTTCAGTGAAAGTTTTAACCTTTGCTAGTAAAAGCTTCTAAAGAAGGTAAGTGAACTTTAACTCTTTAGGAATATGGATTATAAACAATTTAATATTATCAAGTCATCGTTGTAGGTATGAGAAATTTTAAATTGTCTTAGCATTCCGTTTCTGTGTTAGAAATGTTTCAATTTGTTATACAAAAGTCTATTGTAGCTTCTGTATTGCTTTCTTCTATGTAACGAGTATTAACAATGATATAATAAGTATGAAGTAGAATTACAAGAACACTATTAAAATAAATTGAAATATTATTAGTATGTTAAGTGATTCTAATGACGCTAGTATTATTTAAAAACTTAGATCATGTTTCAACTGTTATTGTTTGTTATAAGACCTCGTTTTTCCAATTGTGGTTACTGAGGTCACTTTCATCGTCCAATACATGTCTAATATAAAATTATGGTGTCATCGTTGGTAGACTTGAAGCTGCTTATTTCATATGAATTCTAATTAATGACATGAATGCATACTTAACTTCTAATGAATTTTTCTTATTCTTATGCATATGGATTTATAAGCAACATAAGTTCTCGCTCATTGTAATTAATTCTTTGATTCTTTAGCTTTTTGTATTACAGTAAATAAAAAAACGCAATGACGTCAAAATCTGTTTCCGTTATGGATAAAAACTGAGTTGTGATTCAACGGCACCACTGTAATCTATTCTACTTATAAAATATGATTACAATCACATCCTTGACAAAACTTAATACTACGTAATGCATCTTCAAACAGGTAATTAAATTTAAACAAACAATCTACAATGAAAATAATTCTGAATCTGTCACAATTTTATCTTATTTGTTTGTGGGTTTATGTTATAGACTATCTATTTTTATGCAGGTATTTTTAACACGTTCCAAATGTTTATCTCTTAGTTGTAAGTGTTTTTATTCTTTCTGAAATCTATTTTTGGAGTTATCTCCTGTACACATTTTATCTCAATCATAATCCACTTCAAGGAATTCTTTGTCTCATCCTTACTGTCACAGATAGTATTAAGAGAAGATTTTGATAAGGTTTAATTATTTACTTACCTTTATAACTCTATTTGTCTTATTCGAATGAAATGTAGGTCATAAAATCTGCCTTGGGAAACCCCTCAATTAATTGTAGGAAAATATGGACGTCTATTGTGTAATTAAACTTTAAACCCAGTCATGACAGAACCGAAATTATTAATTATGCCGATTTTCAAATTACATAAAACATTAAAATATTTTTATCGATTCAACAATACTTTGCTTTTAATAGTAATTGCTTCTGCAGCTATAATTCCTTCATTCAAAAAAAGTTTTTACTATTTAGGTATACTGGATTATGTGTGAGATCTGCTATGTACCTCAATATTTTTGGTGGTGTTTTGTAACCGCATGAATCACATTACTCAACACATTCATAATTTGGATTCTTAAGATGGGTTAGCTATTGTACAACTTGTAGAATAAAGTTTCTATTGATTTTAAGTTTCTTTTAAACATTTAGACGTGAATACGTTTTTTAATTTGCTACCATACGGGCAATCCTAAAAGCAAAATGATAACAAAGTGAGATACAGTTTGGCATTGTATTTTAGAATATATCGCCTACATCCATTGGATAGCTAAGAGATCAAAGAATTAATTACATAAAGGTATTTATGATATGGACCTCTGTGCATTCAAATTATTTGTATGTATATTGTCTGAAATAAAGATTTATTATATTATTATTATTAAAGCGAGGACAGTGAAAAACCGCGCGATTTTGAAATTAACCTGTAATAAAAACGTATTCACGTACACCAGCCGTGTCCATAATACCGCTAAACCTTATTTTTTGCTGTTGCTACAGTTTCCAAAAAGCACTTCATTACGTAGACGCAAGGACGAGTTAACGCGAAAGTATGCGCGTATTTTCAGATAGCTCGGCAACTTGTTGAGATGTTATCAGAAATGACGTCAAACCCGGTCGACTACCTGCCATTGAACGGCCATGGCGAACGTAAATAATAACAACGGGTGTGTTCACGCTTGCATTGATAACTTCTCTAATTTTTATAAGTTCTTTTCTATGTATTGCTATGTTTTGTTTTTTTTACTTTGTAGATACTTATCTTATGTTTAGGGTCGTTAAAATTGATAGCAAATAAAGCAACTCGAAAGCCCTCTCCTCTATCTCAAAAGTCCTCTCCTATATGTGCTTAAGTTAATTCCTATATGGTAGAAAATGAATGTACACCTAAGCCTTCGGTGAAACCAATATTCCAGAGTTTATGTGTTATGCTCATTAGGCTTAAATACTCCTCAACGATTTCACATACAGTAATCGAGGTATTACAGAAGTTACGCAGTATATCTACCCGGCGTAGTCCAGAATTGTCAAATGCCAGTGTCAATTAATTCCATACTTCTGTTGCAGTTCTAGCCTCCGGTATGTAAACATTGTTTGGCGGATCAACTATTAGTATTATTATGGTTTTTGCCTTTAGGTCGTTTCTATGCAGTCCCACCATTCTTTATGTTGTAGGTCCGTTTATACGGCAAATTGCTACATCAACTACAATTTTGGAAGCAATTGATGTGAAATTTATTTTCAACCTAAAAACAACTATGCAATAGATAAAACCGACATCAATGTTTTACCATTCGTCAATAAATATTCGGTTTGTACTGACCAACGAGCTGGATTCTCAATTGGTGCAATAAAGATACACATTGGTACACAACGTAAAGTATACCATAAAAATATTATTCAGTATTATTGTAGTCGTAAATCAACTTGTACATTTGATAAGATTACATTTGTATCGAGTACTAGTTTGGCTGTTTGTACCCTAAAAAAAGGATCTATTTAAAAGGCAATAGGGTAGCCCAAAATTTCAACGACATAGATTTTCGTATTTATTTGAACTGTAACAATTTTTAAGAATGCCTAAGGCAGGTTTTCGCAACCAAGGGGGCGTAAATCATTTGAATTTTAGTAAGAAAACACTAAAAAATAAACAAACGTCATTAACAAATAACTTTAATTTAGATATAAAACTTAACTGTTTCAAAATTCGACGTCTTCAATTCGCAGTTTATACAAGTTTCAACAAGACACAGCATGAACTCCCCGCGCAAGGTTGGCATGAAAATATTATTTATAGTCCGGGGAGCCTCAACAAAAGAAATGTTGGGAAACCCTGGTCTAGAGGTTAACAATCTTTACTGTCCCGTTGGTATTGAGAAGTTAACAGTACGAATCATTGTTTACAGACGTTGAGTGTGTATTTAAGCGATAACTTAAGTCAGGTATTTAGTACCATAAAAAATTAAGCCACTAATTAGTACGTTTAAACAATCTATTAATTTTTACAAATGTAGGTCAAAGTCGCTAAGATTTATGGCTGATGAAGTTAGTTTCTCTTGTGGTTATCCTAGTGTAATTATGACTTATGAAGGTAATTATAAGAACCATGGATGTGACGATTAAAATGATCCATAAAATGGTAAGTAAAGTAAACTTTACAAGTTTGGTATAAAATTATGTGGCGTTTTGAGAAATAAAGGTCAACCGTATACAGGACAGGAACAAATACGCTATGTTCCTAATGAGTCAAATGACGAATGACTAATTGCAGATACGATAATAACAATTATGTCATGAAACTAATGAAAAAGTTGTTTTGTGGAATACTCCAAGTTAGGATAAGAGCTTTTTTAATGACGTCAATGAGGACGCACGAGGACTTTGCGTGTTCGTAGGACTGACAATATTGATGTATGCTCATTTTTTTTACCGCAAGAATGGGCATATTTGGGTTTCTGATAACGCGTTGATAACGTAATTAATGAGATGGCACCTGTTGTCATTGTGAGAGGCTCTATTATCTATTGTTCAAGCTACAGTCAACAGTCAGAGGTTCAAAACTTTCCAGTTCCGAAGACTGAAAAGTCCAACAGGATAAGACCTAAGACCCTTTTGACAAGATTCAAAGGAATCCAAACTCAATAGATAAGTCGTGGCCTTATCATAGATTTGCTCACTACTATGCACAAGTAGGTACCTACTCGTATATCTTTTCTCAGTGTTGACGCAGCGGCTGAACGCTCCGCACGTCTGTACAGACTCTTTCCAGTTGTTTGTTCAGTTGGAGATTAACGTTTATTTTGTGGACTAGTATCTTAAGTTTCGCCTCAGTATTGTAGCGTATTTATTGGAAAATATAGATACTTAATTGTAGTTAAGGAAGCAGATTTTAAGAGAAAACTTAACTTTTTGATGCTGTTTTTATCGGCCGTGTTTCAATCCTAAGTGACAAGAGTGATTTGTATAAACTGTTCATAGTGAAACGACCCTTAGTGAGAACTATATTAGGCAGTTTCTTTAAAGCATATTTTAAAGCCTTTGTTAGACTTTTCCTAAGTCTTCATCACCTAGGATCTCCTAGGATTGATCTATCGCTCCTCTGACATGCCTGCGCTTATTATTGAAAGGTTCCTGGAACGGGTCAGCAGGATTGTAAGTTTAATTTTAATAAATCATTTTTATTTTGCTTTTATTTTTCACGTCATGGAATTTGCTTATTATATTTTCCGTTGGATCAGTTACACCGCCTATTAATGCACTAAGTTATTGCTGTGGATGAAACAATGATTGTTTTGTAATAGAGGTATGTTATGCATTGTTGATTGTTATGCATATTGGTATTTCATTCAGTTTGTTTGTTTGTTGTTCGGTGTCTTCATGTCAAGTGTGAATGGAATTTTTACTGATAGGTCGCGTTGTGTTTTATAAAAATTAAGTATAATAACGCCTTAATTTAATATGATAATGTTATCCAATTTAGTTAAACCCATTTTGAATCAGTTAACTCAAGTGCAGTATGTGAGTTAGGAAAATGTCTTATTTAGCGTTTAAAGAAAAGTTTGAAATTGTAAACCCATTAACTAACTGACGTGCTCTAAGTTCTTACTAGTTTGTAAAAATTTTTGATAGTGATAATTGTGAGAGAAAATATGTAAGTACATTAAATATAACTATTTTTAAATTATTTGAACCATCGGAAGCATCAAGATTGCACGATGAAATCACATTTTTTTACAATATACATAGGTAGGTTTAGTCCCAAAAAATTGGCAAGATGAAGAAATTATGTAGGGAGAGAAAAATTAAGCATGTTTTTTTTAGAATAACTCCTAATCAGTTTTACTAGAAATACATCATTTTAAATCCCACGTGGATGGGGGAAGGGGTGAGACGAATCTCATGAAATCTCATCAGGAAGGGTGGGGGGAATCACCGAAATAAGTAAATATACGAGTAACTCACGTAATCATTAAACGCCCCTTTTAGAAACAAATAATAGGAAACTATTATCGAGCGCAATTAATGAGCTAAGGACACATGTTCTGTTATCACGGTGATTTGTTCAATAAATATATCGACGTTACATATTATGACGACTTGCGTGTATCAGTGAAAATTAACATAAATAACACCTACCGCGTCGGGATATTTATCAATCAACTTGTCTTGTTTAATTAGTAACCTCAATTTGTACTTCGTTGTACATAGTAATTATTTTATTAGTGTGATACAATGTATAATTGAATAGCTATATGTTAGTTGTCGTTATTAACTATATGAGACATATTTATATTCATTTACTAGCTGACCCGGAAAACTTTGTACCGCCTCAAAATCATTAAAAAAGCTGAACATTTTTTCATATTCACTCACCTTTTAAACCTTCCTCGGACTTTTACAAATAATTTAAAACCGAAACTAGTTTTAGCGAGACTAACGAACAGCAATTGATTTTTATAACATAAATTTTAATTTCATTGTGTTTTACAAAACCAGTCTTCTTGGTATCCAATCGACTGAGCCACAGGAAAGTCTAAATACGAATATTCTCCTTACACAATGACTTCATTACTTTGAAATATAAGACGGATAAAGATCACTTTATTTATTTATTCCGCTAATTATTAATTTCTTGAAATGAAGAGCGCATAACATTTCGTAAGAACTCTACGTTATAATTCGTTTCTTTCCGCAAAACTCCTAAATATAAACATCCTGGCAAACATGAATCATTTGATGTTAACTAAAGATGATACGATATGATAATTCATAAACAATAATGTATGAAGAACTATCCTTTCTACCATCTAGCTTATTGTTCTATCAAACATTATCCTATTCAATTTCGACTTTATTCCACAGGTCACAAAGTATAGTTTTAAACGACGTTCGGTTATAAAAGCAATGCCATATAGGACGAACAATTGTGGAGTCCAGCCATTCATGTTGACATTCCGGTGGCATAACGTTTATGGACCTTATTGTGTACGTCATAGGACCGTATTTAGAGGTTGTGCTATATGGACGGTAGCCAGCAGTGGTTGCCTCCTGTTCAAAACCAATTGCATCAAGGATACGGTTTAAATTAGGACAGGGAGCGATTCTCGTTTGTTTTAAAGAGATTAATTAATATATTGTGTTAATAATTGTGCTAATATTGCTAGACTAATCTCAATAAGCACCAGAAAGTTCTCAGTAATGTTCTCGAAGAATATTCATTCTTGGCCATATTTTATTTGACTAATTATCATTATTGAGAGGAGATATAAGCTCAACAAATAGAAAGTTATGGATTAAGTAACTAACCAATTTGGTTCCGTTACGGCTGTATATGAATATTGATAACAAATTAATTCTAAAATTGTAGCCGTACTGATCGTTTAACATAACGTCAGTAACAAAATATCAGTGAACAATTCCAAAGAAAATTATTTGAGACTAGACGATGCCCGCGGCTCCGCCCGCGGAAAAGTCG
>LGAG01000556.1:268071-278681 GCA_001278395.1 Lerema accius
CCCGCCGCGACCGTGACTCGCCCTGCCCTCTACCGACCGAGAGTCGAGTTAAAGCTTCGCTAACAGATGGCGCTGACAACATCTGTCAACCGTCGTGTGACGTCACTGATCACGCCCTCTACCGGACTAATAGAGATGTGCCGGTACGCCAAAAGATGGCGCTAACGATAGTACCGACGCTAGCGCCGCTCCGCGGATGGAAGCGATACTTAAATTGATCTGGAGTTTTGATGCTGCAAGCTAAGATACAATCCGAGGATAATTTGTATTAATTTAGACTTTATTCAGACAGTTTATAAGTTTGTATGAAGTATATTTGTAAATATTATAGTTACGCGAATTTGTGTGTTGTAGTCGATTGTGGAAAGCTTTGGTTTAATGGGATGTGTTTGAAAATCATTGAAAAGTTATAACATTATAGAAAAATGTAGAGCTTTGCCACATAATATAGGATTGGCCATTAAATGATAGTGGAATTTAATCACAATAAGTAATAAAAAAACCGCAATTACTTAGTTGCCAATCCTAAATTATTGATCACGAATTTGTTTATATTATTTTGTATTTTCTGTGACAAAAGATCTGTTTAAGATTTTGTTATGAAATTTTAAAACTGTTCGTCAATTTGTGAGGAAACGAATCGTGGATTTTCCACGTCAAAAAAATGTAACTAAGATCTACATTAATCTCTCAAATATCATCGAAATCTCATTAACTATAATAATCTGATTAAGAATCATTCCAGTTTTTGTACAGAAACTAAATCAAATGCGACATACATTATAACTTGTATTTGTAATAGTCGCTAGTACTAAAAATCATTATGTTAATAAGACTTTCAGAAAATTGTCATATGTGCCAGGGGCCTATATTCACAAATATAAAGAAATATTGTACAAAAAATAGTGCCTGGTTTTTGTAAATAGATATAACATATGGATCTAATATATGGTTGTATATCATAAGACTTCTTTTAGGTAATTAAGCACAGGATTATGTATAATAATTAAGGGAATACAATCAATACATTAGTATTAGTTTGTATTTTATGTATTATATTTTCTAATGCATTTTTAGCACTGAAATCTGCATAGCACAAAAGATTGTGAATTCTACTTATTTGAGCCGAGAAACTGAGTGACTTTGTAACTGATTTGATGAAGTTATGTTAATTTATTGTATTCTGACTGTTAATTAAAAAATTTAACATAAGTGGTCAATAAACATGGTTACTATAACAGAATTTTTACTTTCCTTTGACACCCATATGGATTTTTTTAGACCAAATAAAAACAGTAAGAAATAAATACGAAAGAAACGATTCTAACAATTTTAATACAAATTTCATACATAAACATACTTAACTACAAATCTACATATTTTTTTACTAGTCTACTTATCAGCTATAGCCGGAGTTTCTTCATCCTTGGACTCTGGCAGCGGTTCAGGCTCTGGTGGTGGCTGAATCCGTGTCAGGACTGAAGGATCCTTCGGTGGTGTCCAATCAGGTATAATCTTGTCATGCACTCGCCAAGTACCGTAGACATTTGACAGATGCTTCTCAAACACAATGTACTCAAGTACGTCTTTCGCTAGGATCTCACTGCCGTGTATAAGACGTCCAAACCTGTCGTATACAGCTAGCTGCTGGCGTGTGTGGAAACGAACTGTCACCTGGAATGAGTTACAAGATAAATTCTACAGTCATAGTCTTACTATGATTCCATGCTGTGCCATGGATAGTTCTAGGACAACAACACAGACATGACAACAAAAATAAGTAATTTAAATTTAACAAATGTTACATGGTAGTCTGCAAACAGGATGAGTCACCAACTTTAAGTATGGTTTCAGACTAGCGTAATTTTCCGCGCGTGTACGGTCATTTCAGTAAACGCGCTTACACGCGCGCTACGATACGCGCTTCCAAAGACGAACTTATACGCACATAAAAGACGCTAGTCTAAAATAACACCACAACTCTACATATTGCTCAGGTGAATACATCCAAAATCCTAGTTGTTTAGAGTATGTATGCTTACCTGCCCATATATATTCTCCTTACTAACAACATCAGTGCACCGTGCATGCACCACTCTAGGAGGCTCCAACGACTCCAGAAACTTCCATCTAATGGTCTTCATCTGAGCATTATGCCTGAACTCTGGATACGCCTTCTCAGTCACATACAACCTCAGCGCCCTCTTGTCGTTATTAGCTAAACTCTCATGAGCCTTTATATAAATATCCTGAGCTTTGGCAACAAACTGATTAGTGTCAAAGTCCTCATCATATGACTTAATTTTACGGATAGCCATCATAGATTTGGATTTCTTTTCCAGTAATTGGACTGTTTGTTTCGCGCGTGTTGTAGACACCAGAGATGCCTTTCCGTCGCCTTCTGGTGGGACGTACGCTTCAAAGACACCACCTGAAGTAATCAATTAAATCTTTCTCAGACTGCTTGGTATTAAAATGCAAGCAACACTTAAGTTACAAGTAATGTTTAAATAGTAGAGGCTTTACTTAGAACCCTCTGTAAGCATAACTTTATCCTTTTTGTGTTAGTTACATATTTTTACTTTATTAGAAAACTGAAAATATTAGACTCAGAACTATACATGTAGCAGTTAGGTTCATACTCCCATTTCAGCTTTAGCTTATTTAAAAAAAGGGAAACACATACTAAATAAACCACCATAATACATACAAACTTGAGTATCTACACAATAATAATAAAGCTGAAAAGTTTGTTTAAACACACTAATCTCAGGAACTATTGGACTGAAGTGAAAAATTATTTTAGTGTAAGATAGTCCATTTAACGAAGAAGGTTATGGGCTATATAACAGGATAAGATAGGAGAGGAACAGCAATGAAAAATATTGCAAAGACGGGAAAATTACGCAGGTGGAGCTGCCAGCGATTGCTAGTAAATAATACCTGTAGCAGAAATATAGAAAGGTCGCTCCATCCACGGGCGTGGTGGTAGTACTCCTCTCTCCTTCATCTTCTGTCTCTGTTTGTGGGGCGGCAGGGCGGCATAGTCCTCATTGAGGTCCGGCAAGTCAACGTTCAACACTTTCTCAGCTCGCTGTCTCTTGAACTTTGGAATATAGTGCTTACTTGTGGTGGTACGACATGGCATGATAGAAACCACTGGTGCTATACGTAAAGCTCTAACCTAGAATCAGCGAAAGCATTTCATTAAATTGTATAAACTTAGTTTTATATACATCTCATATTAAATTAATATTAAATGTTAAAATAGTCATCGATTTTATTACCAATAGACTAATTTAATTTCATAAGTTGGATTACATGTTGTGGATAGAGAATAAGCTGAAATTAATGCCATTGTAGCAAATTTCTTCGAATAGTAAAAATTCCATAACCTGGGGCAAATTACAGAAATAATATTTCATATAAATAATTAATACACTTGAATTTATTTTAGTTAGTACTAGAAACAAAAAGTAAAATACAAAAACGAACCTTAGACAAAATAGAATTAGCCATTGTTGCGTTTTATCAAAACGGATGTGTGAAATTTAATAGTTCTGATTAGGACCTACTAGTCCATACCAAGAAATCTTCTTATTTCTTAACATAAATTAAGATTTATTGAAAAATATAACCTCAACTCAATCATTTAAATCTGTCTGTGTGACTGTCAGTCTGTCACACTTGACATTGACACTGTCAGTGACACTTGACTTGACAGTTGACAGTCCAAGCTCGACATTGACTATAAGTCAGTGCAGCCACCACGCTTTGTGGAAGCCACAGATATAAAAGATTATACCACAGCGTACTACTGTACACAACCATAGTATTTTCTATAATATATGTACATACATGTTTTAAATACATATGTTTATATAAACAAAGTAATTGAAAAAATGTTTATTTATATAAATTCCGTATTTAAAATTAATCATTTATGTCATTAAAATATGATTATTAAATCTTACAATAAAATATTTTTATTTTTAATTTGGAACTTTAACATTATTTATAGTCTGCATAGAGTAATAAGATTGTCTATGATCTTAGGATCGGCCATTTTTAGTCATATGTTTTCCTTTCAATTTAAGATTTTATAATATTGTAATACAAAATTTATAAAATTGCTGTGTCGTCCTTAAAAATACTATTTTTGAATTTAAGTCCGGTAGTTTGTGCATTTTCGTACGATATATATTTTTTAAACTTTGACCTAATTTTTGTTCACGTTTGAAAGTCACAAATATAATACTCATTTACGATTTTATTTTGTCTAAAACGTATTCCAAATAAAGTAGTGTTCCGAAACCATTCAAAATTTTCCTTAGGAGACGAATAGAAAAATTGGCACGAGCGATTTGAATCAATAATTGTGACCTCCATTTCCGGATATCCGGCGACTCCACACACGTTGTCTTTAGTTCTCGGGGGAATAGAGATCGTCGCAGCGTTTCTTTCTTTTCTGAACAGGCGCAGTCCGAGAGAACCCGCAAAAGGAGTAAAAGGCTCCTACATAACCTGTCACTACGTGAGTATCGATGCACGCAAGAAGATTGCGCATCGTTTTTGTTTGTTACGCGCAGAAATTGTTATAAATCTAGGAACGCGTGAAAATTTGCGGAATCCTTGCTGAGTCATACGTGAAGTTGTTATCTAGTACTTTCTCTCTTGTTCTGCCCGTGTCCTCTCGACGGCTCCGTTGCCCTTTGAGTAAGTAGATGACGCCATAACGAAATTGAGATAGTATATTAGAAACATGTATTATGTGTGTAATGGGAGGTGTCGATTGGCGCGGGCGATGAACTTAGCATCTTTGACATGTAACGGGCCCTACCCCCGACCGCGGTTTAATTGCCACGTGTATTTGTTTCAGCAATAAATTGTATGAGTCAAAAAGTAGAAAAACCAGTATTATCGGGTCAACGGATCAAGACCAGAAAAAGAGGTAAGTTTCTTTCATGTTTTTCATTTAAAAATTTGTCATTTCGAGGCTTGAGACATCGCGTGACATCCATTGTTAATTGTATCAAGTGAGCGCAAGTAGCAAGTAATTTTCCAATGGTTCTGTGTAAATAACGCTGAACACGTTTTTAAATCTTTTCCAATTCTTACTGATGATCTTTGTACTGTAATAGAGACAATAATTCGATTTTACGAGACAGGATAATGAATCACATTTCCTTGTATTGTCAGTTCAACGTCCTCGTAGTTCGTATTATTTATTCAATACATTATTGAGGCAGCAACTATTACATTTAAAAACTAATCTACTGTATTATAAACATTTGTTACTATGACTTTAAATTGCTACATTAACTATATACGGTACCATGTTATAAAGTATGAAACAATAATCCCTTTTTATTCTTCTAAGAAATTATATTTTTGAACTTTCAAGTACATACAATAATAATTGAAATAATTCAATAATTCATGAAACTGCATATTTATAAAACATTATTTATATCAATGAGGAAATAAACAACAAAATTATTTATTGTTTTATGCATGCTACCGAAGTCAATGTTGTGTTTGAAGTAAACATATCCATTTAAAGCTTTATTGTGGTGTTGTTTGTTTATTGACAATCACTTGTTTGTAAAGGATATTGCTGCTGTAAGGTTGAATACTAATTATTATTCAAATAGGTTGTATGAACTTCAGTAATAACCAAGATCATTGTGCAGTTAATATTTCTATTTTATAAAATGTGACTAATATCTAGTTAGTTCCACACATTACTTTTCAAGAACGTTACGAATATTGCCTCTTTGTAATATTAGTGTAGATTATGCATAAAGACTTGATTAGACATTAAAAATTGCCATTATAAGTTTAGTATACTAGTCATGATAATTGTATGGTTAACCTAAAGTAAAACTTCATGTGTTTTGTCAGTATTTCCATTAAATTGTAGCATTGATAACTACAAGTCAAGAGTGAATAGTCTTCGTTTAGGTTAGTGGGCTCACCATCTTAGACAACTTTGCCACTTATCATTAGAATCAATTAATCCTAATTGTTGTCCAGTCTTAACTAAAATCATAAGAAATACTATTTATATTGTATAACACAACAGTATTATACAATATAATATGCCATATTGCACATCGCAACCCATAACTGTCCCACTGCTGGGCTCAGGTCTCCTCTCACAGTGTGAGGGGTACAGGCCATAGTCCACCATGCTAACCTAGTGTGTATTGGCAGACATAAAATATACATAACTAGGACTATAATATAAACATGAATACAAAAAGGTGGCGGCTTATATGCAAATAATTAATTTGATACAAATGCTATAAGAAAAAAGTTGTATTCATTGCTTATCAAAACTTTGATCTATATTATATTACTAATTAAGTAGCTTGGTGCTATGTTGAGTACAATACAATCAATATTATATTGTTCTTATTGTGACATTGAAACTAATAACTATAGTTACATATTTAAAATGATTTGTATGTATCAAATTGAGATTTTCCACTGGTTCAGGTGACTTGGTAAGTTCTATTATTTCAATTGTATGAATGAATGTGATTGTAAAGTACTGTTTTTTATGTATTATAATGGGTAAGCAAAGTGTGCTATATGGGGCTTTGGTGTGTCATAGTAGAAATTATTGGGAGAAAGTACGAATTAAACCAGTGAAGCTCAAACTGTGTTCCTTAGAATAGTCTTCAGAGTTCCGCCACAATTATAAAAAAACAATCTCGTATAAATTTCAGGGCTAATGCGTAATCTTTTGATATGCTGTTCCATACAATAAATGTTATTTGGTTGGTCTTCCATTATCTTCAAAGTTTGGGAACTCTTGAACTAAACAATTATGGGATAACCGCTATGACGCTAGGGTGTTTAGACATTACTCAAAGTTGTAGGTGTGCAGTGATCCAACAAAGATTGAGAACCTCTACATTATAATAAAATTTGTTGAGGATAGGTCTAGTCAATTGGCCAGTGTTGGGCTTGGGACTGATATTGTATGTAAACTACCAGCTAGATGTTTTACAATTTTCATAGTCCAACTGCCTTAACAAATTCAATAGCCCTATTGAAACAGACAGAAAAAACACTTGGTATTGTCCTATTAGAACAAGTAAAAAATTTCAAGGTAATAGTCATTGTTTGAACTTCAGATAAATCACAGACAGATAGCTATTTATTATGCATATTATCTTTTGTTATCTGTTCTCATTCAAATAAGTTCATAGCTATATCATAACATAATAAATGTTATTCTGCACATGTGGTTGTATAACACAGTTGCTAGATTTTTTTTTGTAGCGATTCGGGATTTTTAAAATTTTTCGTAAAGAAGCCGTCAGTTGGTAGGCAGTTGCATGGGGGAGTAAGGGCCAGGTGTCTTTGAATCATGAGTCATGGTAGTCTTGCAACTTATAACGTCAAATGTGGCCATATGGTCGAGTTGTTGTTGCTACGGCGTACTCGAAAGAATGGATTAGTTTTTTTTACTGCAGACAAGTAATCCATTTTATGGATCATCCCTTGGATTGTACTGAATTTGTCTGTGTTTAATGGATAATTGAGTAGTTAAATGGTTAAGTTAGGGATGTAGGCAGTTTGTTTTGCTACAAAAATTACTAGGAATAGGGTTAGGAAGGAGAAATCTAGGTGCACTATCATTAAGCCCAGGTAGCAAGTATGCTAAAATATTTAGATTTTAATGTCTTATAGGTACCTATTTGTAAACAAATTATATTACGAAATAGTAATTTAATTAAAGGTTAATTAACGAGACACCCTCCATAGTTGTATAATAGGTTACATACAAATGAATGACCGACGTCGCTGTCTGGCTTGACGTGACGTGATTTGACGAATTTATAGACAATTTTATCAAATTCT
Source organism: Lerema accius (assembly GCA_001278395.1). NCBI lineage: Eukaryota > Metazoa > Arthropoda > Insecta > Lepidoptera > Hesperiidae > Lerema > Lerema accius. The sequence goes on from LGAG01000556.1 coordinate 275,947, forward strand.
TTACTTGGTAACTAGGGACGTCCATTAATTACGCCAGGCTTTCAAGGTTAAGAGAGGTAAAACTAGATCTTATCTAATCTTACTTTAAGGATATACGAGATAATTAAGTAAAATCTAAGCTAAACATTTCTTTTTATTAATATTATCCAATGGAAGTAAGTTTCACTTAAGGCTGCCTTCTGTCCACATTTCTCCGGATTTCTCTTAATTCAGAGAGTATTCAGGAATTTTCAGAAAATGTTTAAATGATACCGTTAAATTGAGAGGTTAACGACGCGACGGCATAAATTAAAAAAACAAACATTCTTTTCGTGATCAGAAATCGCATTCAAACAATTCATTTTGAATGGAGACCAAAAAGTATTGAGTTTCTTTTTATTGAACATGTTTTTGTAAGAATGTCCGTGGAAAAACAAAGATTTTTCCCGAATGTTCCAAGTTTGCGAAAGTTTTGTTTGTTACGGCAATTTAGTTATATACCTACCTAGTTTTACGGTCCGTATCACGTACAAGGACACGGGGGTTTGCCTGTGACGTAACGAGTCACGTTGAACGACGTCGTGACGTTCGTTCCCAAAGCGAAGGCTGTGTTACTGGAACAAACTAGAATGTTCTATTTACTTCGAAATTGAGAGCCTTACCACGTGATTTAGGTTACGATTTGCTTCGAGGGGAAAACCTGAGTGTTAAAAAACTTGATGCCTTAGTTGGGAAATAAAATGCTTTTGTTTTTTTTTCCAATTGATCGTGTATTACATTTTTTGATATCATTAAAAGTCTAAATATTTTGACAATTAAATTAATTGAAGCTTGGAAAAACTGCACGCTACCTACATGACAAGACTATAGGCGTGCGTCAGAACTTAATAATAGATTTGTTTACCATACATCTTTCATGTAGTAAACGGGTAATTAAATACAAGTTGTATACTATATTTGTATAAAGGTATGTCATAGTTCGTTTACTTTGTATTATCTTGGTTCACGTGTAAAATCACCACGTGAACTTCGAAGTATGTTTGTCGTGATCAACAAACATGTTGGTAATGACAATGTGATGGGTTATGAAACGGAAGGTAATATAATACTCTTTATAATAATCTTTCTGCGACAATTACGATGAAAGGTACACTATTTGCGGAGGATGGTTGCCGAATTTTATATCTAGATGGCGCTTCAAATTTTTGTGACGCTTTTTGTTTATTTCGACCCGTATGGCGCAATGGTTACCACGCCGAATCGCCGTTTAAAGGGTCCTAGGTTCGATTCCCAGCGGGGTTGAAATTAAAATGTTGAATTTAAAATTTTTGTTCTCGCTCTGGGTGTATGTTTGTGTGTTTCTGTGTTGTCCATGGCACTCACGACACGGAATTCCACTGTGGGGCTATGAGTATATAGCGTTATTATTATTATTTTACTTAGGTAATTTTTTCATGGCTTCACGCCGAAAGCTCTTGTATCATATTTGCTTATGTTACTACTGCCATCATTCTTAATAATAAAAGAACCTGTTATTTTATTTGAATATGAAATAATTCATTATAACTGGGTACATGTCAAATGTTATCTATGTATATCATAATAATGGGATACCCATAGCTTTGCGCATAGCGAAAGATATGAACGAAATCCGATTACGTAAGTTTAAGATACCGGTATTGATCGGAGCTCTCCGTTCTAAATAAAACCTTAACTATTTTTAGTTTCCGCCCATTCATGGAAAACAACAGCCTACAATTTCATTCAGATGCCGTTATGTGCTGCTAATTATAAAAACGGAATATGCTTATGTTAGAGTGAATGTAACGGCGTCCTTTTGGTTTTTAGGGCCTAATTAACTGTACAGTTAACTTTTATAATTAAACTAGACGTTGCCCGCGGCTTCGCCCGCAAAAGAGTAGTTTTAAAAAATATGGGACTTATCCCAAGGGAACCTATAATCGGGATAAAATGTATCCTATGTCCTATTCCTGGATGCAACCTATCTGTGTACCAAGTTTTAGCTTAATCCGTACAACGGTTAGAGCGTGAAGGAGGGACAAACATCCAAATATCCAAACATCCAAACATCTTTACAAACTTTCACATTTATAATATTAGTAGGATTAAAATAGGAAGGTTTAATTGTGGAGTTCGTTTTAATAATAATTCACGTAAATAAGTGTGAGATTTGTAAAAGTTAAAGTATACATGTATAAAAAATTCAAAAAGCATTTTTTTCATATCAAGTGTTATAAATACATTTAATATAGAAATTAAAACAAAATGCACACTACCACAATGCGTTTCATACGCTCAGACACGTCACATACACACGTCAAAAGCACCGTTGACAGTCGACAGACAGATAACGTTGACATTTACCAGACACTACAATGATATCGATCTACTGCATCATCCATCCATCCATCAGCCTTTAGATGTCCACTGCTGGACATAATATTGCATACTATGTGGTCAAATTTCGACCATATTCCGGACTATTGTTATTCTGAAAATTGTTTTATTCGGAAACGTTTTAAGGTGAACTTACATTATTAATTAAGTAAAGTAATAAGAGTCATCAATTTTATTATAATAACGAGCTGTTGCCCGCAGCTTTGCTCGCGGAAATTATAGCTTTGCGGTGATATTTACCCCCTTAAGGGTTGATTTAAGAAAATCGTTGAATAAGGTTCTCCATCCTTTTCAACCATACACCCAAACACGAATTTTAAAACTGCTAGCTTTAAAAT
>LGAG01000557.1:0-10532 GCA_001278395.1 Lerema accius
CATTATATCGCTACAATTATATTTTAAAAGGTCCTTTGGGCATTTATTTACAGGATTTTTGTGACGTTGTTATCTCTTAAGAAAAAATTGGTAAAAGGATGGCTGTACTTCCTGAGGGGGCAAGAGATTTACATTAGCTATCTGTGGTCAGTGTTTAGCGGCCAATGATCGGTGATTCATAGGCAGTGTTGAATGATCAATGGTCGTTAGTCAGTACCTGCAAGTGCGTCAGTCCCAGCCGGTGCGCCAGCTCGAGCTCGGCGCGGTGGTGGCGCACGGCGGCGGCGTGATCTCCCAGCGCGTGCTGCGCCACGCCCAGCGAGTGGCACGCTTCTGACTCCATTATCTGGTTGTTCAACTCCCTGGCGACAGACATTCGATGTTGTACAGGATTGCGTTTTAAATGTATGAGTTCCATTGACAAATGGTCGGTCTCAGTGTTTTTAAGTTCCCAATGAAATGCTTTAAACTACGTCAATACTTAAGTGTTTCACGATAGTTTGAAAGAGTATTAATTCAAAGGTCCAGAAGTCCTACTTTTAAACCAAAAATTATAGACGAACATTTGCTCTAACGCTCATACCATGATAGGTAATGTGTGAGGTCTATTGCAACTTACTTGGCGATGCTTTTCTGATGTTCAAGACAAGAGACGGCCTGCTCAAGGTTGTTGAGCGCAATGTGCAGCGCGCCGAGCTCGCCGTACGCTTGCGCCTTGGCTTCAGCCACTCCCAGCTCGTGCGACACCACCAACCGCTTCTCCAGACACACCAACGCTTGTTGGAGGTTGCCCACTGACCTGTCGTTGTAGGATAAGATACATTAGTTTTTATTAGACGCATTAAAGAGTAGTCTAAAATTGTAGTCTGGATACCAAAGCATCAACAGTAACTTTTCCTTACTCATGGAAATGTTTCAGTCAAAAAGTGTCTGGCTCGGAGGACCAAAATGACGAGGATTCTTTTCCGTATTAGAGGATAATTCCGAAACACACACAAGCATATTTGATTTACAATATTTGAGTTTCATAAGGTACTGACTTGTGGCTAAGTCCAAGTCCGCGGTAGGCGCGCTCCTGTTCCCGTGGGTTGTCGAGCCTCAGCGCCGCGGCGAGGTGCTGCTCGTGGTACTTGCCGGCCTCGTCGGGGTCTCCGAGCGCGTCATAGCAGTCGCCCAGCGAGCCCAGCGCGCGCGCCTTCTCCAGCTGGCACGTCGGCGTGTTCACGCGCTCCAAGATTGCTAGTTGCTGGTGGTACCATTGGGGTAAAAGTACTTGAGTAATGCGAAAAATGTTTTGTTTGTTTTAACTTTAAAAAAACGGTGTAAAATTAATTTTCCTCACAAGCACGTTTGTAATGGCTCTACTATAGTCAAAGTGGGGGTCAAAGGTTAAGTTGAATGTGAGAAGGTACGAAGGAAGGAAGATATGATGGGAGCTCCAATTAAGAAAGTGATAGCTCACCTGTTCCAAATATCCAATGGCATCTTCATAGTGGCCCATGTTGAGCTTAGCGATGCCTAAGTTGCCGTAGGCCTGCGCCTCTAACGCGCAGTCTTGTAGTTCTTGGGCCCTCTCCAGTTGTTCCTAAAAAACACGACTGAATTTTAGATATGCAGCTTTTTACATTGCACGATCCGTCACAGATTGAGGTCACGTATGCATCATATCTACATATCGTACTGTGAGAAAATGACACGTGCTCAGCGAATTTTTCTTATAGCTAGACTACCATAGCTATTCAAAGGATTTCAAATTGTAAAGAAAACTTTCAAACCAATTTATGTCTTAACAGTAGAGAAACAAGGTTGTTTTCATACCCGGTAGCACCTAGCAGCGTGCGAGTAGTGTCCGAGCGCCATGTGCACGGCGCCGAGGTGTGAGTGTGCGCGCGCCTCGCCTGCCGCGTCGCCCGCCTCTTGCCGGAGAGTCAGCTCCTGTAACATTGTTATCATATTTTAGGGTTCATATTAATAAGAATAGTATAATACTAGTGGACCCGCCCTCGCTTCGCTTCGGGAAACCTACGCCGAAACGAAAATAAAAAAAAGTAGCCTAAGTTACTCCTTGATACATCAGCTGTCTGCCAGTGAAAGTCCCGTCAAGATAGGTCCAGCCGTTTCAGAGATTAGCCGGATCAAATAGACAGACAGACAAAAAATTTTTTAAATGTCATTTCGGTATGTGTATCGTGTATACATACGTATGCATTTAGTAAAAAGCGGTTATTTTAATATTACAAACAGACACTTCAATTTTATTTAGTAGTATAGATATAGATTGATTGATTGATGATGATTGATTGATTAATTTTTTTTTGCATTATTTTGTATTTTAGATCCTCAATGTTAATTCAAAGCTAGCTACCCGCCCGCGTTTCACTTTGGAAAAAATATAGCATGTGTACTTACTTACTCGTATAAAGTTTAGGTATTTTTGGTTTAAAGTTTCTTCCCTGTTTTGTACCCTTTGTAGAGCGAAATTGAAAAATCTGTGAAATTATGTTGTAAACAGTATGCTGAGGAAGTTATATTCTCAAAACCACGTTGATATCAATCATGAGTCGCCCGTGAACGATCTTTGAAAAACTCAAATTTTGTACATTCTTTTCCCTTTTTTTTATTTTCTTGATCAAATATCGAAAAACTGGGAGACACGTATTCATTTAATTTAAGTAAGGGATATTTGTTATAAATTTGAAACCAATCGGTTGATATTTAAAAAAAAATCCATACAAACTTTCGTTGCTTTTTCCAGGAAAACTATAATATTTTCCGGAAAAAAATATAGCCTAGTTTAAGCCCAGACTTAACAGCTATAGAATAAAAAAAGTTTTATTCAAATCCGTTGGGTAATTTCGGAGATTAGCGTGTACAAACAGACAAACAGACAAACAGACAAACAGACAAACAGACAAACAGACATACAAAAATTTTAAAAATTGTAGATTCGTACTCAGTTACTGTTTTTGAGTCACTCTAGATTAGTTTTTTGTAAATATACTCAATGTACAGACAAATTTATTTTACTGTTTTATTATAGTATAGATAATACACCCATCTAAGCCGCAATTTAACAGTTGATTTGTGTTAGAAAAGATCAAGTCTGAAGTTGACACTTTTAGACGTTAATATAGCAATGCAAATGGATGGATGGACATGTACTCGGGCTAACCATACCATACCTGAGTATGATGTCCTAATGCTGCGTCCAGTCTCCTCTGTAATCTCCGGGCCAGTCCGAGAGCGCCGCACGCCGCCGCTTCCAATGACCGATCTCGAGCCTGACACAATTTTATATCACGGCCATTAGATAGGAGTCATCAAATAGGAGTGAATTATTGGGATCAGTAGAATAGTAACTTTGATTGCCAAGGATTGGATACAGCAATATGCCGAAAAACTGTTGTACTCGATATAAAACTTCAAGCTACTTAAAGGAAGGTCAAGAAAATGTAATCACCTGTCTCGCAAATCCAAGCTGTCGCTGGTACATCTTGACGGCCTCTTCCACATCGCCCATCTTTATGAGGACGTCACCAATGTTGCCCAGCGCTCGGAACTTGCCCTGCAGGTGTTGCGTCATGTGCGCGATGGCCAGGAAGTACTTCTGGCACTCCAGCGCCGTCTCCAGGTTGCCGAGCGCGAGGTGCGCGAGCCCCAGGTTGCAGTACGCCCGACCCATGTTCATCTTGTCTTGGAGGTCCTTCGCCAGGGATAGGTCTTGATCGTAATACCTGTGTTTATAAAACGAAGACATTGAAAAAGAGATGTTGTTAGATTTTAATAATGGTTGAATAAAATAACCCGAATAGATTATCATCTTGGGATATCCATGAAATTGGAAGAAAATATTTAGTCTTATGTAAATATTTCTGTGATACTTAAATATAAACATTATGAATGGAATAAAACCAACGATATTACCTGGCAGCATATAGTGAATGTATGCAGCTTACCTAACAGCCTCTCGATAGTTGCCCAAACAGTAGTGCGCGTAGCCCAGAAAGTGGCAAGCCTTGGCCTCGGCGGTGACGTCACCGAGCTCNNNACCGAGCTCCTGCGACAGCATCAGGTGCTGCTCGTAGTAGGGCACGGCCTGCGCGAACTCTCCGCGGGACGACAGACAGTTGCCCAGGTTGAGGAGCGCACAAGCTTCGCCCGCTGCGTCTTTCAGCTCGCGAGCTATTCCTGATAACAATAGAGAGGTTTGGGTGTAATGGATTCAATCATCTATGAGCGTAGGGTAACTATTCCTTCTTATTCTTCGTCTAGGGTGGGAAACTTACGTCTTTTTTATATTCTATAACCTTATCGAATAAAAACTATGCATCACTTTTTGACAGAGTTTTAACATGTACGAAATGTTACAATCACAACAATTATTATAAGTTTTTTAAATTAGATTTTTTCTCTCACCCAAATGTGCTCTATAGTGAAACAGGGCCATATCGTGCGCCCCCAGTGCTTGGTAGGCCACGGCAAGGTTGCCATGAGTCGAGGCCTCCGAGCTTCTGTCGTGGACCTCCTTGGAGATGGTCAACTCTTGCTTATGGTACTTGATTGCTTGTTCATAAAACCCCGCTGCCGAGTACGCATTCCCGATGTTGCCATACGCTCGCCCCATACCAGCTTTATCCTGGACATACAATTAAATGTAAGTAAAAAAAGATTATTGCAGCTAATTTCCCTGATTAAATAAAAATCTTATATACTTCCTTCAGACCTTTAGTTACACGAACTGCTCTCGATTACTTTAACGATGTTAATGTGTTTTTGATGCGTATAAATTACGTACGTTAAATACACACTTTTAACTCTGTAGAAGGACGCCTACCACGCTATACAGTGATACAACGAATAAATCACCAATGGAAATGTCAAAAGTTCTACCCAAGTTTAACATGGGAGTAACCTTGTATCAATTTCTATCTTTTGGTCGCGGAATTGGAAGGCTTACCTGCAGCTGCCTAGCTATAGAAAGATGTGCCTGATGCAGTTTTAGCGCTGCATCATGTTCACCGAGCAGCTGGTACACGATGCCCAGGTTGGAACATGCACGACCTTCGCCCACCTGCAAGGATAGTAAACAGTGCTGAAAAACTTGAATAACTTATTATTCGTACGCAAATTCCCAACATTTACTAATCTTTTCCAACATATTTAGTGGATACCGGTCCTGGTAGAAGTAATTGAAAAATCATAAAGCACGAAATATAGATTAGGTACATTTTTAAGCAATTTAACGTTTCATATTTTATCTTATGACCCAGGAAAAGGTACTCATTTTGTTACCTTATCTCTTGCTGCCAAAGCCACATCCAGTTGTCGTTCGTGCCACTTCTTCGCTTGTGCGTAGTCTCCAGCACATCTAAGAAACAGTGATGATATTGGATTAACTTCTTCGTCCTTACCAACAACATTTAAATTAAGTAGTAGTAGATTCTCACCTCGCTGCGTGGCCCAAACCGGCGTACGCCCGAGCTTCAATGGCTCTGTCGCCCAAGTTCTGAGCTATCCTCAGTACGTTCTCGTGGTAGGCTATGGCTTGGGAGAAGTTACGCCGATAGTGGTACGAAGAACCCAGGTTTGAGTAAGCTCTTGCTTCTTCCACCTAAAATATGAGATTTCATAGCATTTTAAATTGATCGTTATAAGAAAAGTTGTCATAACGTATATTTACAGAGGCTTTCAGATATATTGTAATTAAGCTGTGATTTATATTCGTTGACTCTACTGTGGTCTTATAAAAAATAATATGACATGACTGCAAAAATGTTCTTCTTCACTCTATGACATGTAATCATGGGTATAAATATCTACAGTGCTTAATCATCCATTGCTCGCTTTACATGGCGATGCAGTGCATTATGATATACACACTTTTTTGCCTAAAGTTTAACGCACCCAAGACTAGTTTACTACGCCTCCTGTGTTGATAATTACACTTGCTTTTTCACTCAAAGTAACGAGCCGAGCACGGCCGATTAGCGGCAGCAATAAGGTATCCTGCCGAGATGCTATAATTCACGTATACGTACGAGGAATTAAGTTAATTCTACTTGAACATCCAGAAAAGCTTATAAGTATTTGCGTTTTTAAATCCCTACAGCATGTAAGAAGGGCGATACACGATTCTATCGGTCTATTTTATTTATTGCAATGTTTTGTGCTTGCTTGTTATATTTAACTACTTTGTTGTAAGGTTAGTTTTAAGGGTATTTCTTTTAAAATTGTAACATTGTAACGTTATAACATCGTAACATCATCAGAAGTTTTCAACATAATCACTGCTAGAATTGATTTTGAAAACACTCCTTTAAATTTATGTTACTTGAATTAAAGTAGCATAATATAGAGAGAGTAATCCGCAATACAGTGGGGTAATACTGAGCAGCTTTCTTCACGCTCTTGATTGGATAGCAATAGATAAGTATATTTTTATACGTAAAAGTTAATAAATATAAGATGTCTACCTGATCCCCCAGTCTTCTGGCTAATCTCAAATGCTGTGTGTGGCAGTCGACGGCCGAGTCGAACTCGCCCATGGCAAGGTAGACGGCGCCAACGTTGCCGATCTCTCTCGCCTCTTGCAGCCGGTCTCCCATCTGTTTGACGAGCTGTACGCACTGCTTGTGGCTCGCCAGCGCGTTGGGGTAGTCCCCGATGGCGGTGTACACGTGCCCCAGAGATGTCAGTGCCGCTGCTGCTGCTTGTGTGTCCTGAGAATAATAGTAACATATTTATACTTTTACCGATTTGCAATTTTTGATGAAAACCACACCACACAGTTTGTGTGTTTATCAATTACCAATAGGAATGAAAAATGTCCACTAATACAACGAAAAATGTCCACTACAATTCGGGTAGTTTTTTTTGCAATAACCTGAACCTGTTGCGAACTGTTTGAAACCTTATCATAGCTGAACGCAGCAGGATTAGATTATCACAACAGCTTAACTACTCGTAGAAGCAACTTTTCATATTGTTTAATTAATTAATGAACTATTGCGCGGCCATAACGTTATACAGTAATACGAAACCTATAACATTGTCTGTAATCCGTCTCTAAGAAACAACTAAAGCAGTAGTTTACAATAACTTTATTCTTAAAGAATGAACTGTTCAAATTTAGAAATTATAACAATTTACACAATGTGTATACTGTGTTACTACAAACGTCTCCATCGCGAAGGTATCTGTATACTTTGGGAGATAGGAGGGTTAAAACAAACAAAAAGAAACAAACATTAGAATGCAGCGAATCCTTTTCACCGAGGAAGTGGAAGGCAAAGGAAAAAATATCCGACGACAGACCGCCAATCGCCAATAGGATCTTTGTCTCGAAAGATATAGGTAGGGAGGAGCCGCAATTATCAAGAGTCGATGTGTTTAATAAGAGATTGGAATTTTGAAGTTAATACCTCTTATCCATTTCAACATAATAGTGCATGCTTTACCTACTGATTTCAACACATAATAATTATGAGTAGGTACCTCAGAAAAATCTGCGTTGATTCTTGGGTATTTGAAATCTAAGCGACCACATAATTGAAAAATACAAAATTGTCTACATTTACAGAAACAAAAAAAAAATAATTATTCAACTGTCTCTCAACGACAAATTATTTTAACATGCCAAGTAGGTACGAAAATAATACAGCATGAACAACATAGTTGCAAGAAATACGAAACTTAATCGTACGAAACAATTTTTAATTTTAATGCCTTTACAATTACATTCGATGGCTTATAAATTGTATCGATACCCCGGGAATCGACTTCTCACGACAGGTTTAAGGGACCACACTAAAGTTAAGTCGACGGTCGCCGGTCCAACAATCTAGCTAATTAAGTATGTGCAACATGATACGATAACGCGGTGATTTACATATTGACTTGATCTCCTTTGAACATTTACCAGTTTAATAGAAGGTACGACGATGTTCACGGATCTGTTAGTCACTATCTTCTATATATTAGAGAACTGGCTGATTTATGACAACATACAATCTTGTATCGCTTGTGGATAGATGTTTGATTTGATGGAGATTAAAAACGCAATATTAGGCACTGTCACGAAGATATTCTCTTTGGAGAACTTAACTGCGTTAAAAGGCTTAAACGTTTGAATGGAAGTTAGCATTCCTCAGATGTGGTAACTTGAAAGACTAGCAGAAAGACTTTTTATTTCGTTACGTGTTAAAAGTATTAAAACATCTGCGCCTGCGCATCTTACGCAAAGCCAAGCGCACTCAGTCTTTGACGAGGCGACTCCAATGAATAATACTTTGAATGAGACGCACGTTTATCAATCTCCATTATATTTCCTTTTGTAAGCTCGTTTGTTGAGTCGTTGGTACAATGTGGTACAGAGTGGACTATTATGCAGAAACTAGTATCAAGTACGCCGCGTCGCTTTGTTTCTTTTTGTCGGACGTCAGTCCCGTTGTATACAGCACTAACTTTAGAACCCCGCAGATCTACTTGGAATTCTACAAATAATTGAAAGAGTCGTGCTCTCACGGCTCGTTTGTGGTCTCACCAAATAAGATCATGTTCAAGAGCTCCCGCGACTCGAGACTCGCGACCTCCAATCAGACGCTGCACTAAAAAATTATAACACCATACGTAAGCCAGGTTTCAAATGTTCCCTATAATTTGTTGATTATATTTATCATTTTTTTAAACAGTTGAAACAGCTTCTAATATTTCTGTATCTGTCATTAAAACCAGATCAGCAGTTTTTGTGTCGCTGTATAATGAATAGCTGCGGACAGAATTTTGCTTTGGTAATGATATTATTTAAGTTAATCTTAAAACACGAAAAAAACGATGTTTTGATTTATGTGCTATGTGGTAGCTACCTATCGCTTTGTTTTTGTTGCGTTCTTCAACAGGATGTCGGTTTCGTAGCGTTCAGTAAACGGGTTTAAAACTCTTAATTACATCTTATCTGTCTACGAATTCATATTATATCTAGCAACATTTGTTTTTACACCGAATACAGACTGTATAAATTATTTATTTAGCCAGCTATTAACGTATAATTTCGATATTAGAGATTCCAATTGATTTCACACTGTGTGGAATCATCAAGAGTGTCTGTTGAATTCGGTTAGGTAAGTTATTTTTATATTGATGAATATTCATTTTAACTTTAAGTGAAGAAATTTAATTACAACGATTGTACCTATAGATTCATAAATAATTAATTTTAAGTCCTATTAAGAAAATTGTATGAAAAATATACATTTTATTGCTCGCTTAAAAATATTTTTAAGTATGTGTGTATTTTTCTCAAATACATTTATCGTAATGAGGATCAAACTTATTTTTTTGAGTATTACAATTGATCAGACGATAGTAGGTATTCAAAAGAAATCAGACATCAAATAAATTAAGTTGGCTCACCAATCTTTTTAACTAAATAGAAAACTTAATTTCTTGCCAGTCTTAAACACGCACGACTAACAGTTAAAAATGTTTGTATGTATGTTATCGTACATTACAAACATATTGCATGTTTAATCTCACGGTAGCAAAAACAATAAAATTGCAGACTATTTGCATAATATTAATAACTCTGGCGTATCACGAGATCAGGCATTGCGAGATGCGCGAAGTATTTGAGAGATGCCACACAGAAATACTTGGCTGTAGAACTCAAAATCCCTTTAATCTTTGACGGGCAATTCAAAAGCCAGACTTAAGATTTGCGTCTCGTATGGACGATAAGATGTAATCTACTAATAACAACATTAGATTAAAAAGTTGTAGCGATAACACAATTTTTGAATATTTCGAATTATTGCGAAGAGCTTTTTGAACCTCGAACACTGCGTGCTTGGATAGTTTTAAATATTGTATTCAAATCGACTAACAATTATTCAACCAGTTCCAAACAAAACAGCCAAAATCTTAATTAATTATTTGTGTATTTGACTATGTAGATCAGGTACAAGATTACGCACATTTTGCGTAGACGAGAATTGACTCCTAATGAAACTTGTCATCACTGGGAGCGTCTTAAGTCTCCCCTACTCCAGTCTTGGCTAATAGCACCTGCATTGCACCGTCGGTTATTCTAGGCATTCACTAATGAAGCTCGGTTTCTGGCTCACATGTTACTGTCAAATTATTCGCGGTTGGTATCTAGGCGCGCGATCGTGACGGCTAAACTTATATTAATGTCCATCTGTGCGCTTGCGCATGCGGTGATGGTACCGGTGATATAGGAATCTTTAATTATGGTAATCTGGTAAGACACCCTTATGTATCTTGAATTATATGGGCTATTTGTTTAGCTTTATACAACGTTTTTCACATTAGAAACAGTTAGAAATGATAAACTATAGGGAACTTAGGAAGCGTTAGTATTTGAGCAAAAACTTTTTGTTATGCGTTAATTCTTAGAGGTTCTATAGATCGAACATGCGTCTGCGATCATTTGTAAACCAAAAAGGAAGTCGCGTCGTCGGGGGCTTCTGTTCCAATAAACTCCGAGCGGACCATTTCGCGGTTATTTTGATCCG
>LGAG01000557.1:10729-33248 GCA_001278395.1 Lerema accius
CATAAAAGAAGACTAAAATATTTTTATTTCATTGTCATCTGTGTGTAGTTGATACATTTCAAAAATTAAAGTCTATGAAGGAAATAAAATACTTATCGTTTTCAATTAATTTGAAAACCCTTCCAATTTGTGTTGATCACGTAAATAGTAAACTGGTATAATTTTAATTTGACATGAATTACTGAAAAATGTATAAAATATTGATATGTCAATAAGAATTCGCCGCCGCGGCGCCGTAGCAATTTACTTGACTGATGCGACGACGACGGCGCCACATTTCCGATATTAATTTAAATTTCATTTCCCATGCGTTCTTTAAAAGTTTTGTGCTGTTTTAAATTAAGTATTGGTACGTAACTGTATTACAAATATTTAAATATCACTATTGAGCGTTATCTTCAAGCAAACTACTTCCAGTTTTAAATAGATTATGAATAGTTTTCACGAACTTTAACTTCATAAAAGGATTTCCGAGTTTTAAATGATAACGTTTTAAGTAGTAGATACGTCAAAATACTGTCTAATTAGTAGAATAGTATTTTTTTAACCTTTATAAAATTCCTTTTGTACGTAAGTTGCTAAGACTATTTTAAAAAAGTAGTTACAACGCCAAGTCCAAAAAATAATATTGCAAACATAATTGCAATTTTCTATCGCTGAATTTTTATCAAGCTTCATTTGTATATAAATCGTTTTAAGAAGCAGAGGTGTTCAACAGTTGCCCACAGGCGTTACATTTACACGATGACAGAGGTAATCGAGCGGTAGCCGGGAGTTATGTGGGCCATGTAGCTGTGCTACTGAGACGCGTATCGCCTTCGCTAATCTTCACTACCTCCCTACCTACGAGTACCTATACCTATATACAGTTCATGAATAGTTCTATTGATAACCGCGTAAAACTTGGTTCTACTGTAAAAGGCGGTTGATAAAACGGTTTGAAAGTAGCACTGTACTAGCAGGTTGATTTATGCAACGTTACGTTTTGGTGACTTTAGTGTTAAATGGCGTTTCGAAAATAATGGATTGTGAAATGATAATAATATGTGCATAAGTAATAGTCATTTATTTATTTATAGATAACTCTATATCGAAACATCTAATGTAGCGAGTTATCTGAACAAGTTTTTTGGAACAGAATTTTCTCACCTCCACTGGCGCGTTAGTAGGTCGATTACAAATTGCATCCGTCTATACTCTGGTATCAATTAGCTGCATTCGTAAAAGATGTATTAAGAACAAATATTAGCAATTTAAACACGTCTAAGATCAATTCGTAAACTTACTAGAAGTGAGTATATAAATCACTTTCTCTGCGACACGGGAAACTAGCAATTTGATGGATACAGCCACATTGCAACCGGCGAGCTAGTCTTACACGTTTACTAACTACGAAGTCAGAAACCATTTCTTACGAAGCCTTTTAGCCCGCCGCCACCGCTCGCAGTAATGCTAATTCGCAGTAAATGCGCCAACACGCACTGAGCTCTTTATTGCACCAGCGTAATGACCCTTATCGATCATCAATTCCTCTTACCCCTCTAGATACGTCGAAGAAAAAACAAGGACGCGGTTTTTACGAGCTCACATTAATGGTAATGCAATCTATGCAGGTCGCTCTACGATTTTGCCACACACGACTATAGCATCAGCAAATGAGGGTATTAGTAATACTGTTGTTTACAGCGTCAGTAACTGTTGCCACTCATTAGTGATTTATATAGTTTAATCTAAGAGGTGTACTACGAGCTTTATGTGTTAGAGAATGTAGGGCACTAAAGAAATCTCTATCAATTGATAGACCTAGACTTACACCGGTTTTATGTTGAATTCGAACAAGCAATATACGAGCATTGACACTAAATTATAATCTTAACTACGAGTAATACAGTTTCATTATTTGTCGACAGTAATATTAAAAAGTCCAGCTTGATTAAGATGATTTATTTTTACTCGTTTCCAAATTTAATTTCGGATTGGCATTAGAATTTGAATGTAATTTCTTTACAAAAAAATCATATCTTAGCCAATCAGTGTCCATAATATAGTTCAGAGTTATGAGAATCATGTAGAGCTTTTAATAATTCATTAAACTTAACGTAATTATAAATTAGTTATAGCTCTCCATACCGTTTTTACTTATTATTAAAATGCACTTAGGTGCTATAATACGGTGAATTAAAATGAACCTCCATTATTGTGTAATGAAAATTGTAATTTCCCTATAAATTTTAATTACGCTTATTACACTTTAAATAACACCACTCATTAGATTGAAATCGTGACTGCTTTTATTGCTCCCACTTGCTATAAGGTCGTGACTAAAATAGAAGCATCTTAGCCGAAACCTTACAAGTATAATTGATTGCGTATTATGACTGCATAGCAACCTATAAATTGTACTTGTAGGAAAATCATTGAGCATAAAGTTCGCACTATATTGCCACAGTCGGCTTAGCAGCGCAGATACACAAATATGTTCGCTGGTACGCATTCCTTTAGTCATTATAATTATAGGTATGAAGCACAATTTTAATTTACTACACGGTAATATAAAGATGCACATTTATAATGATTTTCGCTGAATTATAATAGTCATTAATCTCAGAAATGGATGTATAAAGTTAATTTAAACTTATTCATATCATTTTAAGGGTTCCGTAGAGAAATTGGATTTTTGTAGGGTTTTGCATGTATTTAGTTTTTGGTTAATTACGTAAATACGATAAGCTAGCAGTGTCATTTTCTCAAAGAGGCAAAATAAGTAACAAAGAAAATTGTTAGGCCAACTTTTACTTTGCGTTTAACTTGGCGGTGGCACCGCCGTGTGTTCAGATTAAAATCTTTAGCAGTGTATGAAGTACCATTGCAATGCCCTACGTTCAAAGGGCAGGTAGATCCGAGTGTGTATGTTAAATAAAACCCATTAATAACTTCTCAGCGTACTTGACAGACTTATTAATTTAACAAACAAAGGGACTAAAAATAACCATGGCCGAGGTCATGGTCAGGGCTCGCAATCCCATGTGAAAATTAAATAACTCTTGTTCCCTGCGCATGCGCAAGTTTATTCTTACAACTGTGTATTTATTTCTGTTTTACACTCTTCATTTTGTTTGCAATCGGAGAATATTCGTTACTTATGTAAATATTCCATTGTTCGACTTTCTAATATTTTGTTTTTAATAATTTGAAGCGATCTGAGTATGATTGTGTAGGTTGAATAAGGACTTGTTTTAAATTAGTATGTGAAATGTGAGTACGTATACTTATACGTGTATTGACACGTGTAACGTGTACTTAGACGTTTCAATAGTTTTTGTAACTTAATAATTCTATTTACCACGGATTATTTAGTAAATTACGTATTTTAGTACTAGAATAAATAAGGTATCTAACTATTAAAATTGATAAGAACCAGATAGACTCACATCGCTATATCGATAATAAGTACGAGTAACTTTAAACCGTATAACCTCTTCAGGATCTATATGGGTCGGCAATAAAATTACAAATTGCATAACGAGCTAAATAACCCTTACACGATCCTATACACGTATACCTACTCCACAAAAAAGATCATGTCTTATCCCAATAAAAAAAGGTCTACCTTGCACTTCATGGCTAAGACGAGTTGATACCGATGCGCCGTCAGCGCATCTTTATAGGATCCTTGGCTGAAGTAGGCGGCGCCAAGGTTGCCGTGCGCCCGGCACTCTCCAGCCGTGTCGCCAAGTGACTTAGCCACCGCCAAGTCTTGCTGCATGTAGTTTATAGCCGCGTCGAGCTGACTGAGCGCCCAGTGTGCTGACGACAGCGCGCTGAATACTGAACCCCTGAGGACAACGTAACTAGGTTAATTAAATTTTATAACACGGAATTAAAATTATCACCCCTAAGTAAATTAAACTAGAAGGTTGGTGAAAAATCTATGTCCAAAAGATCGACGAGTTTATGGTGAGGTGGAAAACCTACAAATGTATGTAGCGTCGTCGGATAAATAAGCAAGTAAATTTTTTTGAATTTAGGTCAATTTTGTAACCCTCTAACATACCTAATATAAGTATGTTTTGCACTGAATTTCATTATTTAAACTTCTTTATCTAAGCTTTAGCTAACACTGTGATAATATTTTGGTAAATGAAATCACTCTTGAAATCACATTTTATTGACGCGTCAAATAAGTTTAGTTTCTTTAAAGTTATCTCTAATCTTCACAAAGGTTTAGTTATAGCATCTTAATATAATTTTAATCGTTATTCGTTAACACCTTCAATCACCAGTAGTGGCGCAGGCGCAGGTGCGAGGCAGTGTTGCTCGTGATTGAGTGTCTCTCTGACACGATCTATCGATTTATCGGCTTCCTCATGAATAACAAAGCTGTTCAGTATTTATGTAACACCTACTAGATTTCACGGCAAATATTATAGATATCAGAGGCTCTATAATATACAGTAGTATTTAGTGCACTTGGTATGTAGCTGCACGGATAATACACTTTTGGGATGCTGATTGCCCTGTACATTAGTCCTACCAATGTAAAAACTATAATAAAACCCTATGCGTTTTATCGTCTACTCTTTTCTTGGCACCATTTGGTGAACAATTGTGGTCCCTTGTAAGACCCTTAACATGTCGCTGGGCTTTGTAGCATTCGGTTTAATTCCAACACTTTTCTTGTCTTTCGGCGAGCCAGTTAGAAAGCGAGGTCCCTGTTTCCTTTATCCGCGTTACCGATATCCATGGGAGGTCGTGACATTCGTAGCTATTTACCACCAGGTGGTCCATTTGTTTGGCTATCAACCATAGATATAAAATACATTTGACAAATAACTTAGACAAATTCTGTATCTTTTTTTACAAGCCGATAACTTGAAAATGTGAAGTATTTGAAGTCTACTTGTTAAATAACTTAAATAATTGGTTCCGTTCACAAACTACGGGTTAAATACCGGTAAATAGAAGGTACACTAAAAGCATGAACCTAATTACAACTGCGATTTGATATATAATTTCAAATCGAAATAGTAATCTTTACGACATGAAAGAATTTTACATTAATGTTTTATTGGACATCTAAATAAACCACAGTATAAGTGAAGGCGGTCGTAAGTAATAAACTTGCAAATTAGTACGTACCAGCTTTTGACACGTCTGAAAGTGCTATATCTCCTGATTGTTGTACTAGCTAGGGTTGGCAATATTATTAAATAAATATAGTACAATATTCAAATATGAAAAATGCATTAGGACAAGACACTGTCGTGTTATGATGTTCTAAAATGTCTAATTTTATTCAAAAATGCACACAATCCCTTATGTAACAACATTTACGTTTTAACATAACTTTATCTTATTAAAAGTAGGTAATCGTAACATCGAGAGAAAATTTAATGGTCAAAAATATTTTTATGATTAGCCTAATATTAATTGCCTAAGTCTAAGCCAACTTATTACCAAAAAACTAATCTTCACACCTATCGTCAACGATAAACTAAATAAATAAAAGTGCCAACCCTACAGCAGTTGCACCTGATGGAAACACTCAGAGAAATAGATGGCGTGTATTAATAAGCGAAACTCAACATTTACGATGTCCCTAAGACGTACTGCGCGACATATATTAATATCTTATTCTGTGCGGAGTTAGGAGCTCTAACTCCAAGTCGGTAGCGCGGAATTAGATGCTCAGTGGCGAGTAGGACGGTAATAGGTGAGTCCATCTGGAATTGTAAATGTTTATGTTGCATATATTTAAAGATAATAGCAACGGGTACGGGATTTACTGTCGCACCTTCTTAATAGCAACGGCTACCGGATTTATTGTCGGACCTACTATTAATATAAATAATTTATAGTTTATAGCAAAATTGTAACAGGATCTTACGTTCGCTAAGTAAATCATAGGAAAAAAGATAAGGCCATTAGAATTACTTTAGTTTTACCGTGACATTTTTGGGGACTGGGAATAAAAATGCGAAAAAAGATGTACCGAAAACCAATAAAGAGATATTATTATTAAAAAAAAAAAAAATTAGTATGGCAATGATTGCATTTATTACGTATCTTCTAAATACTATTATAAATAGCGATCAATTACAGTTTTAGTTAAAAATTAAAACTATAAAATGGACTATAACAATTTTCGATCTAAATTCGAGTACAACATCCGGTTGTCAATCAGGACAGTCCCTGTTAGTGTAGCTAGAGTGATCACGTAAACAGGGCCGATTAAGTATAACAATCCCAGATACATTAATCCGAACCCTAATGAATCACTCGCCGATGTAATTTGACAACAGTCGACAAGGCATGACGAGATCGATCACCTGTTCTGAATCACACGTCTTGTCAACAATTTAATTGTTACCCCATTAAATTATTTAACTTTAGTAATTTGTTTACCATTTAAATCTATTATTGCACTTAAAACGTATTTTAGGTATGCCTATGACGTGAGTTTTGAAATCGGGATAGGTATTTTTTTGAATAATTATCACATTTTACATGATAGGTTGCTAAAATTAAGTCTTGGCCGCAGCGCGTCTAAATAAGGAAAGAAAAAATGAAAATATCGTTATATTATTATGAAGAAATAACGTATTGTACATGTACCTATAGTAATACAAACGTAAAAAGTATCCGATTCCAAATATATTCACACTTTTTCTTAAAATTTGAATGCTGAACATTCAAAACATCACCTCCCACACATCCATATCAATTTCATATTAGAAACATTACCGGGTCTCTCGTTTCCTCCTCGACATATTCCCACTGCTGCCTTTATGGGCTATCATCAGTCACCAATTATGCCATATTGATAAGGATCAAAAATAAATGTCCCTATTTACAGTTAAAAGATTTCCCTCAACACGTTTCGTATAGAATAGGGCCGTATCGATACGGATTCAATCCATCAAGACGAGATAAGATCTTCGGAAGGTGTGGGTTTCGGCGCGGCGCGTAGTTGATTCCTTGTCGACTCAAATGTACTCTTCTTTAATAATGTATTGTATCATCGTCACTGTTTTATATGTATCAGATGATACAAGATACATTTCATATTTTTCACTCAATGTTTTTTTAATACTTTGTTGCATTCTATAAAGAGTACCGACGACACGGTGGGTGGTAGAAAATTTATATTCATTATTCAGATTTATTTATTTAAGTATGTATTTCAGAAAAAAGATTTGCGAATATTACTATTACTATTTGCTACTGAGCCCTCGATTCGATTCGGGAAACATATAATTACAGAATATGGCATGGAATTACATTATCGTACTACAAGTTTTTGAAAAAGTCACTTTTTTGAGTCGGTTCTGAAGATTATTCTTTTAAATTCAGTAACGATGACGTATGGATTACGGATTTACAAATAAGAATCCCTATATCAAATACCTTTTTTTTGGAATTTTACGGCAAGTAAAAAGAAACAACCTATATTTAAATAAACATTAATATAACTCGCATTGCAAGACGAACGGACGCGCAAATTTACAATCCCTATTAAAACCCAACGTACGTTATCCCTTGAAACATTTATGCGTCGCACTTCCTGAGAGTCAAACATTTATAAATCAAAATGTCGAAATTCCGCCAAAGATAACAGTTACCTCGAGTACACATAAATTATTCCTCTGTCAACTTCGTACATTTGGACCGTGATTAAAAATAATAATGGTGGTACCATTAATGATTCGCGGCCTGCAATTTGTCTTCTTCTTATTAACGTTTTGAAAGTTCGAGAGGTGTTAAAGGTGTGAAATTGTTGCTAAGAGATTAATCTTAAAAGGGATATCAAGGGGCCTGACTCTCAAAATATAAATCATACGTATACACGGCGGCCCTTTTAAAGGCGAAATAAAATTTCTGATAATTGATACACGATTATGCAATATCTTTCATCTTACATGACAAATTACTTTATTCAAAATATCAGAAGTCGGTAAAGGAGGTGGAGACTTGCTGATATCAGACGACTTTAAATCACAGTCCAATATATCGGCAGTGAAGGATATTATTTGAATGACTAAGTTTTACTTTGTACAATACGTGTGCGTTACTACGCAATTTCAGTTCTTTGTAGTCTAATGAAATCCGTTAATATAAATCTAGCAAGAAAATGGTAAATTACCTCAATTGGTTATCTGAATAGTGCAGATGTTTGATGTGACTATTATAAATGTAGATTATATCAACAAAGTAAATTAGATTTATATTGTTTATAGCGATACAAACCTTAATTTGAGAGAGCATGATCCTATCCTGAGGGCAGCTTCCAAAACGGTGACGGCCGCTTGATACTGGCCAGTTGCTAGGAGCTCTTGGCCGACCACCTACAAAATAAAAGAACATTACACCCCTGAATGATAATACTTCACTTACGAGTACAAGTACGACTATCAGTAATATTTCATACTATAGATAATTTGTTGTCTTTAATGTGCATGTAAGAAACATACGCAAAGGATGCTTGATTAGAATTTTACCAATATTTAGTCAATTGAGGACTGCACCTACAATATACATACGAGAATTTGCCTTGTCGAATAATGCAATATTATCAGGACAATGGAAGATAAAATACGTAAAATATTTGACTGGAAGTTGGTTCTTAACGTCACACGCCTGACATTTTCCGTTGCATATATCATCCTCAAAATAAAACAGAAACAAGTATTCGCGCCTATTGGTTATAATCATAGATATGTCAAAAGGGCTTTGATATATATCTCGTAGATTACCTGCCTCCGAGCAAGTAATTTAAGAAAGTTGCAGGATCTAATGAAGTGGACCTCGATAAAATTGCATAAACCTGAATTATAACCGTATAAAGAAAATACATGATGCTCGGAAGATTGTTATAAAATAACTCACAACACATCGTGCTTATGTTTTTATGGAGACAGCAGAGTGAGTGCTGTCTTGTCTATTTAGAAATTGTAATTATTTATTTCGTCTTAGGAACTAATAGCTCATCGTGAAGCTTTAAAAAAACTTGTATATTAAGATTAGGTATATTGTCTCTACATTGAATTCAATCAACTCTACTTAGTGAGACCTTAAAAGAATAGTATTTTACTAGGCTTACATTGTCTCTACATTCAATTCAGTCTACTCTGTCTTTGACTTTTTAATCTAATCACGGTGATTAGGTTTTTTCGATGTCCAAATCAATAGCGACTTATCTGCGAACCTTATACTTGTAGATTAGTCAGATTTTCAAGGCGAGATTTGAATTAATGTTTTGACCTATAAAACTGCTAATGCTATTCAAGTACATACGAGTATCTACTTATATCTATTCATACACTCACGAATCTTCAACCTTACGTATCGCCCTATCAAGAGACAATTAATATTTGCATGTAAAAATAGTGACTACATACTTAATGAGTTGTAGATTTTAATAGAATAGCAATTATTCTGATTGCTAATGAAATTAACAAGAAAATCCACAGCATCGATAAACGTGAAATCATTGATACAAACTGCAAAACAACATGTATTGCTAGTCTAATCTCTTAGAACATCCGATCAATTTGTTTATCAACGTCCTTCAGCTTACATTTAACATAATTCGTAAAGAAAAACGTATCACAAACATGCCGCTGCACTAAAAACTCTTCATGGACCTACATTATTCTGCTATCTCGCTCGTACGCAGTGAAGCTATCTACAAAATGGTCCGTTCCTGTATCTTTATTACATTTATTATTACCCGATCCATTAAAAATAAGTGCATTTAATGGTCGCACGGTACTAATGTCGCAGGCGAGGGAGGGTAAGACGGTTGATCTCGTCGATATGATGTCATTCGCTTACTAATCTCAACGTAATATTCGACTAATGTACTAAAATGCGAATTTGAGTATCATTGTCCAAAAGCAAAAAGCGCGTCGAATTTTTAAAAGCCCATTAAGTTGCTGTCGATTGCAATGGAATGATTTAACTTTTCCTTAACTCGTACCACGTAAGAGCATAACCCAAAATGTTTTACGAACACCCACGGCGTATTGATTATTAAATTACCATATAATCGGTACCTGGTTTATACTACTGTGTTACAATGTTTTGGTACAAAGTTACTTTTGAGTACGTTTATGACTCATTAAGTCTATATAGCCTTTTTGTGGTGATAGCATAAACGGGCGATCCATTTATGACATTGTAACAGTTTATTAGGTAATGATAATTATTTGCGATCATTGTATAAATTTTATGTTGCTAAATGCTGCGTTTCTATAAAACAAAAAAGATTAGGTAATCTTAGTTTCCATAGTAAAATACTGAAGTCTTTCCACTTTACAAATAAATATCTTCTCCTTATAAAGATGATCTGAGTTTATGAAAGTTACGCTGGTAAAAGTTTATCCTAGGATTCAGCACTATTCAGCATATCTCATAACAATAATAATAATTCAAATGATTTCCGGACACAATGAGATCGTCAGATTATGGCAGCAAACGATTTTTTACACTTGTGGTACTCAATCTTTAAGGTCATGCAAATATTAATATCAGTAAATTTTTAATTACAGATGATCTTTTTATAATTTGTGTCAATAATATTACGGAATGGTGAAGAACTTGTATTTGTTCAATGAAGATAATAAAAAAAGATATTAATGCTATAGGGTTGTTTAACTACGTCATCACTGTACTATATTAATTGGCTAGAACAATATCATTGCTGAGTTTTAGTAGTAATTAGATCTAAAATACAGGTGATACATGACAAGAGCTAATTGAATAACCAAATATTCTTGTACACAAAATACTTTAGACCTTATTACCTTATACCACATAAATTTGACAGACATATCAAGTCATTGTTTCGTCGACAGATGCAAATGAATCCTATAAATCCTGTTTGTAGGTTGAGTACCAGTGGCTGGCGCAGGCTGCCGATCAACTGTCGTCCAGATTGTATGTAAATGCGCGGAGGTCGGTCGTATTTATGGTGCTTTGATCACTCAGCCCCATTGTCCACTGCTAAATGCGCCGAAAAATGCCCAGACGTCGGCAACAGGCGGTGGAATGTATGCAAATGGTGCGTTCGAATGCTCTTCCAAGTTAATCGTGAAGTCAGGGTTCTCAGTGGACATGAGCTTTGTTTTCTACCTTTACTTGTGTCAACTTTTATATGGATTTTGACTGTAACATTATGTCAATTATCGACAGGCCAGACGGTAAGAGCCAGTAAATTCATGCAGCCTTAGTATAAACATCTCTTGATACAGTGATGTTTTGAAGTTAAGGTCAAACTAGGTAATCGTAAGATTCACTTTAACTCAAAGAACAAACTACAGTTTAAACTTTGCTTATGCTTATTTAATACATCCGATGATGTGGTAAAATAAAACTAAATGAGAAGCTTATTTAAGATCAGCACAGATATAGTAGACGATATATAGTATCTTCTATAGAAATGAACGAAAGTTTTATGACATTTTTTTCCGAAATCATACTATTTATGTAATGTATTATTACATAAAATTAATCATGTTACGTAAAAATTTTCGTAAAAAGTATTCCATCACCAGAAACTTAATGTAAGTAGATACAATAAATTGGTAATTAATCACCTATGTATTAAAGACTCAAAAAGATTGGAGCACATTCGTTAACGTGGATTAACGGGATATAATAAAGATATATTAAATCGAAATAGCTTCTTCAATTCCTATAAATCCTGTTGGTAATTCTGGAGCGGTAATGTGAATGGCAACCCTTATATTTGGAGGCCCACGTAATGGCTGGCATTATTTTGGAGCCGGGTATCAGATCGCGCTTAAACAAGGCCCCAATGACAGTTTGAATTCGACGGTTCGACACCCACTTCACGAGTCACATTATTTTATACCACTTTAGTGCGCAGTTATGCCACCATTTTAAACGGAGGTACGGTCTGTAGACATTTAGCTTGAATAAAGTTGTGTTTTAAACGTGGTAGTCGTAAATACGTTACGTAAACGAGCTCTCGAATTGTAATCGAAATGTTTCAATGTGATATACGAACAAATTGCGGTGGTTTCTCACTGTACGAAATTAACAAACCACTGGGCTTTGTATTTTTATGGTGTTGTCAGTTTGTGTACATAGTGTATTTAAATTTCGAATTCAAGAAACTAAACTTTAATAAATGCAAAACCAAATCGTATTCGCAGGGCATCGAGTCAAGTTTCCACATTTTCCACTTAATAAGGATAAATCTGAATTCCACCGCCTGGAGAAATTATCAAGATATTTAATTCTGAGGAAATAACCACCGGATAATATTGTGAGCACATATCCGCCGTCTACTCGCATCGGTTCTAATATATTTTCTCTAAAAAGAAGTGCTATAAAATGTTACTGATATCGCAATTAATTCTCCGTACACGTACAGGGAAAAGCAGTTACAAACTGGACATTCAATAGGCTAATGGATACAGATAAAAGTAAATCTTGAAGATAATTAAACATTACCAAGATAGCTATTATTGAGAAAAGTAAATTTATTTGGCTTTATATAGCATAGATAAAAAAACATTTGGTAAAAGTTATATATATGTATATATTTGCTAACTACGAGTATATATAGTTAGCAAAGTAATAGTTGATAGTACTAACCGATATCAGCACGAAGGGAGATTGGTCCAACTTCATGGCCTCCAGTTGCCTGAAGGTGGGTTCGAGAGTCGCTCGCAGGGGAGACTTGAGAGAGGCCTCCACGAGAGCGGCCAGCAGCTGGCGGGACGAGGGCTCCACGCCCAGCCCCGAGCTGAAGGCTGCCAGGGCCTCGCCGTGACGACCCAGGCATTGTAATGCTACTCCTGATGATGATAAAAAGTATATATATTTACTTAATTGTGTCCAAAGGATAATAAGCGTACAGATACTAACTAGCTAAATCTTAATCATAGTGAAAGGTTCGATATTGGAAATATTTTTAAAAATGCGTTACAGACGTATGAGAAGAAATGCAGAAAGCTAAATTGTAGTTAAATATAATATTGCAATATTTTAATTTTTGTGTATACCTAAAACAAAACGCACGCTATTATACTATAATTTGACACAATTAGCAATGGTCGAATTTTGACCACAAACTATAATTATGAAGGTAGTACAGTATTGTAATATTATAGCGTGACGAAGTTATGCAAAGTGACGTAGTGAAAGTGGAAATGTCGACGATAGATCGAGTAGGAAAATGAATATAAAACGGATGCGAATAATAATTAATATGCTGTGATCAGTTACTTACAGTTACACGCAATATCGAACGTAATACATATTGTCGCACGTAAAATAGAATGTCTATTTGTTCTTTATGTAATCCGATATTATACCAGGTACAAGTTAACCTACCCTTATAAATATTGTATTTGTGGACGCTTGTGTTTATTTTTCAACCCTGGCCGCTTAATGTATGTAAACTTTCAAATTTCGAACCCAAAATACTACAAATACACTGGTTTCGGTTAGGATTCGTTCAAGGTTGAAGTATTATTTATAATCCAAACATGAATCCTTTGTATTGTAATTTTAAACTTTGTTCTTAATCGTATTGTTTGCAATGAATATAATGCTATTTATAATCAAATCAGACGATTGGGAAAATCCACGAGGTATTAGTATTTACGTGGCTATGTCCATAATCCTATAAAGATTATGATATTATGCGAATTTAATGTCATATTTCGTTCTTGTATATATTATTATGGGCTTAAGATGAAAACTGTGTTCACTTTTTTGTTATACAATAGTTATTGTAGCAACAAAACTTTTCACTATAGTAGAGCTGTAAAGTTTGTAAATATAGAGTTTATAGAGTTAGGGCGTGTAGCATTAGAGACTAGGCTCTACGTGACATCTGAAACCTGATTTCTTTAGTTTAATAAAGTCATAAGTGGTATTTTACCTTGTCTATAATAGGCCTTCGGCCAGTTGGGGCAGAGTTCCCGCGCTCTCGTCGCATCTTGCAGGGCCGCCGCAAATTGGCCCTGCTTCAGTCGCGCTGCAGAACTGCAACAAATATAATAATGTACATACTTCAATTGTTGAACTTCCTAGAACTTTATATTTATGAACTTCCAAGAATTTCATGGGAAGTTTTACAGCGCTAAACTCGGAATTTGTCTCAATAACAAGGTTAAGAGAACTTTGTAGGCCTGAGACACACTATCTGCAAGTTTATTTAAAATGTTGTCTTAACGTAAAAGTCGAGTTTACACTGCGTTTCATATTTATTTTTCCTTCGACGAAATTTTTTTTTTAATCTTATGCCATGCTATTTTTGTTCCCATGTCTATTTTTGCATTTCACTGTTACCAATATAACTCCAAAGGGGAAAAAATCTGAAACGCACTGTATAATCATTTTAAGAAACAGTGCACATTCTAACACAATTCTTGTAGATAGAAACGTAGTTTCTGTTGCTTCTACTATCAACTTATGCAACCAGTTATATCAAGTTATAAGTTTCCGTAATTAGTTTGATGCTTCTGCACTGCGCTCACCACTTATCATCATATGGCTCGTCTTTTTTGTGTTTCTTAAAAAAAAGTTAACACTACCGACGTCAATCGTAGTATCAGCTACGACATTTATTGCAAGTTGCTACGTGTGCACAGAGCCTTAAGAACGAAACGTGCAAGTCGGTAAAATTAACACTGTTTTAGTCGTCGATTCGCACGACTGACTGTCATTTATTTTCCTGCAAGTCACCATCTTCCGGAAAACGTAGTAGTCTACTAGTACTTTTTATAGTCTGTACTATACGATATTTTATGCTAACCTATTTTGCTTGTATTTTATAACTATTGTACAGAGCTGACGCTATAGTATACCATCTATAGAACCACAGTTTCCGCTACGATACGAGCATAAGTTTAAGCTTAACTTTATCTGAATGGTTGTAACGTAAGTATAAACTTCTGAATTGAATAAGACTACATTACAAAGGCCTACTTTATGTATTAGCAATACAACGCAATTCAAGTTTCGCTAAGCGGATTTGATTCATGGACACTTGCTGAAGCAAGGCTGCAGGTGCGTTGGCGTGGCTGTGGAGCCTTCGAAGGAATGTCCCACGCACTGATACACTGATAACCACCATTTAAGATTTTGTATTGATATTTACATATTTCTTAATTATAAAAGGCTTAGCTAAAGTATGCGTGCGAATTCAAATAGAATAATTGAATTTGATTTGATTTAGTTAAAGGTCTTCGAAATTATTGGTGAATGAAAAGGATAATCGATTTTGACAATAGAATATATCATGAGACACATCTTTAAACACGTACCTACTATTATTAGTCATATTAGTGCCTGTTTAGTAAAAAATAACAGTCAAAAAACAAAACTAAAAGTAGTTTTTTTTTAATTCTTCATAGTTCCATCACTTACCGATTGCTATAGAGGATATGGTTGGCCGGATCCAGGGTTAGTGCGTCGGTGTACAGAGCCACGGCCGTGGAGAAGTCGCCAGCCTGGCACGCCGCGTTGGACGCGCGAACCTTCTCCACGAACAGTGCTCTGGACGCGGCGCCTAACGACGCCGAGCCCGTTGGCTCTACCTGTGGAAAACAAGAAAATAAATATATTAAATTGGGTATAAAAATGTCGACTAAACTTAGTCAGTATTTAGTAAGGGAGTATGTATAAGGTGACACATTCATAGCCTTACACTACGGTTACTTATGTTTTCGGCGAATACTCAGACCGAGAATAGAAAGTTATACTCGACATTTAAATTTCTTTTTCGCTAATAATCAAACCCTTTAAACGGTTAGTAGATTTGTAATTTATAGCTGTGTATGTAATTTGTAGCTGTCTATTTTTATAGCCGTGTCATAAGTAATCTAAAAGTACTTTTGTGTATCTTATAATTTCGTTATATTACTTGTATGTATAGTCGCTTCATTCAAATATCGTTGTTATCTGCAAAATAACATTTACTCAAAATTCTTATCGCTCAGTTCAACAAATTAATCAAAACGGACGATTTATGAACGTCATCATTTTAATTGGATTTGTAATTAATGAACTTGTTGATTTATTGTATTTGTTTGGTAATTTCGAGCGGAAACTCGAACGTAAATGCTGACGAGTGACGTAACATTTCGATGCTGATTGCTGACCCGTCAGTAGAAGTTTAATAATATTCGCTGACTGAAACCGACAAAAAAATTCTACGACCTTATAATTTCAAGTTATTCAATTTAAAATTACTTGTCTTTGGTAATCTTCCATTGTAAAATCAAATTTGATTACTACATTATAACAAAACCAAAAAACAATTTTAATCAGCTACCCACACCGTGTTTCCAGGAAACTTATTGCGGGTAAAGCTCAGACCTTAATAAATATTTACAAATCAAAGTGATGAGTAATTTACAACAAAAGGATAAAAGATATCACGCTGAGTTAAATAATAAGTGGTAATAAAACGAGAATGTCAACAAGCTACCGAATTCCGATAGTTGAAAAAATAGTCAGCTGGAGTCCTCCGAGTGACAAGGGTTCTTTATGCATTTTTTTATTGACATAAAAGTATTAAATAAATCTGAAGTAGCTATAAAAATATAAGAGTCAGGTGTTAATTGGCCACTTAATCCTTTAAATATCTGTATTAATCACAAAAACACAACTTATTCAAGTTTTAGCGGAGACCGAGAGGTTTCTGTGAGATTTATTTGTTTTAACAACTTTTTAAAAATGACTGGGAAAAAAGAAGATTCTGCGTCAATGTCCGAGGTTTAGGAAGGATTTGTCCGGGCATAGCAAATAAGGGATACATCCACAGAACACATACAAATGTAGCAATCGTTGCGCAGTTGTGGCATTTGAAGCCTTAAGAACTGGTCAACTTGGGTAGCCTCTAGCAATCTAGTATCTCAGGTATGTATTATTAATTGACATAAATACATTGTTGTTTAATTGGGTATTACAATTACATCACCAACTTATATATTTTGAACTGTAGTTAGGATCTTGGACTCTATAATAATCGCTGACTCTACATTGAAATTCTCAAAGTAAGTCATAATTGTTTCGATGGTGCTTTTCAGAAGTGTGATCTGAACAATTAGTCTTAATCGACTTTAAAATTAATTAAAACCAATAATTTAATTTTCGAGTTAGTTTTCTACAAATTATTTAATCCGCTACGAAGGCCTGTGGGTTTGACTTGACATTTGATTAGGGTCGATTATAAGCCTACACGCTTTAAAGATTATTTCAAAGAGCTATTAGGTACCTACCATAAAATTAGCTTTCAGTAATAACTAATCGGAGAGCCAGTTTGTTGTTATAGTTTTAAATCAACAATTTTTTGGTGATAACCAAGGTAAAGAAGACGAAGGTTAGCGATTTTCAATTACTATCAACTTTTCATGACTTAGAAAACCACAAAATATATAGACAAAATGTTTTTTTACTATTTTTTAAACGCAATCAACAACGCTGAGCGCAAAAACCTTGAATGAATGAAACCATTATCATCTGTTTATTTAATTAAAAAGCCACAATAACGAAGAAACACATTTCATACGTTAGTAGACGTAGCAACAAATTTTACATAATGAGTTTTTTCTTTCACGAACCCTAAAAATAAAGAAACTATTCTTGTGAGCCGGCAACGGGCGCGTTCACCACCTGCGCTATCTAGCGATGCGCATCGGAAGCGAGAGTATTTTTTTCTCACGGACCGCATTCCCGGGCCGTACCATCAAACGCCCGAGCGGAGGACTTTTATACCGAGCGCTATACATTGTTGCCCACCTTGCATCATACGCCTCGACGTGAAATTTGAATTATACTGCGCACGTAATGTATTACTCGCGGTACGAAACGCTCTACATCGATTTAATATTGGTCGTCGAATGCATCTCGAACGTGACGGCGTCCTTTTACCTATGGCCCTTATTGTTTCTTTGAGGCTGTTTAGAGACAGGATGTTAAGTGAGGATTTGGGTTAAAGTATAGAAGAGAGAATTGAAAATTTAACTCGCTACATAGCCACAATTGTACGATGTACGACGGAAATAGAACGAACGTTTAGACCAATTGAGTGCAATCTCAGTGAACTCGACACTCCACTAATGAGGAGTAGCTGGGATTGTTGTTTTATTTTAAGAGTTCATTCCCGAACCAGTTTGTTAAAATCTCGGGTCACATGGCAACTGCGACTGATGTGAACGTATTCGCCCGTAATGATGGTCGATTGTTTCAACGATCTTGAAAAATAACCGACGAAATCGGCCCTTGTTCGCTTTATTAAAATTTCGTTTTAAGAGAGGCCTGATAATCGAACTGGCCAGCGTATTGGGTAATTATTTCTCACAAAACGATTTTCCATACTACTCGAAAAGTTACTTTACGAAGACCCGAACTGTCCAACGACGCTTATTAAATAATAAATTAAGGAATTCTATAGTGTTTTTTGTGAGCGAAGCGGAAAGGTTATCTGTTATCTATAATGGGTTTCAGTTATTATGAGAACATATTCAAGAACCTGACTTCAAATAATAAACTTGTTTGATGAATCTGAGGCGATGGGCGATACGCAAGCACATCCGTTTATTACAATCGTGCGGTATTTAATGGATGCGGATCGCGGAGTTCTCGTCTCACTATAGTTTTCATGTTCCATACATAAAAACTAATCGTTTGTACAATACTCCTAGAGTTGTTGTACCTTCTTAGTGAAATCACATGATTACAGACAACAGATGTTCAACAGAAGTGAAAACTAATAATTTATATCTCAATATGTAGGTATCTAATATTTACTAATAGAGAAACTTAAGAATAAATGAGTTGTGTTACATTCATCACTTTGACTAAAACTTTGAAGATTTCTAGATCTTGCGCCTATGAAGGTCAAATGAAAATTAGATATTTTAAAGGATGGGTAAAAAAGTGTAAATAAAAAATAAAAGGCTATATTGGATCTCGGAGCCGCCAGGTACGGACTGTGGGTTAAAATAAAAGAAAAAATGGCGTCGTCGGTCACCCTTTGTCTATTTTTTCCCGCCTATTTTCTTATTGTATGCCTCGGGATAATTACGATTCTTGGCTGGCGAGTATAAAACAATTAACGTGTGTGGGTTCCGAGACAAATCACACAATAATTTGGGGCCGGATTTCTGTAATTTTTGATGGTTTAGTTAAAAGGCAAGCCGTATACGAGCATGGATTTTATGGGAATTGTTTTGAACATGCAATATGTTACGGTTGAGGTAATTTGTAAAACGTGTGAGTAATAATTAACCATAGTTACATTTCTAAACGCTGTATTTAACTGAAGAACGACAATGATCGACGCACGTAATGTATTGAGCATTGTAACTTTCGGAGAAAATATTACGATTTGTTGTTGCAGTTTCCTTTACAGAAACCTGCAGTAAAATGAAATTAGCAGGTAATTATGTAATGTAATAATGATAATAAATATTAATAGAAACGTAGGAAGGTAAATTCAAAATTTTAATAATAAATTGTGTTACAGGTATTAAAAAAAATATGGATATTAGGTAGGACTGGCTGGTAACAGTGGTTATTTCTTTTAAACATTCTATTGTTTTGGAGCTGTCAGATTTAAGGTTGATGAACGAAATAGAGTAAAGTAATGTATAATTAAAAGTGGATAATTCAAGTATTTATTGAAGGGGACATATTTTATTACAATCCTGGCGCAGTGTAATAATTGTAATGTAGATAGTCAACGATTTACATTAAGTGATTAATTTAATGTAAATAAGTAAATAACCTTAATTCGAAGTTTATAATATAAGGTAGTACGAATCCATCTGACGCCGGTTAATGGTCATCGACACACCTAACCAAGTAAAGTAGCGCTGCCATCTGTTAAACTGTTAAACCCAGTAACTTTTAACGGGATGGACTTAATCTCATCCAAAATTCAACACCCACAAAATAGCCATATCAGTATTTACTAAGACGAAGTAAATTTTAGTCAAAAACCGATAGAATCTCATACTACTCAGGTCGAAAGCATATCTGAAATCAAGATTATGTTCGTAAACGGATATTATTTATTCAATACATCGTTTACCAGACAAGTTACTAATATACGAGTATTTAAGAACCTATATTTTACCTTTCGCATTTTGTTATGATCAGTGGAAGGCGTTCCCAATACTCCTATAGCAACTTATTCGTGTAATCCGACCGAGAATGGAATGTATGTTTACTCCCTTGGCTGTATTAAACTCAAGTCTTTTATCTTTCATTGGGTTATAGTTACGAAATCGTATACGAATGTAGTGGATTCCTGGCGTACTTCGACAATTACTTTTTCGTGAGTAACGCCGAGCCGCTTCGGAGGAACTCGATTTGGGGTTGATTCTCGCCCTACATGGAGCCATTATCTTTAAATTGCTGGAGCCTTATAAAAGCTTACCTTTCTGAACGTATGTAAAAGTTATTAAGAATGAAATTAAATCTGCGCGCACTACTGTTATATTAAATGACGGTGTTTCGAAGTTCAAAATTAGGACTACTATTATTTTTTTTACGTACCTACGACAAAATACCATAAATAGCAGAAACAGTAAATTTCCGTATATACTTATTTAAAACCATATCACTTATATCAAGTCTATTAAATAAACAATGAACTGACGTTAAATACCATCGCAATAATATATTGTCTTCTGTATTAACAGAACTGCTATTATTTATGTCCGCTAAATTGTAATGTAATGTATTCTAAATTATATAACTCGACAAAATCAGTTTTAGAATTACATTTCCTACGAGTACACCATAAATTGTACTCGGTTCCAACTGTTTCTAAATGCTATTTCAGGTTTTAATATTCCTCTGAGACAATATCTTTGGACGTGTCTTTAGACCCTATTCATGTTGACCATAATCCTAAATACGGGAAATTACTCAATAAAGAATTCAATGCTGTATAATAACGAGTACGATCATCAGCCGCGATCACCGTGCATGGTAATTTTCCATTGTTTCCTATTTTAGGGAACAAATATTACCATACTGTTACTATGACCAATAATGCGAAATTATAGAATGGTTAAATTCCTATGATATGTTTTCGTCTTTGAGGGATTTGCGCAGCGCATAACGGTTTATCTTTTTACTTAAGGGCAAGTACCTGTCAAAGGACTAACAAATCTTGGTTACAGATAGTAAACGTGGCTATAGCGTTAAAAATAAATCAAAAACTTCACAGCAAATATTCCGTTATATAGTAGTTTGTACATACTTACTGAATATTATTACCGGTATTATATTATTATCTTTATGAGAAACCCGGCTGGGTACTGACCACCCTCTTGTTTGAGCCAGCCGCCAAACGACACAATCGTGTTCCGGGCTGCTGTGTTAAGTGTCAGTATCAGTTAGTACTTATACAAGAGGCGACCATATATTTTCAGGGGTAGTAACGTATCTGTGAACAACCATGATTGGGACAAATACTAATGGTTACTAATAGGATAACTCATATTTACTAATATGACTAACCACCACTAATTCCTTATTTCCAAAGTCCCCTTACTAACGAATAACAACTATAAAAATCACTACCTACAGTCATGTCCTATAGTCATATTTGAGGTTTGTCATAAATGTCAATGGGCGGCAGGGAATGCTGGCACTGCAAGGTAATTTGCTAGTCTCATCAAATAAAAAAAAGTTGCATTTACAAATATGTTAAATGTTACATTTACAAATAGTTTAAATTCTTACCAGGATTGTTCGGAATCTAAAGTTATCTTCTTTAGATAATAGTTTAATTTACAAATAACACTTTTAGTTAACTTATGATTTACCGAACGGTATTCCTACCACTATATTAAATGGATAATAATGTGATGTCTCACTGTAAATTACTTTTATATCATAGTTTTTGTTCCGGCACGCGTACGGTGCTAGAGGAATGCGCTCGTGACTCGTGACGATCGGTTTCGCGCGCAATCATCGTCGGCCATGTTGTTTTTTCTGTCAAAATGATAGCCTAGAGGTGAATTGCTTGCCATGCTACCGTTTACAAAATTCCGTAAGTAGTAAAATAGAATATAAATATACTTGGGTGATTCAGAAAAATTAAGTAAGTAACTGAACCTAATTAATAATTCCTTTTAATAGCTTTTTTATATTTTTTTACAAAATTTTGTAGATGAATTAATTACTTAGGTATAGGTACGTATGTAAGTGTTTTTTTATTTGTTATACTTACTTATTAAAAAAATATTATTTTACTTTACGTACTTATAAAGTTTATAATTATGCAGAACCGTTGTTACACGTGCGTGTCACGGATGACAACATTTTTTCTTCAAGTTATTTTTTAACGACACATTGCCGCAGGAAAAAAAGACATTCTTTATATTTTTGAAGTCTTTATTTATTTAACTTAATAACGACAATTTTCTGTCGACATATTTGGAGTAATTTGTCACTAAGGGCACTTTATATTTTTCATTTTGAATATAAAAATTTAGGAAAATGCTGACTACCCTTG
>LGAG01000557.1:35951-53660 GCA_001278395.1 Lerema accius
AAATGATTTGCCGGTCTTTTTTGGATCTCTGGCCAGTTTCGGAATAAGATGTAAAATAACTTTTTTTTTAAGTTACCCGAGTAGGTACGATAGATTAAATTAATGTTACTTTGAGCACTCAAACTGGTTTATTGTTTTCTCTTGATGAGAAATAAGAAAAGATTTGTAGCTTAGAGTAACAAATATTAGAATCCAACTTCTGAGTACACAATCGTTATAACCACCGGCGCTGTTAGGTTAAAAATACTCTGTAAGTGTTATTAAAAAATAACAAAGATTTTTGCAATAACACTTAAAGTAACACCCACGCGAGTAAAATAATAAATAGTTGTTTTTAATATTCTTCTGTAAAGCTATAATAATTTAACGTCTTGGCTCAGTCGTAATGCAGGAATCGAATCCACTTCTTTGTCGGCGTTGCGACCGCAGCCGCCGCAACGATATCGACGACCGCATTGCGAGTTCCACCACAAAATAAAGAGTAACAGAAGTTAAACTCACGTATATACCTCTTTTCTGTTACCTACGCTTAGTGCGCACACATCTTTAAGCTTTTGTTTAAATACCTTTGCGAACAGAAGCTAAAATTCGTGTCAGTGCATCATGTCATGTGTGCGTTGTTCGAGCGCGCGTACTATGGAGTTTTACTACTGCTAGTCTCTCTATGCAGGGTGTCCAGTAAGTAGTGGTCCAAACGATACCTGTCATTAGATAAGATCTTGATCTATCGAACTTACTCAATTTACGAGAAAAGAAAGGTTTTCAAAATATTTTGAAT
Organism: Lerema accius; assembly: GCA_001278395.1. Taxonomy (NCBI): domain Eukaryota; kingdom Metazoa; phylum Arthropoda; class Insecta; order Lepidoptera; family Hesperiidae; genus Lerema; species Lerema accius. The sequence continues at coordinate 36,730 of LGAG01000557.1, forward strand.
TTTGTAAACTTTCGAACACTACTACTACATCACTACCTTTCACCAGATTATTCCTTGCCGTTTTCTTAATATGGGTGGGACGAATTTGTAATAAAATTTCAATCATTTTACTCATCTTGTTTTTCATTGTAAACTTGGAATGATATAACAATTATGTAATTTCATCATTATAAAATCATGTAATGTATTATTTTTTCTCACTATCAATACTTTATTTTGACATTTTCCCAACGTAAACTTTCAATAAGTGTTTTAATGTATAAAAATGGAAGAACATGATAAAATTCAGTAAAATCTTCAGTTTATCAATTAACTAATTTATGTCCAAAGTAAAAATTAAAAGTTAATTTTACGAGTACAATTAAATATCTTATTAACTGCTAAATTAATAGGTACAACATAAAATAATAACATCCATCAATTAAGTATTATCGTCTGTAGGAACATTAATTACATGAGAAAACAAAGCTCATTGACTCGCGTCAAACAAACTCCGGACATTTATAAATATTGCACTAGAGAAAAATATACATAGAGTTCCTTCGTGAATTCGGACTATTCATAGTTTTCCCATGTCCATCTGTCGGTTCCGGTTCTAGGTCAGAGACCCTTAGGGCTCCTAGATTTATCTCATATTTACGTTGATTTGTTGCTTATCTTTCAATTGGCAGGCATTTCCCTGGGACAAAAATCGTCTGGGCAGTATAGGGAGAACTCCACCAGATGACCTCTGGACCTCTCTTGAACGAGTACAAATCCGGGGAAATCCGGATGGATGGCAGCCCTAGTCAGGGGTAAAAGGAGGTAAATTTCGAATGGTTATTCAAAACTTGACGCACTGTCGTTGGCTGATGAGCAATCAAGATTACAACATCTCGTAAAATATTTTACGTATAAGTCACAATAAACATAAAATTCATTACTTATTGGAATCTCCCATATATCATTTACATCGTTCAGCTGTTCAAGTGGTTAAATTTTGAAAGTGTGTTAATTATCTCAGATACAGTTATTCGAAGAGGTGCGTTTTTAGCATATACAATTAATCAAATATAAATTATTTTGATGTATGTAAATTAATTAGAGAACAGGCGTTGATTAACTCCGTATGTCTGATGAAATGTAGTATTTTTCCGTATAGGTATTAGAAAATAAATAAGCATTAAATCAAATACAATCATTGGTCAGAAAGTTTGTGAAATGATGAAGGGATGAGCTGAACATAGATTATTCAGAAATTACAAGTTTTGAATAATAGATACCTATGTGTGAACATAAAACTGAACTAACCGGAAATGGGTGGGAAAACATATTTCCTAGCCCTTGTCAGCTGATTAAGAACAACATAGAAAGAGAAACTACCTACATGGAATTTAGTAACAGTAGGTACACTTAAAGCACCCATTACAGTAAAATAAATGTACATTTTGAATTAGACATAGCTAAGCATTCAGGTATAACACGTTCTTTATTCGTTGTCGTGTCGCTGCTTAATGATGTGCTCCGTCGTCGTCTCGTTCCGGTGTCGTCTAAACAAGAGCATCTGGTTCGCATTACTTCAGTTGCATTCTTGATTCATGAGACTGAGTGACACGCGTCGTCAGACTCCCTGGACATTCCGATTTAAAGCGGAACATTCCACGGCTGCCGTGACGCTGGGAATTCTTGACTTAGCATTCGGTCAACGTACAGTTGCTTATTTTTCTAAACAAAAACTATATAGATATTTTAACTAAGCCTTTGCATACGTTTTTTAACGCGCTGACGATGCGAGGATAAAGACTTTAGTATATCAATGAAGATTTATTCGAGAGCACTAAAGATTAACACGAATTTCTAGCTAACGAAATCGAAGATACTTGATGCTTTCAATAGGTAGCAAAATATTGCTACAAGCCATCTTATTATCGTAATACAGCTTGAAAAATCGGAGCAGAAAAATCTCGATAAGCTAAATAAGTCAAGTAACAGAGAATCGCGTGTAACTCGTTATTAGAGGCGCGTCGTAGCCTGTCAACTATTGTGCGAGTCACCGAGGACTCACTTTATTTCTTGATCGTCGCTCTACTATACGAATACATAGTTTCACTCCGTACCTTTTACCTTAACATACTTAATTTTACGTCGGTGATTTATGTGCAAGACGTGACATACAAGTAGGTACATCATCTGACATTTTTCTTTAATTCTAGATGAAAAAAGACGATATTTTTCAGGAAACGTTACATTATTACATAATTGTTAGCTACTGGAGTACCTCCAATGTAATCCAAGGCAAACACGCCACATCTCACGTAGGTGCCTATTAATCACAGTTGCTCTACCTCTGCTGCATTAAAATGGTTGAAACTTGTATCTGTGTGCGTTCATCGAGCGTGTTGTATGAAATGAAACTACTATATTCTGTACGATTGCCTATATAATTAGGTGGCGGGTGCAGGTATACGGACCTCAGCCGGATTTCTTACACCGGCCGCCGAGTGTTTTAAGCCACATCGATCATGGTATAGTGCCGTGTCATCGCTATTATTTAAGCCTCTCGGACTTACTTTTGTCTCTTTCGCTCATGTACCTCTCGCTCTCTGGATTAGTTACTTAAAAAATTCCTGGTGTGGATTTTGACTTAATTTTGTGTAATGAATATGTCTCCGGAAAATAACAGGAACCGTAAGTATCCCAGAAATATATAAGAATCTTAAAAATTGATATCTGTTAGTTTAAAAATATATCATGAGACTTACAAATTGATAGATTTGCGAAAATGTTGGCGTAAAATAATACAATTTAGGTCTTCTTTAAAACCCACGAATATTGTTAATTTACGTTTAAATGCAGAATATTGTTATTTTCCGGTCAAATAAACATATCGTCTGACATTTTTTGTTCTGTTACATCTGATAGATGAAGTTTTCATAACGCATAGTTTTCAATCTCAAGTCTGTTGTTACGTGTTATTTGTTTCTACAATTATTCCAGTTAGTAATCATTACTTAATCCCACATAAAAGTGGACAACATGCAATGCACCCACGACAACAGATGGCGTCTCTTACAAGTGTTTTCAACTTTGCACGTCTCATACACACCACAAATACTATGTTGTGTAGCAAATCGTCACGTCTTACGACGGACGCGGGCGGTGGTTGCGCTACGCCCTGTACGTGCCGAGCTTTTTATTATCCCTATCGTGAGTTACCCCCTCATCTGGACCAGTTGAAATAAGTAGGTGCTGCACTGTTAAGTACATCGTAATCATATATTGCATAACTTGAACTTGCGTGTGTTTTTGAATGTTGTTAAATCGTAATCGTTACGCCAGTTATTTATTACTCTATTTGAGACTGAGACTGTAAAACGTACCACAATTATTAAATCTCTCTTAAACGGAATTAGAGTTCGAAATAAATTGTAGAAATTGTTATTTCAGTCTTTGTGATGCAGTAATTCCTTAGTTCCATAGTAGGTTTGTATATAGTTAACACATATTACATATTACAAGTCATTACTAAAAAACTAATTTAACTTATCAGATCCGGGATTGAACACGAGACCCCTCACTTCAGGGTCGCTAACGAACTGTAACCCAAGGGTTGTCAAAAGACAAAGTAGGCGCGTAAACAAATTTATGCTAAGTTAAAATTATTTAAATCTCTAAAAATAAAGTTTGTTGACAAGCTTCGAAAGCTTCCGTTTTCAACTACATAGTAAACCTTTTGAACTCTCAACAATACGCGGCTCCGTTGACAAGTTTATATGAATGGCGTGGGCGTCACTCCGCTCTGCCTCGTGTGTTACTACACTTTACATAATTTCTAAGAAAACACCACAATATTTCAGATTTAAACGTTTAGTCACGCCGCTTTACGCGTTAACTTGGAATAAAAGGATGTGTTTGTTATAACAAAGCTATCTTCCTCAATTATTCATCTTTCTAATGTTTTATACACAGCGTGTTCTTTTACGGTGAATAATATCTGTGTTATGCGTAGGGTTTATGTACTAGTGAGAAACAATTAGAGAAAATATAAGGAATAGGCAAATTAATGATTTAAATATCTATTTCTTGATCAATATGTGAAGATAGATACGAGTTTGTGTTTACAAAAAATATCAATCGTATCAGAATATCCTTCTGTTGTTTACGTTGTATAATTATAAAACAGTGATTAATGCTGTTTTATTTGTAATTCCATAACCACAAAAAATATTCGTGAGCATCTTTCACTGTGGTTAAATTTATGTCGACATTTAAAGATATATTTCACTGGAGCAATCACCTTATATTTTACGTTCCGGCATGAAAGTGTGGAATTTGGTGTAAATTTATTACAGGTATATTATATCTCCGGCTTGGCGCGACACCCCCATATGTCTTCGTGATCTGGTCGCACAAGTTCAAATACAGGCAAGTTTCCAACAATTTGGTTTAATCCCAACATGCCCGGTGGTCAGTTCTAATTGACATAACCATACTTTAATACTGCCTAAGAACAATTATTGTTGCTGTCTTCGGTATAATTAGTACCATAGAACATGAATGTAATTATGGACTACTAATTTTGACAAATAACACTATCCTAATACTCACACTTGTAACTTCCACGGTCCCCTTAATAACGAAGTACAAACTCAAAAATCACCAAGTCTTACTAATCGACTAACAGTCCCTCCTATAGTCATACTTGAAGTTTGTCTTAGATGTGCATGGGCGGTAGAGGAAGAGGTGCAAGGTCGTCTGATATTCTCATTACATAATAAATGTAGTATGTTATATCGACTTTGTCTATGTTACAGACTTTGTATGTTAAATCATATCAGGAATTTCTTTCTCCACCAGAACCAGAAGGTGAATTTCGATTTATCGATTAGAATAACGAACGACGCCGCAATTATTGAGCTGCCATCGAATCGGTTATACCAGAGGCAATCAGTAAGAATGTAAGAGTAGCAAGATTAACTGTTACTGCATACCTGATTTATTAATTTTCGAAATGCAAATAGATTTTCCTGCATTAATGACGTTCCCATCACGCAAACGGCTTTTCTGCCAAGTGATTGATTGACTGATCTTTATTACGTAGAAAAACAGGTTATTAAATATGTAAGCGATAATAATAATGATGATAATTTTAAAAACAACATTAACCTCGTCACTAATTTTCTCATAACGATTAATTTTTAAACTGTTAATAAAGTTTTCGGCTGTAGCCTAACTCACCTGGACTTAATGAATTTGATTAATGTAAGGCATAATAATAACTAATGGACTACATAGTATTATTGAGAAGCTACTGATGCGTTGAAGTGGTAGGTAGGTAAGACTCCAAGGGCAACAGTAACTATGACGTAATTATTTTGTCTTGGGAACTAACGGCTTACTTACATAAGGCATTACCTATCACCCCTATATAGTTCTATCCTAGTCGAGGTCTATAATATGTCTATGGGCAGTAGAGAAGGTGGCACTGCAAGCTCATTTGCTATTTACACACCGTACAAAATAAACTTATTGCACGGCGTTCAATTCAATATAATTCAAATTAGGCCATATTTTATTGATGAAAATAGCAAAATTATTATCACACAAAAGATAGGAGACGCGCCTTTTATGGGCAAGTTTTCGTATCTCTGAACGGAAGCGGTCGCGGCGGCTGCACGCTCACGGTGCCGAGCGGGATTCAACCTTCCATTTCGTATTCCTAAACCATACGTTTGTTAGATTTATGTCGTACTGTCTTCCGACTATAGGGCCCAGAAACTGTTTGGGCTAATAAATGAATCTCGTTTAATATGATTTAAATCCGAACGTGCTACGGAAAATATTTGTGTTACATTTGTTGAAGTTTAGTTGTCAATGTACTCGTAATAAAGGGACTTAGGTTCGAATTCCGTGGTAAATATTTATGTCAGAGATAAATTTGCTGTCCAGTCGTAGTTGCTTTGGATGTTATTGTATTTGTAACATTTAAGTTATCAATATTACATCTGTACACAAACCTCAAGTCAGTTTCATAGCAACTAGTAAAAGTGGCAACGATATAGGTAGTGTTATTAATCTAATAACGTATCGAAAGATTACTATAAAGATAGATAATTCAAAACGTCCACCGCGTCATTCGATCACTTACAATCGATTCAAAATGTCTGGCCGTGAACGCTACGACTTTTTTTTCTATAGAAGCGTATTTCCAAAAACGAGAAATAAGAATACCATAGAATAGGTATAACCAAGTCAGCACAATAACCACTTATAAAGCGTGACCGCTGGAATTAGCAGTTTTTCACGGTATGCTGAGTACTGTGGTCCCACGGAGTCATTGTACAGGGAGTTAGGGCTTGTACATATCAGCTCGGTTAAGCTGCGTCAACACTATTCAGGGATTCTTTTAGGTTCTCCCCTATTTTGTAATAACCTAACGAGTATACAAATATTAGGAGTATAAGCGAGTCTTCACTGCGAGAGAATCGGACTTACTTTAATGTGTATACAAAGAACTTGGAATATAAGGCTCGGTCTACACCGAGAGCCTATTGGACCCATTACGGACTCCTTTTGACGGAAAGGAGCAAAACATACATACATACGTAAATTTTCGTGATGTTGTTAGCTGGTCTAAGGGATGTTTTGAAAGCATGCCTACTGTGTAAATGTGTATTTATATACAAATCTTTATATATTTTATGTACAAATAGCAGCTCTTATGAACAAGCCTTAGTTAATCCGAATTGTACTAACCTCTGAAAAGTCACGCTGTGACATTTTTCACGCGTTAAGTTCCCCTTATTGGATCCTGTAAAAAAAAGAAAATTTAATTAAACAACTTTTGAAGGAAATCATAATAGTAAAACATAGAACACGGAAAATATCCAAAAATATTTTTCGCATCTTTATTTATAGATATCGTAAAGTGCGATTCCTTAACTTTAAAATCTTTAGAGTAATTAATTAAAAGGCGCACTACTACACATACTTTTAATACTTAAGACATGCCACACATACGTCAGAGAAAATACCTCTTTTACAGACATTGGACATTGACAACCACATCTCCCAGCATTGGATATCAAATGAGTCTAACTCTAAAGTCAATTGACATAAATACTACATACATACTCATTTGACTTAATACACATGAGTTATAGAGAAATTTAAGCACACGTGCCATAACAGATAGATTTCCCTGTAGGACCTATTAGCGTTTCCGATAGTGAAACGAAAGCTCGTTTCGCTACTGACGCACCACTCTCACAAGGAGATTGGTTTGGGGTCAAATACGACTGGAAATGGATACAGGAGGTAGTTGCCATTGACAAGAAGATTATACGTGTAGTTATGAGTAACTACCTTGTCGCGAGTACAGGATATCCGATAGGTAATACTTTGTTTAGGAATTCGTTTGGATTTCTCTATTCGCGTAAAGCGGAGCTTTTATGGTATTATCAGTTATTGTTGTAGAATATACTGAGGTAAGATTGACCAGGATTCTGTGTAATGATAATAGCGGCGATCTTAATGAAGAAAAATGTATCATTTTACTGTAGCTACGTCATGCTACGGGAAATTTAGGGGTCTCTGGTTTCATAAATTATTCGTTAACCTGTAAAGCTTAACTGATGTATATTATAATAGTTTATCTTTAAAATTCATTATAATGTACGCTATTGATTTAGAAAACGAAAACTGCATTACATTGAGGATTGGAAGTCCCTCCCACCAAAGTCTCAATAGTTACTTGACTTATATTTAAACCGCAGAAACATCAAAACATAAATAAATGAATTATAGCAGACAATACTGAATTTGAGTAGCTTTAAACCTAATATAATGTATCTAAGTATAATGGTGGTCGAGTATTTCAAATCAACAAAGTCTCTGAAGTATCGCGTTACAAAATCAGCATCGATTTCGCGGTTTCTTGTGCAAGTCGATTAAACTTATAATTATAACCGAGCATGGGTTTGATGTGCAATTTTGCGGAAAGTAGGATGTTTCATTGCACTCGACAGGACAATTAAAATCAAACTTTGTAGCGTCGTTATAAAGATGGTTTTAGCTCGTAACGAGAACGGCATTGCTAGGCATAAGCCCGTCCGGTGACAGTCTCCTGACACCTACCTTTCATTGGCCGTCGTCAAACCTCATTTAAGATTTAATTCAGGTCGAAATATACAACATTGGCTTTAACCATTGACTTAATCTATATTGTGCTTAGATATTATTATCTTTAGGACTGGGCTACATTTATCGCTAGTTTGTTCGTCCTAAAACCATATAAAATTGGTTCTAAAATACGTCAACGTAAGTCTACGTAAGTAACGTACTCAGACTTTACACTACTTTTACCTGATATGACGAATATTTGTTTCAAATGTTCTAAGTGGAAGTATCCTTCCGTTTGATAACCACAGAACAACGAATAATTACATTTGGCTTTAACACATTAATGCTCCTCTACCCAACATGCGTCTCTTCATATCTAACGAGGCTAAGAATATAATTCACCACGCTGCTCCAATGCGATTGTATTTGTTGATAAGTTATTTCATTACAAGTAGCATCCAATCTGGAGTGCTATAATTACTCGAGGTATCTCTTTTGTCACTTTGTTTTTAAATTAACTGTAATTTCAGATAAATCTGGTCTTAGTAGATAGCTCTCACAAAAATTATTCCAACGTGATGTTAAACTTTTGTTACTAAAACTTCTAGTATAACAAATGGAACTTATTTTCATAAAACCAATGATTACAAGTCAAAGGCACCGCATTCATTAAAATAAATAATGGTACGGACGAATTTTATAAATGCATATTTACTCGTAAAACCTTGCAAATGTGGGTTGACGTGGAGACTATAAAAATGCATTTTTATTATTATGCATCCTTAATGTTGATGAATAAAATTCCCAGTGAGCATTAATGGTAGTCTTGCTGATACAATAACTATGCTGGTTTTATTTTAGAAAAAGAAAAGACCTTAATTATCACATAATTCTCTCATTTATTGTCATTGAAAATACCAAGTGTTTAAAATCTGAATCGATGTATGGATCGTACATATAAATACGAAGGCGATTGGAAGTATAATTGTAGATTCGAGTTGTATTTGATTTTAAATCTAATGAAGTTCGCTTGCGTAGGGACCACCCTCTTGCTTGAGTCAGCCGCCAATCGATTCGTGTACCGGTTGGGGGCTTGAGTGCAAGAATACATACACTTAAAGAAAATACGAACAATTATACAAATACATATACTAACTGGACAATGTTTACTGATAGGACAAACCTGCACTAATAGTACTAACTTTCCCGGTCCCTTTACTAACAAATTAACAACAACTAATATTTTCACCTATCACTAACAGGACCTCATAATTAACTAATGCTCCCTCTCCATAGTCCTATTCTAGTTGTGTCACGATGTCCACGGGCGGCAAAGGACAGGGGCATTACAAGATCGCTTGTAATTTTTAGTAACATAAAAAATCAAACAGGATACCACCCACCTTACATCGCGAACAAATCCTGTGATATGAATTACGACGGTTAGTGCTTAAAGAAATAAAACTTGATCGCGTAAATAAAGTATGACACACCTTTTATACGTTTCCTGTTATCATTTCTCCGTGTGTTTGTTCGACCGGTAAATCATTTAAACTCGATCCAATAGTTCCCGGTATAGACCTCGATCAATCGACTTACTTCTCAGAACGATCTCGGTGTAATCTCGACGCTCTATTGATATTAGGGTAAAGAGATTTGGTATGCTAGCTAAACCCTCCCACGCTTAGCTGTTGCTTACCTAGAAATACAGTATTAAATCCCCTATAACCCCTTTGGAAGTTGAATGATTAAATCCCTTAAAAATTGGTGCTTAAGTTGTTTAAGTAGTACCACACTAACGGCTTACCGCTGTAATGACTGTCTAACGATAACTATACATTCAGTTATGATTTGTAATGCCGATGTAAACAGCAAAAAGCTTTAAGCAATAAATCGATTACGTTATAGTATTTGTAGCACAACTCCGTGAATGTTTCTAATATTAACGACGAGAATTTTATAGTTATACTTAAAGCGTTATTCGATTACTTACTAACTATAACTCAAGCACAGCATCATAGTACGAAACTATTAAGTTTTGCTTATTATTAAATAGAGAAGTACTATCGAAATTGACGCGTGGGATGATAGAGTATTATTCATGGAAGTAATATTATCTTAATCATTAGAACTAGTTACTGTACTAGGTATAAACTTGTCTCGTAAAGGTCCTTTCAATACATCATGCATAGGCGACGGCAGTTTATTATTTAACTAGCAAGTAAACTATTGAGTTTAGCTTCGGCTGGTTGCAGTTATCGTATGAAGACATACTGCAGCCGCTCCCTAGCTTTGTGAATTCAATTAAATTCATTCAATAATTACAAACAAAGATGAGAAGTTGTATGAATATTAGCAAGTATAATGTGTGCTGAGGATAGTAGGGCTGCTGTCTCTTCCTATTTCCCTGGTTTTGTATTATTTAATACCTTAGGAGCGTCCTGGAGTGACCAGGGGAGTCCAGAAGGAGTATTCCGAAAGGACACCTTTTTATTAAGATGAAAGTAAAACTAAGAACCTTTTTATATGATGGAAATTCGATTAAGTAACTTAAAGGTAAGCAAAAAATTTTAACAAATCTCCATAGATATGCATGTGATATGGATGTTGCATAAAAAGTTGCCGAAATTTCCGAGGTGTGCGAAGAGTTTGTTTTCGATGTTTAGGTGATGGTAGCCCTAGGCCTAGGGACAGCTAAGGATTTTGCTCTGAACGAGATAACCAGAGGCCATCTCGCGGACTAATGAGCTCTACATCGCGCTAACGAAGTTCCCGGCGTATCCTCTAACCGCCTTCCACATTTATCAACAAAGATTGAGCCGACTGGGGCAGTTACCTAAAACGGCAACAAATTAGTTTGAGCTACCTCGCGTCCTTGTATTTGTAGACAACGTGCTATCTCAATTTGCATAAGAATTCTCGAACATTTATTTCAATGTACGATCATTTTAATATTTTAGCTGTTACGAAATCGTTACCACTTCGAGTTGTGTACAGGCGTCGGAAAACCATAAAATTGTGCACGCTCCTCTGCGCGTACACAGCGCATATTAAGAATAAGTAGTTATTATAATTGTTACGACTCTTTGTTGACATTACGCACAGTGGAGGAAAGTCGCGGAAGTTCGCTTGCGTACTAAATTACGTAGCATCATAACCTGACATAATGCTAGCTTTAAAGCTCATTTTAACTGTACGCCAATAAGTTTTGAATAGAAATTCCATCGGATCGTATGAATCAGTCAGGTGCTGGACAAAAGAAAACAAATCAGCGAGAGAGATTAGTGTCTGCGTACAATGTACGTGAAATAGTAGTGTTATTAGTTATCTCTATTAATATGTACTTACTGGTTTAGGTTTACAGGTATACCGCATAGCTATAAGCGGACATTGTATTGTACACAATTAATGGACAGAGAGAATGATTTACGGAAGGTAATAACAGCTAATAAAGAGCCTTAGATATCTCACTTTTTTCCAAATATGGTGTCCAAATGGCATCTTTTGGGCGTATGAGTATTCAAAGACATATCAGTGTTCAAAGACTTTCAGTTAAAGGGAATATTCCTCGCGAAAAACTGGCTCAAATTGCTCGCCTATTTTAAATACAGAAAAATATTCGTATTTAAAATACGACAAATTTTGTCGAGTACGTCTTTCCTTATTTTCTAAGCTTGCTTTAAAATTTCTGTTGACGAAATTCCAATTTAGTGGCCATAGCATGTTATTTACAAATTTCGTCAACTCCCTATAATTTTTCGAAGGCCTTACTGGCCTGGAGCTATTCCATTTAAACGGTAGCCAGATGGTGCAGGAATTCAAAATCTAAGCACGTTGTCTGTAGCGTCATTACTGGCACGAGAACTGGCGTGCGTGGCTTCAATCAAATGAAATTAGTACGTAAGTATGTACTGCTTCACAGTGAGCACACGCATTATTATTCGCATTTTATACCTTGTAACACCCTGTATATACGCATGTAAAAAACGTTTTGGATTACAATTTGTTACTGAATGACTGAAAAGGATAGGATTATAGAAAGGTCACAACACAGAGCTAATCTAGAAGCTTTTTAAACTAAGAAGTCTAACATAATGAAGAATAAAAACTCTATTGTACTTAGCAGCTATAACATCAGATTATTAGGTACATTTTGTTCAAGTACTAGATGAATGTTTATTGATTCTCGTAGTAATAGTAATCTGTACCTAGACATCGAGGCTTAGCCAACAATGAAATGAAGTATTATAATGGTATGCAATAGCCATCCTTAGAATGTATCAGCCATTTATTTGTATGTACGTATCATTTGTACTGGCTCGGGGCCAATTGCGCACGCCTGGCAATTATAAAATTCCTCAAAGCTCAATGTCGTGTGGAGTGGGAGCGAATCTGTTTCGCTCGGTTTATTGCTTAGCGTAACACTAATTTGCATGTAGTAAATGCTTAGTGATTGATTTTAAATTACATACTACATCGTTAATATCATTTTAAAGGCTGTAATGTTTACAATAGAAATTATTGAACGTATTAAAATCATCAATCAATCAATCACTTTTGCGTCACTTCTGCTTGAGTTCCCTCTTCTATAGTTTCACAGACTTTTGTCATAATAATAAATTACTAAAGAAACATAGATATTTTCTACGTAATACGATGACATAAAGTCCTGTAACACACGAACAAACAAAAAGTGAAGTCAGGGTTGCTTCTTTAAGATTCAATAACCAAAGGGTACCACCTATTTAGAGGAGCCTTTTAGGGTCCTTTTGGGTTCGTAACCTTAAAAACCAGGTATTCCCTTCGCACCCTGTGGGTATGGTATCCTAAAAAGCAAGGATTTACAGATGAAAGCACTTTAAGGTCCGCTAAGCAGTGGCCGCCGCGGGCTACCGCTCGCGCCGTCCTGACGATCTCTCTGGCCGCCCAATAAAAACAAACCTGCTACCTGTTACAGATGAGAGGGTACTTAAGGTAATTCATGACCATGTTAGCGTCAAACAACGTATTCAGTACGATTCTAATTCCGATTAATGTTTACGAATTTTTAGGTTCCGTTGATCAGCGGCTATATAAGGTTTACTTCCTAATGTCATTCTTGTGTAATGGTTATAAAATGCATTTGATAGGGAGCGCTACCAGGGCACTCTTAAGGATTTCTCCATGCTTTCTAAAGTAAGATGAGTACATACCTAAGTGAAATTTCATTCATTTACGTAAATTATTAAGACGTGCAATTTTAAAACTTTTTATTAGGATCTATACAAGAAGAAGCAATGATATCGATGAATATTTCTACTACTTGTACTAAGATTTCAATAAAACTATACTTAATACGGAACTCCACTAGTTATTTCGACAGGTGCTTGGCATATCAATCACTGATCTATTTAGCCATTTAAAACATTTTATAGGCGATTTGATGTTTAATTAATTTGTAGTTTTACGAGCGTGCAGGTCATTGCCGAGCGCCGACACACGATTAATATTAACGATTGAACTTTTATTTTACAATATAGCTTCCTGGGTTGAATTACTTTTAAACTGTAACTTACGTAACATTTTAAATTTTGAATGACGCAATAGCTGACAATCAGGATCGCCGAGCAATGTATCTTAGATTCGATTTCCAGTCCGTGAGTTTGAATGATGAAATTTAAATTTCTGTTCTCGGTCTGGGTTTATGTACCTGCCTTATTTATTTGGGTTATCCTTGGCATCATACTCAATCCTACTTTGGGTTTAGGAGTACCCAATATGCAGCGTGCAGTTATTCGAGAATATTCTAAAAAAAATGTATCAACACGAAGTGAAAGAGTGATTTTGTGGCTTTAATATAGTTGCAGTGATTAGTTCAAAGTCAAAGTTCTTCTGTAAAAAGTTTATAATAATTTTGAATTTTAAAACAAATTGTGTCCTAACTAAATTTACCTAAGGCCCCATATTGATAAGTAAGATTATTTTAGGTGTTTACGATTTAAGTATAGGTTTACCGGAACGAAGCGTAGTCGGTTTGCTAGTAATATATAACTTATACACTATCTACCTACCTATCTACGAAACGGTTAATTAACGAGTCAGAGCAAATATTTGTGAGTTTAATGACACATGAACCATCTCAATACATAACCATTATACAACAACCTGTTACCATATAACAATTATGTAAAATAGTTTGCTATCATTGGTTGGATTTTCTTCGTTATCTTACGAGTCCTATATTAGATATGTATTATAGGAAGTGGGGGGTGGGTTTTAATTCGGTAACTTTGATTACTCTTATAATAGATAACTGGCAATAAAATTTAGCCGCATTTAATAGGTATGTGACGGAATTTTATGAAATAATGTAGCTACATAGGTAATAAGCTAAGCTATACAACATAAAACTTTTTTATGATCTTTACGCATGTACATTGAAGTTAGGTACGATATTAATAATCGTTTATTACGTATTCTAACGGTAGAGACTCTTTATGGTGATTGGAAACTAAACGGATCAGTTACTATTTGAAATTACATGGCCTGGCATATGTTTATATTATATATCGTTAAAAAGGTCCTTTCTTCATTTTAAAAACGAAACACGATTTGTGATTTTCATTATTAGTTTTACCATCGATTTTTGCATTAGTGTTTATTTTTTTATCAGTCTACAGAACTTTAAAACTTTAAAAATGACCTCAATTAAAATAATAAAATAAAAAAAAATATTTTAAAACATCCTGTATAACTTCATTAATACTATGAACTCTCACGTATACATTTGTATGTGTGCAGCGGAGCTCGTTGATGTCTTTAACTCTACAAACAAACTTCGAACGATTCTTGAACTTTGATCGAACATTAACGCATCCAATCTCATAGTTTTATTTCAGTTATTTCTTTAACGAAGCTGCTTTCATACAATGATTGGCGATAGTGAAGCAACGTTTAATTTCAAATGATTTCGAGATGGCTTGTTTATTACATTCCAAACAACTTTCTACTCCGCCGATTCTCAGACTATATTGCCGTCAATTCTATGCCCAATTTATCTTTATATCGGACGTGGTCATATATCAGATATTAAGAGGCAGTTCTCAAGCTACACAACACTTAAAAGAAACATAAAAACTTTAGGTCACGTTATTATTGCCGCAGTAGTATCAACGTTACTCACTCGGACGTACAACAAGTATATTGAGAGGTTTTAAAGTATAGCTTACCATCACAGCCTTTGATTTAGGCCAATTATAAACCCATTTCTTGATTTCGAATACGGTTGTTACACTCGGACTGGGAAACAAAAAATATGTATTGCAGGCACTTTACATAGAGACAAGTGTAGTTTTAAACTTAATCACTTGGTTTTAAAACACTCGGTACACTTGAAAACACTTGTAGTCAACACGGGTTATAAGTGAATTTAAAGTTTGTGTCGTTGAGATACGGATTCGAAGTGTATTAGTTTCAGAAATCACACTTCCGCCGAAATGTGAGCGTGCGCAAGCGCAGCGCAGCTTCGGTCAGACTGACTGGCGGTTCTCGGTGTTACCAGGTTACTTTTGAACGAGTGCCGCGAATTGTCGTGTCAGCCTTTTGGTAGATATTTTCTACTAAAGGCTTTATTCAATACTGCTTTTATTGCTACCTCATATCTTAATGTCTGTCAGTTCATCACCACTTACCATCAGATATGAGGATTATCAAGCATTGTATTATTTTGACTATAATGAAATTGTGTTATAGTTTTTCTCTCTGATTCCAGCTCTTATATCAGATTGTGATTATATCTTTTAAGTGATAAAATTACATTTCATTGTTTTAAATGCATTGCGTAATAAATTGTAGTACCTATTTACTTCTTTGAAGAAATATATTTCATCCGAAAACTAGAGTCGTATTCCTTCAAAATACATGTCACACTAAGCCTAAATTACATAAATTTCAACTGTTGCCTTTCTGCTAACAGCTTGATTTAATACCGAATTAAATGCACACTAACAAAAAATGTAAAAATAAAGGCATATTAATACATTTTCGGAATTTAATAGAAAAATCTTCTACTTTAGTACAATGTGTAATTTACATGGCAACATTTTCCCATCTGCCATTCAAGAGCGAGCGAGCGCAGAGATATCGCTGTCTCAGTCAGCATGCCGGAATGTGACCCGCTATCACCTTGAAGGCCGTAAGCTCCCAGACGCTTCATTGAAAACAAGAGCTTTCAAGCTTATTAGATATGCGTATATTGCTTAAGTGTTAAATAATATCCATGCTGTGTGGAGAGGTACAAATTGTAATGCATGGTTAAACTGATTTTATGGCTATAACGTAGTTGAATTTAGTTAAATAAAACGCTAATGCAGCTGCCTTATTGAAGTGCTGAACTTTTTTTACTACAACTAAATATCGTAATTTTCCTGAAAAGCTAAAAGATTTATTTAGCAAAATAAACTTAGTAATTAAGGTATAGTTATGTATCTACCTAAATGTAACAAATTAAACGACTACTTAAATCCTACTAATCCTACTAATATTATAAATGTGAAAGTTTGTAAAGATGTTTGGATATTTGGATATTTGGATGTTTGGATGTTTGTCCCTCCTTCACGGTCTAACCGTTGAACGGATTAAGCTGAAACTTGGTACACAGATAGGTTGCATCCAGGAATAGGACATAGGATACATTTTATCCCGATTATAGGTTCCCTTGGGACGAAATCATTATTTTGTTTATCGACTTTTCCGCGGGCGGAGCCGCGGGCATCGTCTAGTTACTAATAAGTTAAATCTACTTATCGGCAGCGTCATAGACAGCAATGTGAAAAATTGAGTAAAATTTATTC
>LGAG01000557.1:59657-73703 GCA_001278395.1 Lerema accius
AAACTCTCCGTTTTTTTTGGAAATAACTCCGTAACGTAACACTATAGGATATGTTAACCCTTATACTTTTTTGTACGTATAAGTGTCCTCTATCAATATATATAGGAATTATCGTGCGACGCCATTTTGAAGAAAAAACAAAATGGCGGCCGGACACTAAGCCAGGCTCCATACAAAAATGTTCGATCCCCTTTAATCACATAATTTTCAGGACTATGAAGCTGAGCGAGATAGAAGTAGTAATTACAAACGAATACTGGACTCGGCGCTCGCGCAGTTAGAGGTGCACAGAGAGAGGGAGCGACAGAGACAGAAGAACATCGAGGTTATGTACGACGGCGAGGCAAGACAGATTAACGACAAGCAAGATAAGGTTAGTGTAACATTTAATTCAGTATAAAAAAATATGTTGATAGATTATATTTGATCATGTTGCTCTAGACGTATAGAAGCGGCGATACAACACAGATATACGTCGTTTTTTTCGTCGTGATATAAAAGGTAAACAATCTTACAGTCTTTTTTTGTAATTATCGATTTAAAAATAAGACAGACACAAAATTAAAAAAACTAAAGAATAAACAATAATTTAATGTTAAAATAAATTTATGTATACTTCTAAATATGTTTTTAAAATAATGAAATAAATAAAAGTTGTGCCAAGATTGTTTACCTTTTATATCACGACGAAAAAAACCAGGTTTAGAAAAATCTAAGGCAATTTTTTAACGAATCCTCTGTATAGCATAGGAGTTAAAAATAGTTATTTATATTATCTGGATCAGAGTTCTTGATCAGGAATTCCATTTATACTGACAATAGAGGAGAGTGTGGTTGAAAGTTCCTACCCTTATTTTCAGTTTATACAGTCTTGATCAGAATTCCGGGTGCTTGCGGCCAGCATAATAACATAACTTTATTAATTTATTTCAGTAATATTATACAGTAAATTTTAGTAGATACAATGTATTATTATATTCCAGTTATGGGCCAAAGAACGCGAGGCTCGTGCTGTACTGATGGCGGACGTGATAGCAACACTCAGCCGGCAGGTGGAGGACAACATCGAGGCTAACAGACAGCAGCAGAGAGCCAACGTGCTGGAACGGGAGAGGATCGTCGACCAGATGGACAACTTCCATCAGGCTGTACGGGCTACGGAGAGAGACACTCAGGTTGGTCAGACTAATTACAGTAAGCTGATTGGTGCGAGCTTGCCTGTTTTCGATGTAATGTTTATTTAACAACAGCCTGAAGATTTATTTTTAAATATTACTTTTAAAAGTTGATATTTCTGAGCGTACTAAAACGCAGTCCGCCTGAGTAGATGACTAGAAATATTATTGTGTTAGTTGAATGACAAAACAATTTCACATTTCAGTAAATTCAGGCCAATATTTGGCTTACAGCAGCATGTAAATTTTTGTGTAGCTTAGCTCCATATATTATTTTTGTTCTATTATATATTATATAATTCATAAACAGTTATATAATATACAGATGTTCCTAACAGCTGAAGAATTCTTCATACTCGACGATAACAGCGCTGCAGTCGCAGCTCAACGGCCTGCGGCTGCAGAAGGACCAGATGGACGCAGCCGCCACTCGCGAGACAGAGCTGCGGGAAGCTGTCGCTCATGAGAGGAAACTGCGCCATGAGATTGCCAGGATGCAACGAGAGGGAAATACTCAGGCCTGGGCTTGAGAATATAAGCCAGAGATTAAAATACATTCCTGGATGTTAGAATCGATTCACCCCGTATTTTTGTTAGCCTAATTTGTGACTAAGCTTTTGCCTGACATTATTTTTCTATTCCAATTGAAATATAAAAAGGCAGTTGACGGATTCAAATATCCATAAGTGCTCCTGGGTATATTTATATTCCTGGAATGAATAAGGTACAAGTAATGGAAAGTTCAAATTACATAAAATATAAAGGGTGGTTCGATTCTAATATCCTAAAGTATAGTATGCTTCTATTTGTACTAATTTAGTACAAAAGTGTGTGTGATACGACAATGCATCCATATGCATGCATGTTGCCTTTATTTCATAAACTGCCAATGGAGGTTACATTAAGTATTATTGTAAAATTAGGTTATGTGTTTTAAGACTGAGTGAGTTCACTTTTACGTATTTGATAAGTAAGCAATCGAGTTTCTTGTGTTTGTTTTAAGGTCTATTTTGCCAACCGTATTTAAGTAAAAAAAATAGTTACTGTAAGTGGCATATTAAATAACGTACTGTTATTTATAAAATTAAATAATATTTTTGCAGAGCTATTTTTATACGAGACCACGTCAAGTGTGCGAAATAAATGAATTATGATGGACATATATTTTGTTTAAATTTTTACATCAATTCGTAATGCGTCTCGAAGACTGGTGACTGTATTTTAAGTTTGATCGTATTATCATCTTAGTTAAACAAGTTAGTTATTACTATAATAAGTTAGTACTATTACACTATACACATTCCTATAAATTTAAATGGCCAAGTAACTGCCGATTTTGCTTAAGAACTAGAAGATCGGGCAGACGTTCTGCAACATAATATTTTATAGAATTCGAATTAAAGTTTGGTTGTAACTTAGTTTTCCATAATAGCCAGCAGACCTGCCCTTAATTTTATCAGCGCCACCTATCGGCTTCAACTTCAACTGTGGTCCTAAACCCTTAAAAATACGTATGTCCATCCAATAAGTAGAAGTTAAATAACAAACACTTATTATGCTTTATTTATTATGGTAAAAAACCGAAATTATTAAATTAATAATCTAGTTTTCTTAAAAAGAAATAACTTTGATATGAGGACATTGGTTCGCTCATTAGAAAAAACTAGTACGTTATATGTAAACAGCGCCATCTCTTATTCATCTGGATAACTATTAAACGATTTAGGAATACACTGCCCGCTACACATAGTAGTGTCCATTACATTTTCCTAGATGGCGTAGGCAGCATCCATATCTTTTGAGACACGAATAAGGTTTATTTATTCCCCTTTTGACAGGGAGTTGAAAGCAATCTTTTCTTTGCGTTATAAGAACGAAAAGACGAAATCAACGTAATAGTATGTTCCTAGGTTGAATGAATGGTTTTCTTCTTTCTATCACGATAGCATACACCATATCCGAAACTTGCTGTGTCCTAAAGCACTGAAACTGAAGGGTTCAAAAAAATTTCCTAGTGGTTACCTCTCAGACCAAAAAGTATATAGACTCAGTCTTCAGAACAAAACAGTCAGATATTTTTTTCTTTTTTTTTACTATTAAACATACGTCACAGTGTGACAAAGTACTACTCGCTGTCCTGCCGAGCAATGTACCTAGAGAAACTTTATTATTTGTTATTTACTAATGTTTTTTTCCACCATGCTTTTTTGTTCCGAAGGAGGAGTCTATAATATTTTTTGATCTGAGGGTCATCTATACAGTTTCTGACCGATAAAAAATATTTAATTAGCAAGTGCCTGATTAAAAGAACATTGCTTTTTAATGTTCAATGATTTAAATTCAAATCGTCGTAAAAAACAACAATATTACCAAGATGGTAAAAGAAAATAATATACGTAATAGGTAGATAATAAACTGATTAGTTACCTACGTTAAAAAGTTAAAAACTTTCGGCAGTTACATTCTAATACAAAATAATCAACTTTTATGAATTCGTATTAGAAGAAAATTATTAGAATTATGATTGGCACTGATTTGTGTCTCTTAGCAGATAGACATAGGTAATAAAATTATCGATTTTTAATCGACATTCAAATTTTAGTTTAGAAAGTAGTGTCTTTAAATTTTTGTCGAATTGATTCGAAACTTGACGTCAAATCAAAATTATGTTAAGAGCTTTCGAATGGTTAATGTAATGGTAGATAACAAGTCTTCTAGTGGATACCTATCTATTGATAAAGCTGATCAGAACCAAGTACCTATAGGTAGGTACCTGCCTAATATGTACCTATTGCCTTATTCGTAGTGATGCGAATATTAACTAGTAGGTATTCAAATTAAAAAATAACTTGGGTAGGTATTAATTTGATTCACATAAGAACGTAATTGCGGTACCGTGATACCGTATTAGGTACGCAAAGGCGTTTTATTATTATTGAGAGGAAGAAACGGCGAAAGAAACTCCTCGGCACGGTTTTAACTGGATGAACTAGTTATTCGGCAGTGTAAATCAATAGCTTATAATTATGAAGGTTTTGACGCAACGTTTTAAGAAGCTCTATATCATTTTGTAGGTACATCATTTTGTACCTACTTAAGCCAAACATTATGACTCTTTTGAATCGAGCAGGTACGCTATTGATTTTACTGTTTAAGCCAAATATTATGGTCCTTTTCAACCAAGTACCCTCTGGCTCAATCCTGAGTAGGTAGGTAACTCTAGATAAATTCAGCGAGGATGCATGCAAAATAGTAGTAGCTCGGTCACCGTCCAGGTCCTCGGTCCAGCGATAATAAACAATGAGCTACTTGACGTAATAAATAAAAAACTTAGTTATCCTTCGTTCATACCTATGTATTTTACAAAAAAATTCTATAGGTAATTTTTTTAAGACACCTTAGTAATACATTTTAGTGACAGACCAAAAAATATTAGACGTAGTCTTCGGATCTAAGATGCGCAGTAGGGAAAAACATATCGTTAATAACAAATGACATTTCCCGGTAGGTACATTGCAATAGAAAAAAATTACCTACCTTATTTTTTTGTTTTGAACACTCAACTGAGTCTATTATATTTTTTGGTCTGAGTTTTTAAAATGCTCAAATCTGTCATGGCGCCGCTGATGACATCACGTCTTACGAAGCCTGCATGAGACAGAGAGAGAAGACTACTCTTCTCTGTCTTCTCCTGTATGGTCGTTAAAGATTTCGCACCTCGTGACGTAATGTTGTGTTTCGGTCCCCTGACTGAGTACTTAATTTTAGCGTATTTCTTGTGTAAAAATGTAAATAATCACTTTTTTACGATAAACATAGATACTATTTCTTTTATAGTTCTATATCATGAATCATGATTATTATTTTAATAATACTATATTTAATAATAAAAATAAGGAATAACAAGGAAAGGTAAGGAAGAAATCTATTGGTAATAAAAATAAATAAGAATCATTTATTACATAGGCTTACATGACGACGCGACCCCGTAGCCGAGTTGGTGAGTGACCGTGCCTGCGAAACGGGACCCGGGTTCGATTCCCGGCCGCGGCAAATATTTAGGTATGTGAGAGATAAAAGTTTGTTCTCGAGTCATGGTTGTTAGTGAATTATTTGTGTTGTCCATGCCACGCGTGACACAGGAATTCTACTGCGGGGGTGAGTGTGTTAGCGTTAGCGTTAAAAAAAAAAAATAAGTTTAATAATGGCATGACATTAAAAAGATATCTAGTAGTAAAGGCTACAATGGATGGGGAGTGCACTCAGATTATGGCGAGGTTGGCAACCATACCTATTGGTGTAAACCTCATGCAAAGCATGCAATTCCTTGCGAATCTACAGTACCTACATAATGAAATTGACATCTTCAGTCTGTGAAAGGTCTATAGTACCTACCTAGGGGGCAACGCAAACACAGAGGTCCCTAATAAAAGAATAGACAGAGCGTTCGCATAATTATAATTGCGACTAAATAAGTGACCACCAAAAATCACACGCTCGCCGTAGGTATACTACTGAGCTGCGCCGGCTTCATATGGTACCTACATATTTATGTTCGTCACTTTTCGGCTGGATGGCTATTCTGTTTTATGGGTCTGTGGGTGCAAAGTAGTGATAAAGTTTTATGTAGGTATTATGTAACGCCCTATTTGACTACGAAGCCATGGATTCGATTCCCAATCGTGGCATTAATTTCATAATTTGTTTATAGGTACCTATAACGACTTTTATCTCTACTTTCCATCAGGTGGCCCGTCTGCTTGGTTAGCCCTTCAGGCAATAAAAAAAACAGATACCTATAGCTAGATCATAATGTATAGTCGGTCTCGGGTCGTAGTTGTGTATAGGTAAATTATGTTTATGTATAACCTGTCATCTGCGAAAAAAGCAGGTAATTCCACTAGGTACATACCTAGATAGGTACTTAATCGTGAGGCTGTTTAGTGGTTTGGTAGTTTGACTAAGCATTTATCTTTGAACCGAATCAACTGGGTAACTATAGGTATCTAGTAGATACCCAGTAGGAGGGAGGATTGAAAAAGGAAAATTATAGTTAGGTTTGCACCTAACTACCTAAATAGTTTCTGTATAAAAAGTGAACATTGTGAAGTGACTTGTGAAAAAGTAAACATTGTGAAGTGACTTAGTTTAGTTATAGTTATAGGTTATTTATAGTCAAGTAAATTAAATCGGTATGATAAAATTTTAGTAGCTCTATCCGATTGTTACCTACCTACCTATGCACATACAAATTAGAAGTTATTAAAAAGTTGCGGTTCTTCGTTACAATGAAGTTAATAGACTGCTTGGATGGTCACTAGACCCCGACAAATGTAACTTGTGGCAGGTAACGTTAGGCTGCCTTACCTAACTCTATAGGTACCTACAATTACCAATAATTTTATGAGTAACTACTTAGGTATGTTTTAGGCTTCTTTAGATATGAGGAGATAGCTTGTGTAAGACCATTACCTAATAGGTTGATTCCAAAATAAATTACAGTGAACATTTGTAGGTACCTACCTACCTACTTATAATAGATATATTGTGGTGACATGCGGGCATCGTTCTACAAACTCTTAGTGTAGGTATTTACGCGAGTCTCTCTTTAATCTAATAAATGTAATACATCAATAGGTAATTGTATAGTAAGCTTTCTGTAAGGATTTTATATTAATAGACACCAATCCGTATCAATTACCTACCTAATTTTTTTTTAGAAAGTCCTTAAATTATAAGTAGAGACGGTTGGTAGAGACGCGCTACAGCAAAACTTAGAGTTAGATAGGTATACACCCACTTCAAACCGCTGAGTAAAATCGAATTAGAGTGGATGAAATTCGAAGTAGAAATAAAAAATCGGGCGAAGGCAGCATAACGTCAGAAGGCGGGTGACTGTCTACATAAACATGGCTCGCACGCCCCCAGTCAAAACATCCTGCACCGAAACCAGAACCATAAAACGAGAGCCTAGAGATGCAACCGAAAAATCCAGGCTCCATAATTATAGCCGGCTACCCGATCTACCGGCGAGGCAATTTAAATTTACTGCGAACGGCGCACGTGTCCCACAAAATGAAATCCCACTACCGCACAGAAACACGCACGAAAAAAAACTAGAAAAATATACATCGGAGGCGCCACCCCTTCGTCGCGAGTGGTCGTTGTGTTCGCCACGCCCGTCGGCGCAGCCGGCGTCTCGCTCCGACTGCGGCGTTCGACGTCCGCGCGTCTTTGTCGGCCGAGGTCGGGAGTGTACGCCGCGCGGAGTGCGGTACGTCGATCACGTCGAACGGTACGCGGCCGGCGGCAGGCGGCAGTACGCGGTCGGAACTCGCGTGTGTTGGTGTCGCTCGCGCGGCCCGCGGTGTGTCAGTGCAGTGGCGTGTAGAGGTGCCGAACTGGCGGGTTTCCTTGCCGCAGGACGGGGGGCTCATGCCCCCTTTCACCAACACCACATTGGTAAAAGTTAGTGTCGTGTTCCTGAAGCTAGACTAGATTTTTTGCCGTCCTGCCTTGGACTTGACTGTGTAACGTCAGCGATGCCGACGTACGGAGGTTGTTTTGTTTTGTTTTTTAGTTACTCTGTAGTTCCGTTTGGTTTAATTTATGTTTTTTAAGTGTATATTTTGATACGGAAGGTGTTGTATGTATTTACGTAACGTCGTAAGTGTCACTTGGTACTTGGTCGTAGCGATGTACTTGTAGCTTTCCGCTACGAAGCGGTTCGATCTCGTTCTAAGATTGCGAAAACCCAATTATATTCTTCACCAGACTGCTTAAAAATGGTTGCTAAAGGGTCAATGGCCAACCAATGTCAGGATCTTAGAACATGAAAGAAAGACTGACAAGAAGAAGATTTCGTAGAGCAGCTACGACTACGACACTGGGAGACAGTTCTACAATTATCCCCTACCCCTTTATTGTAGTTAAATTATCTCACGGGGAAACCCAGTCTTCCTGTTACTTTCTCATACACAAACAGTTAAATTTTTTACTACGTGTTCTATGGACAAGCAAAAATTTGCTATTCTCTAAATCTCCTAACATCCTCAATAATAATTATAGGTAACACTTATAATACATTTATAACTAAAATTAAGTACAAGCAGTGTATTACATAACAATATTTATTTATAGTTCAAGTGTTTATTACATTAAATCCTGCTTACTTGCCGATTTGTTAGGCCTAACTTTGCGCTTTAGGCCTTATGCGATTACGCGTATTACTTTAATGGTAGCGCAATATCGAACTACAAGTAGATACCTATAAGTATAATAAAGGCTAATAATATCCCAAATACGTTATAGTTTTATTATCTGTTAATAATACTTTATTAAAAGAATAATAAACGTAAAGGATATTATTTAGTATAAAGATAACAAGCTATAAGGTGTAGCAAACTTAATGTAGAGTCGTATCTTTTATTATACTTAATAAATGTAGTGTGAAATTATCATGAGGTAAAGTTATATGCATTAAGGGTAGTTCGTTAGGTTATCTACCTTAGGTATTAGGTAGAAATTATCATTAGCTAATGTTATATGCACCTTAGGAAGTTAGTTAGGTTACCTACCTTATTAGGTATAGCTTAAGTCTACAATAGGTATATTTTTATTGCACACATCTCAGAAATATTTTACACGACAAGTAGTTACATTTTAATGGATTCTTAAAAATAATACGTAATAATATATATATTTTCAAGTTTTATGATTACATGATTGCCTCCTGAAAAAAAAAATTCACTAGGCATTACGAGATAGGTAATTATTATTAATTATTTTTATGGATATTACCTACGTATATAATTTTATTTCCGTTCCACTTCATAACTACAAACTTTCCTAGCTCAAATTAAATTCAAAATTGTTTCGTCAATTAGGTTTTATTATGTGTTTAAAGCATTTTTATCATAAAAATAGTTTTAAGTAACAACTACCTAGAATTTTTTTATTATACCTACCAGTAGATTACACAATATAAATTTTAATTATTTTATTTACCTAATACTTAATTAGTGTCAGCTGGCATCGACCTTGTGAATAATTTGTACATTGACAAAATAATCTGCCTAGCCAGACAACGAAGAAGTATCAAAATTTCCCTGAAAATACAAAAATCAATAGATCTATAGACCCTTTCACTAAAACTAAAGTATTATTCATTGATTTACAAATGTAAGTGCAGTAGGTATTTCTTCTAAAAATTGTTTCGTAAAGAATTATTTCAGTTCTATAAATTGACAGCAGGTTTAAAAAAATCTTTAGGTAGGTACTTATTACGTCATCAGTAGGCGAAAAAAGTATGAATCGGTGATTTCCAAAGTGTCAATCAATGATTTCCAAAGTCAATGAACTGTGTGTAATAGTGTGTTCTCCCTAATAAATATTGTGTACTTGTAGTTAAAGATAAGCTCTTCTTTTTAGAGACTTTCAAAGTTTTCAAACCAACTTGATAAGTAGGTAGGTACCATAGTTGCAGGATACTTCGAGATGGTTTGATACCCGGTACCGAACGGTAGTTTTTTTATACTTCTAAATTCCCTTATGAGTATAACAAAAAAAAATACCAAATAGCACACTTCTAACACCTACATTGGAGGTAACTAAATAATAAAAAACAAAGCCGATTAACGAAAAAACTTACAGGTAGGTACCTACGTAATCCAGATTAAAAAATTTTAAACACTTTAGTAAGAAAGGTGCACATAATCTAACTGTTGTTATTTTTTAACTAAATGCTTAAATAATAATCATTGTTTTCAAACTGTTTTTATTTCTATTACATTGGTAAAATTGTGGTTTTTACCACATAAGTTTTGTACCTACCTACACCTGTTTGGTTAAAAATATAATAAATTGAAAATAACACTTATTAATTTGGATTAAATAGACAGATACCACATTATCACGATACAGTTTGAGCTCGTAAAACTAAGTTATACCTAACTACAATCATGGATATTCTTATCAAATTATTTCCTTGACATGTGACAAATGTTATAAGCCAAAAAGGATTGGGACAATTCGATTGCGATAATAATCGATAAATAAACTTGAAAAATAATAAAACTAATGAAAGAAAAGACTTAACAAAACGTAAATTAAATAGATCTTCCACATTACATTACACTCAGTTATTAACTACAGTTATAGGTATAAACCGGCACCACCAATGTCGATGAAAGTGGGATTTTGATGTTTCTTAGGCCAAATACTTAATCGATTAATAAGTTTAATTTTAACAGTAATCCTTTTTAATTTAGTTTTGACCCGTTTGATATTACATTATCACCTAAGCTATATAAAACTACTAGCAATCGCCCGCGGCTCCGCCCGCGTAATTTTCCCGTGTTCGCAATATTTGTTATTGCTGCTCCTCTCCTTTTCATCTTAAAAATAGCATGATGTTATATAGCCTATAGCCTCGATAAATGGACTATCTTACACTAAAATAATTTTTCAAATCGGTACAGTAGTTTCTGAGATTAGCGCGTTCAAACAAACAATCTTCAGCTTTATATTATTAAGTAGAGATATGTGAAACATCTCGCTAAAGTTAATTAAACATGAGATTAAATTGATATGACAGTAGTTATTATATTGCTACGTCTCTTTTGAATATTGGTGAAGCTTAGGTTTAATAAGAGATAAAACTAAACACAGATAGAGTTCCCTAAATGTATATATTGTATATACGAGTACCTAAGACTTCTTTTATTATATAATGTTACGAAACTAGTTAAAACGGTATGTTGATAACTATAATTGTTCATTTAGCCAGGTATATACTCGGATAAACGGGTATCTAATTATTAAGTATCTATAGATAATAATTGAAAATATAATCTGAAATGAATTACACCAAAATTAGCATTTAAAGTGACTTTTCTTCAGATAAATAATTCATTTAAAAAACAATTCAGATAATTTGTTTCACAGAATGATAACATTTTCGTATTAGGTATTTAGATAATGAGTATCTTAGTAAATTTCTTATAAAATATAAAGGATGTTGCCTACTTTTAGGTACTCCATATAATATACTTAGATAGAAGTAGGTATTAATATATTATTCGTAAATTCGTAAAAATGTTATGGGTTAATATATTTTCTGCAGTTTGATAATGTATTGTAGGTATGATTTTAGTCTCTAACTTCATTTAGTATGTCTAACTTAGTCTAATTTTTCTTATAAATGATACTATAAGTACCTACTAAAAGCTACATGAATAGTTATTACAAATGTATAGAGTAAGATATTGACTAAAGCATTTCTTTTTAATATTAATAAGTAGTTTTTATTTTTCGTAAATCGGTACCATTTCGGAAATTGCAATTGGAAAAACTTTGCTTGAAATAAATTAATTGAAACAAATTCAAGCATTGTAAAAAGGACATTCAAAATTTTTGTACAATGAAAATACACGTTTTATAATAATAAAAATTGCTTTCTATAGAAAGATTTCATATTTTATTTAAAACCATTTATAACTATTAATACCTATTTAAAAATATATAAGTACCTATTGATAGTATTTTTTTCTAAATGTTTTTGTAACTAAGCTGTAATAATACGAAGAAACTCTTTCTCAATTTCTTTCACGTTGCTTAGCAACAGTGGGATATTATTCAGGTACAATTAGAAATTGTATAATAAATCATGATTAAAATACTATAAATGCAAATGAATAATTATAACTACTGTGAAGTTCAGAACAGTAATGTATTCTATCCTCATTATTAAAACACATCGTATCACCCACAAACTTAATTATAATTATATGCCTATTATTATATTTATCCCATAATTTAATTAACGATACAACTTTATTTTTTTCTTATGATGTTACATTAATTTAGATAACATAATTAAATTAATGTGGTTTTCCTTCGACAAATCTGCAGGAAAATACTCTTGTCAAATATTGTTTGCGGGAACATGTAGTTTGTATATGAAGGTACCTACCACCTTATTAATTCGTGACGCAAATACTACCTTGACACATATTTTAATTGCTATCAGAATACGGTTATGGAATGTTTTGAGACATTTTTTGTATGTGGAAAAAAAGTTGCTAATAATTTTTTGTCTTGTTTTTGCCTTAAAGCTTTTTGTAGGACAAGCTCTATCATAATAAATTCGGAAGTAGAAAAGTACAAATTTAATTTCAAATAACTACACATATGGGAGGGATATTAACAGCACATTACTCTTTCTTATTTTGTCCACTCCCAGTTTATATTGGAAATTACCTATTTGCTTCGAAGTAGCTGTAACACTGTTGAAATTTTTTAGCAAATGAATGAGCAAAAATATTCAGGATATTGAATATGCTATGGCCTAAATTTTACACGATGTTAGGCCTTAAGTGACGTACCTATTCAGTATTAACATTATCCTGCAAATATCAATGGTATCGGCGGCCGGAAATACCCTACATGGATCCATTACCCAAAACGAAATAGTACAAAACATATAGCCAAATATGGAGTGCATTTTATCATTTGTTTTCAAGTTTACGTCGATAACTTTTCCTATTGAAGTAAAATAGCAATCCAAATAATTCACCTAACTTCAAAGGTGACTGAAAAATATAAAATAATGGATTAAGGAGATACTTACAAATTTATTTTAGGGTCAGTGTTCCTAATTGATATATAAAAGCTCATAATAATATGTCTCTACATAGCAGCTCTCAGTTAAGTTCTAAACGAATGGACCCACTTTTATATATTTTTTTGTCCGCAAACTCATGTGATTGAGATGGTTCTAAGCTATAAAGTTTATCGATACCACTCTCCTGAGATTTAAAATATTTATCGTAGTTTTATCATGTGGATTTACAAAGAAAATACTTAAACTTATGCCTTAACAAACATTGACTTAACTTAATGCTTATATTAAGCACCATGTTAAGCGGTAGGTAACAATGTTTTTAAGCACCTGTTGTGGTCATAAGATGAGTGTAAGGCCTGTTGCTTATTAGCAAACCCGGATCCTCGGTACTTGCAAATTGGTTCGGCGGTTTTCTTGTAATTGGAAGACAAAACACACTCATGTTTGTAAGTTTTACACAGTAAAATTATTTTAAACACCTTTGAAAACACAGCTGCACTATGCAAGCGACTTTGCATATGCTCAAAATGTCACAATCCCGCATTTTAAAACGATATTTTTAATTAGATTTTTGCTACCGCCAACACCAGGCGTTTCAAACAATGTCGCTTCAGTTAAATGGTTAGGAGAATAAAATGTATTTTAAAGTAAACGAATGGGGTGAGGTTTAAAACAATTGAACAATTTTGTTTTATTAATTGATTATTTGACCTTATGTAGGTCAGTGGTACCCAAAGAGGAATAAAACACAACTGTCTTAAAAACATAGTCAAATATAATTAGTGCCTATCAAGTTACAAACGTATTTATTTATTTAACCGTATTTATTTTAAACTATTTAATTTTGCAGGATTTAAGTAAGTCAAAAGTTGTTTGTTTGATGCATTTTAAATTAATAAGCACCAGTTTGTGTATTTGTAATTTTGTATATCCTCGAATTCATTATAAAGGTCGAAAAATTGAGACGAATGAATTTAAACGGTATAAGTATCAGGCATTGTTTGCACACAATACTTCGATTTGCAAGTCAATTAAGTATGTCAAAGTGAATTCGGGAAATTTTAGGAAAGCAATTTAAGGTACAATGTGTGATTACTTTCTTGCTCTAGTTCGTTCCAAATTAACATTAGGAAACCTTACGAAAGTTGAAAAAAAATCTTTCATTGATAAATGTCTGCCGAGTGTTTTTTTTCCTGTATTTTGAATCAATGTATTACCGGAAACTTACAAGTTAGTTAAAATAAATGG
>LGAG01000557.1:76227-104941 GCA_001278395.1 Lerema accius
TCCTCATGCACGTGCTGGACCGCGCGTGGCACGCCGCGTGCGTGCGCTGCGCGGACTGCCGCACGCCGCTCGCGGACAAGTGCTACTCCCGGGATAACAAGCTCTTCTGCAGAAATGACTTCTTTAGGTAACTAGTTTGGTGCTACCTAACTTGGGGAGTAAAGGGTAAATTTTGCATGATTCCGGAAAACAGTATCCTAAAATAGGCTACAGTGGAGAAGTAGGTAATAAGACCGCTTCGAATCAGTTTTCGAGTGTACTAATCTGTGCTAATCTGTTTTCGAGTATGCGCGGTGTTGCCGGTCAGACAGATAGGCAATTAATAAGAAATATGTTTTTTTTTTATTCCATCACGTTGTTGGAATACCTAATGGTTGAAAGTTTCAAAAATATCCTACAGAAAAACTGTGTAATATTTTTTTATATTCTAAAATAACTGTAAATGAAATAGGTAAATGTGCGTAAAAATAATTTGACAATTTATCTACAATGCCGGTAATATAACTAATAATGACAGATTTTTTCATAATATTACGGTACCTGGTATCAACATACACTTTGAGAACCGTAGCTTAACTTAATAATGATTACAAGCAGTTTAGCTTAGGTATATTGATTGAATAAACAGATCCTAAAACGCAACAAAACTTCGAAGGGATCATGATACGTAGTAAAATTTAAAACGGTTTCACTGCATAAGAATTGTACGGCAATTCACAGGAAAATCAAAATATTTAAGCGATTTAAAATTATGTTAAACAGATTCAAATTCAATACAACACGGCGTAATAATAACATTGTAGCATTGATGTTCGCATACCTTATAATTACGTACATACATGTGTTTTTGTTAGGAAGTGCCAAGCATTTATCCACGCAATACACATAGGTACACAATACTAGCAATCGCCCGCGGCTCCAACCGCGTAACTTAGCCGTTTTTGCAATATTTTTTACTATTACTCCTCTTCTATTCATCTTAGCGTGATGTTATATAGCCTAAAGCCTTCCTCGATAAATGGACTATCTTACGCTAAAAGATTTTTTCTAATCCGTTCAGTAGTTCCTGAGATTAGTGCGTTCAAACAAAACTCTTCAGCTTTATATTATTAGATAGATACATACCACTTGGGTAATATTAATTACCTTTTGCTAGTACCTACCACATGTCATTACTGTATATACATATATGAGTGTGTATATATCCACTATTTTTTTAAAGAGTTACACCGTCGACGTCGTACTTACTCGTTTTGTTACGGTCGTCACGTTTATGAACCATTAAAATGTTAAAATTATAAAATTATCTAACACCTTATGTGTGAACTTGAGCGTGATGAATGTAAAACAATGGCTTATAATAATATAAAATTGCAAAAAAGTGTGAACGTCGCGCAATTTGACGGGCTGAATGGATTAGATATTAAAATCATTGTATCTATTTTGAGAAATTGTTAACAATTAATCGTTCAATAGATTACTTTTAAATGCCAACTACTTATTTAACTTAAATTTTAATTACATTTTTATCAATATTTTAGTGCAGGTACATACATAAAAATCTTTGTTTTTTTTTTTGATACGATTTATTAACCCTGAAATTCTCTTAACCGCGTTGTTTAATTAAACCCAAATTAACGACATTATAGTCCCAAACAAAAATACCTATGACGAAACTATTTTTTTTTCACACGATAAGGAAATTAAAATAAAATATAAAAAGTAATTTGTGTGTCAAGGAAAGCAAATATATTTTGAATATAGAATTAATCGTCACGTGGAAAATATTTCTCACTGTGAGAACTACAGTCACAGCCGAGTTACCACACGTTGGTCATCAAGAGTGTTATTATGATAATATTTAGTGCAAAAATGCGATTTTAAACATTTTCTTGAAAGTTGTAGGCTCTGTAATGAGTGGTTCTGTAGTCATTTAGTCATTTAAATTTCTAAATATGGTCTGAATTCATTTATTGAACGTAACTGTGTAGTAAGTAAAGTAAGTATAAGTTGGTAGTAAGTAATAATTGGTACATTTTAAAGGACGCTATTTACAACAGGTTTATTTGATTCTCTTTTACATTTGAAAATCATATTATACATCATGAAATCAAATTTAAACAATCCTAAGAGAGAAATCGACAGAATCACCCAAAGGAACTCATCTCAAAGTAAAGGTTTTAAACTAGACTGGTCTCAGAATTGATCTTGGAATTTGGTATATTATAACGGACCTATGATGAATTTCTACAAAAAACTGACAATAAACTTAAATTGGTAAATCATAAGGCGCCAAGGTGTATAAAAAAGGCAATTTAGTGGCAGGTCGAGGAGCGGCGGCATCGCGGCAGCGGAAAGCGGTTCACTTACGACTTCCGCTGACTTGATGGTTCAATTTTGTTGGTTTTTGGCATTCAGTGGGTTAATGAAACCATGGAATGGTACACCAGGTGTTCTTCATGTACATCTACTACCTATAAGGTCTACTGAAGAAGGTGTTACCGAAGAAGGTGCAGTAGATTGGAGTTGGAACTACTTAAACCTATATCGATTTTTATTGAAATAATACAGCATCAAAAATAAATTGTAGACTAGGTCCACAAAAAAATTATATTAGGAGAGGTTTATAATATTACAAAATTTTTATAAAAACAAACTAAAATGCAAAAGAGCTTTGGATTATGATAATGATTATAACCATTGAAAAATATGTAAATAAGAGCTGGAATGAAGGTACAATTATAGGTTATAGTTAGTAGAGGCTTTGCGCTATATTAAAGAAGATTATAAAAAAATATGTAATTCTAGAGCTAGTTGTAAACACGTTATATAGAGGCGTTTATTTAAACATCTACTTCTCCAATTATAAGCACCTTTACGAAATACAATACAACTACATTAAAAATGACGTGCAGAAGTATATCATTGATACCCATATGAATAAATAATTTTGAATTCCAATATATATTGCTTAGTACTATTTCGCACAAGATGACTCATGACGTCACTAGATGGGCATCGTGCCTAACGGTGTATATAATTATCGCATGAGAGGCACAGGATTTCCGCAGTAAAGATGAATTACCCACTATTTCCATGCATATCTTAAGTTTTTGCCCACGTTTCATTCTTAACGGTTTCTTATCACCAGAAATGACTTCTTAGTAATCAGTACAGTCTCCTGAATTTCGCGCAATTGAGCTCTCATCGCCTCCTAGAAACTAACAGTTTATTCTTTTGTTGAAATATGTTAATTAAATCTTAGAATTAATGAATCGACTATTGAACTTTTGACAAAGTTTGTAATTCTATTAAACAAAATATTTTAATCGTCTCTACAATTTTTTCTGTTGTCTTCACAGTGATAGCCTAGTGTTTTAAACGATGGTCTCTTGAACGGGCGTTCTTAGGTTCGAACCCTGGCACGCACCTCTAATTTTCAAAAGTTATGTGCTTATTACAAACTAATTATCACTTGCTTCGGTGAATGAAAACATCGTGAGAAAACCTGCACACCTAAAAGTTCTCCATAAAGTTTTTAAAGGTGTGTAAAGTAGGTGTGTGATGTCTGCTAATCCGCACTTGGCCAGAATGGGAACTACGGGGGTATACGCCTCACAATATGGAGAGGAGGCCCGAGCCCAATAGTGGGATGGTTATGGGTAGTGATGATGATGATGATTAAGTAAATGCTTGTCACAGTCGCACTTGATGCTAAGTACCGATGTCGATCTAGGTGGTAATGCATTTTAGTTTGGTTAATGTCAAGAATTCAGCCCTTCAGTGTTGGATCTTGATTGTTCTCAAAGCCGGTCACAATACCGGAGAGACCCATTCAATTTATCATTAAAATAATTTTAGGTATTCAGGTTTTATAAATAGTGCTTAGGTATGGCAAGGCTAAGCTAGATACGGCTTCTAAATATCAATTTCACTAGACTATTAAATTTAATTATGTCCAAATTTTCCAACTACGCAGAGCACTAGCAAATCTGGTTATTTATTATTGTCCGTCCACAGAAACGATAATTGGACATAAATTATTGTGAATACATACAAAATGTTTATTTTTTTCAATATCACTTGAACGATTAGCACTCGCTACAGTGTTAAATGTTTGTCTTAATTAACGTCATAATAAGTTATTAAAATTTAATTTATTATATGACTCATTATAAAAATTAAGATTTAATAGAAAGATAAAAATCTGATATAACGATAATATGAGTTCTTTAAACTTGAGAACGATTTCCAAGTGAAGATAAGGTTAATAAAACAATTGAAATTATAAAAATAAATAAATTTAATTGAATAACAAAATACGAGAATGAAATTATATATTCATTGCATGACAGTATTTATTATCATTTTTTCATTTAAATTGTAAGCTTTCTTTTACTTTTTATACAAATAACTACTTTTAAGTGTGGACCATATGATTAGTTTCCACGTTATAGCTTCCTTCAAGCGTGAGGTCATTAAACTGGGTAATTTAATTGGATAACTTACTACAAACGTCGTATCTTGAGTTTCAAAGTCTCTTTATAGATCCCATTATAATTTATACATGTAAAGTTACAATATATAAAAACACACATTTGTCATAACGTAAGCGCATGTTTTGCAATAAGTATAATTTCTTAATCTAATATCCGATTTATACCCGATATTACATTGATAATTCGATAACAAGTCGTGAATATAATTTGACAAACACTGACCTAGTGGAGAACAATGTTAAAAATGTTCTACTGATATAAAGTCGTCTATAAAATCAATCGTCATTAAAACTTTCGACCACTACCTCAATTATAATAAAAATACCACATTTATCAAAATCTGAACCAACATTTTAATTGTGAAGGTCGTTGTTTTAAATCGTTATTAGCAGGTACTCGCTAAGACTTAAAAGTGAAGCGTTATACCACAATCACAGACGAAAAAATATACGGACTGAGACTTCGGGACAAATGAGCGTAGTAGAAAAAAACAT
This sequence comes from Lerema accius, assembly GCA_001278395.1. Classification (NCBI taxonomy): domain Eukaryota; kingdom Metazoa; phylum Arthropoda; class Insecta; order Lepidoptera; family Hesperiidae; genus Lerema; species Lerema accius. Next base: position 81,221 of record LGAG01000557.1, read on the forward strand.
TTAACATACCTATTAAATGATAACGTTTCCCGGTACATTGATCGACAGGCCGAGCTCTGTGACATACGTCAAATCGTAAAAAAAAGGAATTTTTTTTTTTGTTCTAAAGACTGAGTCTATACTTTTTGGTCTGAGACCACAATATAGAGAGACTAATAGTACTTAAACTCATGTATAATACCTCGTTTCTGATATCTATGCTCGGCACGCACACATCTTTACGATTAAAAAAAAAACAATTCCGAACACAATCCGAAATCCGTGACAGAACTATTGTCTATGATGTGTGCGTTGATCGAGCGCGCCCACTATAGACTTACTACTCATTCTCATAATGTGGCTATACCATTATGTTTATAGTTTGTAATGTACGGAACCTCAACTATACGTACCTTGACCAAGTTGTATAATTTGATGAGTTCATTCGATGACATTTCGGTTTCCTATACGTATATGACGTCATTTCCGTTGGTTTACACCCTTGTACTCATTATTGTGTTACTTCGATTGTGTATTTATTTATGAGCTTACAGGTGCTTAATCTTTGTCACTTGTTTTGATACAATTCAGAACTTTACGGAGTTTTATTGTAACGATGAATTTTATTTTATTTTATGTTCTTCATATTGTAAATGGCGTTCGTTAGGTTAACAATTAGTTCCTAAGACGAAATAAGTGATTTTAATTTGAATGTAGAGACATTTTTTGTGCTATCTGTGTTAACTTGTCTACTACATAGTTTTAATTTTGCTCTTCGTTTCGATTTTAAAAGTTATTAAAAAAAACGAAGTTTAATCGAGTAACTACTATTTGGTCGACAACGTATCGTTGATTGGCAGTAACTAGTCACAGTGGCTCGTTACATCTTATACTTCTGCTACAACAAAAATAACAAAGCCACATCTTCTTAATCCGGTACTAAAATTGACAAATCTATAATCCTCTTGGAACGTAATTCGTCGATAGGCGGCAAAGTTCAAAATGTATGGCGCGATGCCAGCTCTGTCTCGTTCATGTTTTATTCATGCGGCCTCCATCGTTTATGCAAATCGAAAGAGTAATAATTCAAAGTGATGATAAAATAATAAAAAACATGCCGCTAAACTCGGTCCGCAGTGTATTTTACGAATATAGGTAAACTGCAACGTTTGGTCCAATACTTGTTGATCCCTATGTAATTCATTTCGATGCAGGCAACTTGTTCTTGGATTAATAACGGTACAAAGTAATGCAAGGCATATATTATCAGCTGTCCTTGTTCCCACTACAGTTATATCCCTGTAACAATATAAAACAAAAGACAGAACCTATAATACATAATTATCTTAACTTAGCCAATAAAAAATACTAGAGAAGTAAGAAATACTGAAGACGTCTCCTGTATTTTATGGGATATAACTTTTAAAAATGTTGTAAAAGTCGAATGAAAATCACATTTAAATTAGCTAGTTTAGACTTTTACATAATAATCTAACCACAGCCAATAATAATAAAATTATTATTATCTGACTAAACTTGTGACTACATAAGGAGTAACCATGAAGAATTTATTTAAAGATCTTTAGTAGGTACTGCGAATTAAATAAAAGATATTTTATTTCAATTTTAATTTTACGAGTAGGTATTGTACGTATTACCCAAATACGTTTTTAAGTGAATTTATTTTTCGTAAACAAATTTTATTATTAGAGGATAAAACTGTATTTTACGATTTTGATACACTTGGAGACCACTTGAGCTTAAAGCAGATTATGGAGGCTAATGATACAAAAATACAAAACCAGTGTACGACACATCAATCACTTTTTTGTTATTAGTCTGTGGTATAGTCAGCAGCAAAAGTTGACGATATAAATTATTATCTATAAATATTGATACAGAACACGACGCGACGGCGCGGCATTGCAAAACTTTTTATCGTTGAAACTTGAAATTCGCAATTAGACAATGTCGCATCTAGCAACTTAGCCTTGCATCTCTTTAAAACATAAGACAAGTTGTAGCGGTTTATTATTAGTAAGTAAGTATTAGTTCACATAGGTGCGATAACGACATGAGATCGCAACAAAAAAATATCGCTTTACGTACTGCGACCTCCTTGTTGATTTGGAGCAAAAATTATCCTTATGATTGAGTTTTTTAGCCATATTATTATATTTTATGGTACAGTAAAATACTTTTTCGAAATAGCGGGAGTTTAAAAAAATTACATGCATAATAATGCGGAATATAACTGTGAATTCGATTTTTTTTTTCACTTTTATAAATTATGCCAATTAACATTTTACTGTTGCTATATCGTTACGATGTCGTATAGATATCGTTTTGCTGTCATAGGTTATGTGAACAGGCAATTAATGACGTTTGATTTTGATGCTGACCGTATTAAATGTATTCGTAGATACTTTATAAGTATAAGACTTTAGTTTGCTGTTTTGATTCATTACAAACATCAAAACTTGAATGTTAAGCTAATAAACATATCAAAATGTAATTGATTACTTCAATGCTACTGTGAATGAAAAAATGAGTATTTATATTCTGTACTATTAAACTTTAATGTGCTTTTTTATACAATGTCAAGTTAGACATTAACATATTACTGTATATGAGAATTATGTTTGCGAAATCTAGGTACTCGTATATATGATGGCTAGTAGCCAGAAAGCACTGATAGCCGAACTGCTTCAAATAGTTACTACTGCAGCTAGATCGTAGCATTTATTCATTAGTGACGTACACTTGCTTTTGTTATTATTTTTAAATAACTTCAAATCAGAGGAGGTTCGTGTATTTTTGTATTCATGTATTTTTTTCCCAAAAATATTTTAGGATTACAATTCTAATATTTTTTGGTTGACTATTCATGTAGAGATTTTATAATTTGATGACTGATAGAGTCGTCACTGCTATGCGGTTTAAACAGTTGAAATAATTTTAATTTACGTAACATTTAAATAACAGTGGTGTAGGCATTTTATTTTAATTGGTCTTTCGTCACCTACGTTAATACGATATATTTAGAGGCCAACAATGATTATTGCTAAATAAACGACCCGTAAACGCGCCTGAAAAACTTTTTACTATCTAATTAACTGTAAAAGTTAATTTTAGAATTAAAATTTGTTTGCTTATGATAATACTTACGATTTCATTTCGAATTTCTTTGTTATAAGCAGGAAAAAGTTAAAACATACATCAATAAATGTAAATAAATAAAACTATACCTGAAAATACATTTCTCTCCTATTTTTACTTACAAATCTCTTCACGAGGCCGTACTCAACCATTGGTTACACAATAACTAACCCAGAAAGGTCAAAATGATCACAATTTTATACTTTATTGACCATTTGCATGTGAACACGCGTTGTTAATGATTGTCATCACAAGTCAGTAATCTCTACACCATGAGCGGATTAATGCCTTTGATATTGACCCAAAAATCAAGGATTAGGAACGCGGTTCGCGATCGACCGCCGTTCACCGTTACCATAGACTATAGGTACATACAGACAGAAACAGAAATGATAAGTGTTGATTAATATGGGAAATAGTTTGATGACCCATATAGTGTAATAGATAGTTACCATGCCGGACCGCAGTGAAACAGGTCCCGGGTTCGAATCTCTGTAAGAAAATTTGGAATGATGAATTAAATTTCTGTTCTCGGTCGAGGTATGTGTTCGAGTGTTTTGGGGTGTCATTTTAATTGTTCTATCCGAATGACTAAGTACATAATGAAATGAGCGGAGCTACGCGTAGTATTAGTATTCCCGGCCCACTTACATACTATTCTCACCTCTATCTATCGTCTGTTCTGTGGCCACCACAGTATTTCCAATTTAGTATCAACCAGAAATAGTTATTAATATTACAATCATTAAGCGCTGTTCAACAGTTTCCGTGTAATTTGGAGCCGGCATTTTGGATCATTTGAATTTCGAACGTTTGCATAAATTTAACATGACGGCACCTCATATCATTGTGTGGTAGGTATACCAGTTATCGGTTTAACTGCGTATTTAAAATTATCGATTTCTCACAAATCGATATATCGACATATCTAGACATGTCCAGAATGTTATTAATGACGAATAGTTTATTATAGATTTACATACATATCGGACGAGATATGTTAGACTCTAAATTTAGATTTGAAGCATTGAAATATAAGATGTAGATATCTCTGTAATAATATATTATCGAGCTTTCTGTCTTATTACTTTAACCAAATAGTCTAATAGACAAAGAAAATTTCCGCAAAATGTGTAAGTAATTGGTATTGTAGTTGAAAAATAACAATACATACCTACATTTTTAAAGGTAAACATGGTCTTCAAATAAGAAACATGCTTTTTAAGTTTAATTTTTTCTAGTGCCCAATTCACACTTGGCCGGTTTTAAGCTAAAGGTGCACACGATGTCTTATTTATTATTCACTTCACGTTGTCGGAGATAATAGCTGTTTGTTCTTATTTGAAAATCCATAAATTTTGATTTATTCAAATCCCGTTAGATTCGAACGTTTGATGACGTAAGTATAAAAATATGGTTGTTTGTTATGTTGGTACGACTGACTTGCGGTATGGATGCAACACGCAACTTGCAGTGAAAGTGATTTGAAGTTAACATCATAAATATTACGAATTACCGAGAAAATTCAAGCCTGAACAAAGCGAAGTAAAATTAATGGTGTTGATAGTAAAAGTTGTTTTACTATATTGTGATTTTGAATGTTTTAAAGTGTACGTAAAAAAGAAAGGAGAAAATTAGATGTTCTGTTTTAAAAAAAAAAATTAAATACATAATTATAGCCACTTCATTTTGATTGCCAAATTAGGAAACTATTAAATTACAGAAGGTAAATAGTATAAAACAACATGAAATCCATGTAATACATCTATTTGAAATTCGAATAACAGATCAATTTTGTCCACAGACGTTACGGCACCAAATGCAGCGGTTGCGGGCATGGTATCTCTCCGTCAGACCTGGTCCGCAAGGCGCGGGAGAAGGTGTTCCACCTCAACTGCTTCACCTGCCTCGTCTGCAGGAAGCAGCTGTCCACCGGCGAGGAGCTGTACGTCCTCGACGACAATAAGTTTATATGTAAAGAGGACTATCTCGCCGGGAAGGCGCCGACGCATTGTAAGTTCATTTTTTTTTGAAGATTAACTTTTTCAGACGCTTATATTACTATTTATAGTTTTTTTTACATTAACATGTCCAGATACTTCTATGCTTGTATGGTGTTATACAAGTTTGTAAATAAATGATAACCTGTATGACAAAGATAATACTTACAAATTTTTTTTCACAGATTTTAAACCTTTAGGTGTTAGATCTGTATTGTTTGTAAATGTTTGTAAATACTTACGTAATATGTGCACGGTCCCTTATGCATAAAAGTTAAATTATTTTTAACCGTATTTTAAAATATTCATTGGTTATAATTTTAATTTCCTGTATCTCTATGTTCTTAATATTAAAAAGGTAGCTACAATAAAATTTTAATTAATTCTTCACCTAATAAATTATCAGTGTTACGTGATACAATGATATCTTTTTATTTTTCTATTCAAAACAACCAGTTACAGTATTGTCGATACGAAATAAACAATAATATATTTAAAAAATAAAACCATTTAGATAACTCCAAAGAAAATTCTGGATGTTGTTGTATTTAATTTAACGAAATAATTAAAAATGCCGGAAACTTCTAGTGACGCATTGATTTGTTTTTAATTTTTACCAAAGAGAAAAAGATCACAGAACAGATAACCATAATTATTAATTATGCAAATTATAAAACAAAATCAATGTAATTTCCTGGCGTATAATATCGCAATAAACACTCCCTTTCAATGTTATATTAGTAGGTACCTACCTATTAGTACCTATACGTATTATAAGAAAAAAAAAGAAAAACGGAGTTCCGAGAAATAATGTGGTGTGACGCCACCGAGCAGGTCAGTGTCGTAAAAATGGATTCTGTCAACAGCTAGATTGCTTTTGAATTGCGCTAGTCAGTCCGCAAACCGAGCATATTTACGTAATACCAATCAAACATCGACATATCACGTTCGCAATCGAAGGCGTTACTCGATACAAAAAATAAAATAAACGAACTTTATTGTCCTCACCTCAATTCGAACTCAATCGACGACGAATAATTACTTTTCTAACACGGCCCCTGGGCCCCTAAAGGGAGGAGAACGGGGGGCTTCAAGTTTAATTTAAGAACGTGACATGTGAGAATTGCATTCCGAGTTAACTGCGATTTTTATTGTTTAAGAACGTATCGCGGCAACAATAAAACTCGGAGCACCCATTTTGAGATCAGATTTTTCGATCAATACGAACCGTAACCGAATAAGAGAGGGTAAAGGAACAAAAAATAAAAAACTGGAAGGCGCTGGACAAAAAGGCAACCGCATTACACATTAGACACGTCTCCAACTCTCCACGCGGTAGTGCCATAGGCATCTTTTTATATTTTTTTTTTTTATTTGCCGCTTTGTCGAAGGCAATACCTTGACGTAGTTCAGAAAAAACTGACGGATTGTAGACAGGTTGTAAAGATATGGAGCCAAAGAAAATTTAAATACATGATTATTGTACAAATATTTTGATTAGAGGCTTGATATCCACTCTCTCTTTAATTGAATGAGATGTATGAGTATTTAGTGAAGTATGATTCTATTAAGAAGAGGATTGACTGTATTTTTATCTAATTGTATTATTATTTGACAACCCTGTAGATCAGTAGCCGAGAGATTTCCTGTATCGATCTTGAATAGTTGCAGCGTAAGTTACTTAATGGTATCTATTAAGTTATAAAATGATAGCAAAATTATAGCAAAATTGTTACAACTTTGTCTAGTTTTCACGCGTTTATTCGCCAATATAGGGGAGATATGCGGTATTTCCAGTTCCAATTAGCTATTAGTAGTACTGCATGTACTATTATTTATTTCCGTTAATATATTCTGTTAATATATTCTGCCGTATCAATGTAGCTTAACATGTCTTAGAATTTATTTAAAACATTATTCAAAAAGTCATTACTGTAACTACTTACCCCGTAAACTTTAACTGTGCTAAATCTCAAACTCGATTAAACTAGAAAAAAAACGGCGCTAAAATGTAAACCTTTAGGTATGTTTATTATGAATAATAAATTAAAAATTATAATTGTCAGTGCCGTCCGCTTCGGCTAGTGTTCAGCAATTTAATAGTCTGAATTATATTTTCATACAATTTACCATTGATTTTAATATTATAATATTTCAAATGCACACCGTTACTTCAGGTAATTAACAATACAGATAAATCATGAAGACAATCAACTTTGCTATGAGAATAACTGTTTAGTTCGTTAGTCGTCGAAAAGTGCATACGGTAGTTGATTTTTTATTAGGTATTCATTTCTTTTATGATAACTAAACACCTAACTTAAAAAAAAGTTTGATTATATATTACTTATTCACATTTAGGTAGTTAAAATGCGTCCTAAATATTAATTTGTTTATAGAACTACTTTATAAGTTTGTATAACAAAGTTGCAAATATCTCCTAACTTTTACAAAAAGTCGACTTATCATAATCTTTGCACACTATTTCCAGTTGTTCCATTTACAAAACTGAGAGCCTAAATACAGCCAATCGGACACAGATCCTTACATATTCCAATTTCAAAAAATAAAAACAAAAATATCGTTAAAAATTTAACCCTGTAATACCAGCACGTAGGTAATCAAAACGTTATCAATTCGTAGGGCTGTGCCGTTGTTTACCGAACGAGTCCGCAACATGTGTGCGCCCGCGGCGCGCGTCGTGTTTGCTCGCAGTAATTGTGTTTAGACATTGTTAGACTGGAATAATACGGCAAATAAACTGCTTGCGACGCGACCGGTGTAATGAACAGGGAAATTTTATATCGGGACTGGAGCGTTCAAATAACTTCACGTACTGTTTGGTTTGGCTTCCAGTTATCTAGAATTTCAGAGTAACACGTTTTTTTACATTTTGTCTGGTAATGGAACTTTTGTTTTTGATGCTGTCCTCAGTTGATAGTTTGCTGTTGATAGATAGATAGTTGTTCGTTAGGTCCGGGGTTTGATTCCAGGGTGGGTGGTATATGTGTAATAAAAGTTAGGGCTCCTAACTAAGCTAAGCTGGTACGCTTAAGATACGCTTTTTAGGGCTACTAAGTTAAGCTGATGGTCTGGTCTACGTCATCTGTGGACATAAATTATGTACACCAATGACAATAATCTGCTTAACTTAGCAGCAATCTCTAGCGATTTTCGAATTCGGGTGAACGACTTATAAAAGGTAGGTATGGTGAACGAATGCATAAAATATAATTATTAAAATAACTAGTATAAATCGACCTAGTAGCGAAGATGTGAAACCGAAAATGCAACGTTACCACAATATTAGATTTATGATGGTCGTAACAATTAATGTTTTACTAATTGGTCCAAGTAAGGCTGGAATTAGCGACGATTATAAACGGCAATAGAGAACGAACTCGTTAGACGTGACAGCTAAAGACGCGCGGTATAAATTTCGAGTGATTTATGCTTTAGGTGAAAGTTCTTTCTATTAAGGTTGGGGGAGGGAGATAGCATCTACACTGTATATCCGTCTCTGTCCCCTCGACTGCAGTAGGGATGCCATGTGTCTGGGAAATTCAGAAATGTCCCAGAATTTTGCATCGTACCTCGTGTTTTTCAGCTGTACTATACTTAATTCTGAATTTATTTGTGTTGATAAACCAGATATTGCGTTAAGTACCTATATAATAAGACACAAAAAAGTAACTATTTTTTTTTTCACTATTGCTGGCAACAGGGAACTCTTACGTATTGATAAACTCAAAAATTTCTTTCCATATAAGTAAATAGTTTCTTATCTGGTCCTAGTTAGTGATTAAAAAAAATGGCGATGGAAAGGTAATCATGCATCTGTCAAGTGGCAACCCTAAGTGCAGTGGAGGGTACACAGATAATGTAGGATAGCAAACAAGAAATTGCTTCCACTGGTTGATGTAAACCCCATGCGAGATTAGAGCGGGTCTGTACCCTCCTAGATTTAAACGGCTTACGCGGTCATTGATACGGAGTTCAAATCCGCGGAAATTTATTGTTCCTCACTTTCTTTGCTTTCGTTCTTACTCAATAAGACGTACGTATTGAATTCTATTGATATTGTTTTATACACATAAGTAGTTGTGTTTTGTACGTGAATAATGTTCTTTTTAATTAAATATTAATAGTTTCAGAAGCATATAGTGACGGTTGATATTTTTTTGTAAATTTTCATTTTAATTACGATAAAAATAATTAATTAACATTTAGATCAAAATTTCAAGATTGAATTTTTTAACATAAAAAGAAAAGATTTTTCTAAATTTGTTTTAAATTTGATAAGCTAAGCTATGTTATGGAGAGTGTTGTCATATTCTATTGTTATTGGTACCCTTAAAAAAACTGAGTATTTTGCTAAAAATAATTGCTAAACCTGTCTTAGGTACTTAAACGATATCGTCGAGGATTCTAATTCTAAACACGAGTTCAAAAGAAAAAGACAGACGATAACACGATAACTCCAGATTAGACTCCATAAGTCGTATTGCGAAATACACAAAAATTGGAGTCAAAAGATTTATGATCGTCTCGTCTAAATACGTACATGGTTTTACGATGGCCTGGACTAACAAGGTGAGAAATATTTAATAATTAATGGGCCAATAAAAAAGATCATTCACAATATCACACTTTCCCGAACCTGTTCTCAACATCCGGGTCTCGGATTAGTCTAACTTTAACATTCCGTTATTTAAGATCCCATTAACGATGATATTTTGGACGGCTAGATCCGATTTTGCATGAATAAACGAACTAGTAATCATAATTATGAATAGGAAAACAAAAACCTCGACAAAATAGGGGGTAGGTATTTAAAAAATAGTAATTATATGTCTCTCATAGAGTAGAGACTTATGGGAAAGCTTCCGTTAATGTTAATTTTCTTGAAGCTATTGGCTCTAGCTAGAGTTTGCCAAAGAATTGGATATACTCGTACATAATATAAATACGCTTGGTTTATATTTTATTGTTTGTATAAATAAATAATTCGGATTACTAGACTTACCTTCAGCCCCTTATCTTCCAGCCAAAGATATTAAACAAGTCTATAGGTATTTTATTAAAAAAAATTAAGTTAAGTTATTGACTGAGTCCAACCGAAGAGTATGACATCTACTTATAAAAAATATGTTTAAATTCCTTATAAAACCTTCAATATTTTACCTTAAATTTCTCACTTCTTTCACAATAAGTATCATTAGAAATAATAAATGTTCACAGAATATACACATTTCTACGTTTAATAGTATTCAGTAAAACATTCTTATAAGGGGGTGCCTCAAGGGACCGAGTGCGGCTCCCGATAACGCTTATCAATCACCCCTCGCGTCACTGACTTAATTCCTATTATACTGACATAAGACGTTAAAGAATAGGTCTGTGTCATCTTTCTACTTATTATACACCATATTATTACATGTTATTATATTAGAAGAAGTAGATATATTTTCATATCGATGATTACCTATATAAAATGCTTGTATCACTAGTAGTTTTTATACATTATATTGCATGATTATACATGGATGATTTGTATAACAAAATTTAAAAGTAACGTAAGTGCTCTGGTTCAGTAAAGTTCTTTTGAACTTAACCATTCACTGCCCAAAAAAACAAGTTTTTTTGTAATAAAAACTCCCTGAATAACTGTTATAAAAGCGTATCAGGTTATATTCGTGCAACATTAATACCATAACTGCTGACGTTTTCTATCGTAGGGTTGGCGAAACCCCCTCTACAAACATTGCGGATTGCTCCCGGGCGCTATCCGCAACTGATACGGGACCCTAAATATTTTTCTTTGAAATATACGCTCTGTCGCCTTGAGATAATAATATTTCGATAAAAATTAACCCTAACCCAACGGTTGGTCGATAACTTGCGTCAAGTTGTGTACGATCGACCGACTCAAATTCAGGAACGGTTGGGATTTCACGACTATGTTAGTAACAGAATTTCTATATGTTTCGGTATCAATGCGAAGCTGGCGACTTTAATTATTTATTGGTGGATTACAAGTACATTTATAACTCTGGAAATTCATTTGAAGACTGCCATAAACTTTAGAACTACTAAACAACTTTGGTCATTCAGACACAATTTTATGATTTCGAAACAATTGAGTAACAACAAATTCTGCAGAAAAAAGTTTTTACGGTTCGTCGTAAAAATATAGGCAATCAAAAAAAGCGAACCACGCAATGAAAATCTTATAAGAGCAGGCGCATTATTGCAAATAGAAAAAAATAGAGGATTATATTTCTTCCAGTAATTTACGTCATCGTGACTTAGGTATCTACTTTTTAGTCTACAACTCGCCACCCAGCGGGCGGTGCATTGTAAATGGTTTCTTTCAAAAGAGTTCTACGATTTCAGTAAAAGTTTTGCGAATTTCAACGAACACGAATGTCAACTGCGCACAAAAAGTATAAAATTCGAAATTACAGACGTAAACAAAACGTCGCGACCGCAACGCGACGCAATTTAATCTTTATTCTCTGGTAATAAGAACGAGGGTGTGTCAACAAGGGTACTGTTGTAGCTATGTACAGTCACGTAGAGGAGCCTCGAACAGCGTGGAATGGAAGAGACCGATAGAATCCTATTTCGCTGCGATCTCCCAGCTCCCACCCCTAGGGGGTTCGCGGGTGATCGCGAGGGCTATTATTCGCTATCCTGCATCCGACGGACCGATCGAGTTAATAAGACTGGCAGGAACGCTCTATTTTGAATCTTAAATATTATTATTACTGTCGTTCTGCAAACATAACGTAGATTAAAAATCTCGGAGCCAGATAGGTACTAAAAAATTGAAGTGATGAGAAGAGGAATGGGTAGGTTTTAATGGGGTTCGCGAGCAATTTGCTGGGTTCTGGACGTCTTATTGGTTTGAGATCTCGCTCCTTGGCCGTGCGCGCCACTGCGTCCCGTCCTATGTCCGACCATTAATTTTTATTTATCGTTAAAACGATCGATAGGTAGCGTGCTCATAAAATGGCCGCAGTAAACGTTTATGTTTGAGTTTTATGATGTTTTAATGTAGCGTTTTTGAAAGCTCGCGAGTTCAGGGTTTCTATTTTATATGAAGTAGTGGAATAGAATTATAGCCAATAAAACATGCAGTGATGCTCCGTAACGGTATTCTTCTTTGGAAACCTTATTTATTATTATCTCGCAGGAAAATTAACTCAGGCTCGTATTGAAAAATATGTTGTAAAAAATATCTATCAATTTATAGTGAGCGACTCGGAAATTCGAGTGGAAACTATACTATAATATAACGGAAGTATCAGGTGCGCCGTAACTCCACGGACACGTAGACTGGAACAAAAACAATGGAGAAAAAAGCTAATCGGTGAGCGATTTACAGCGTCAGGAGCGTACCCCGAGGGCAAATTATCGATAATCGAGCGACTAACCAAATAGCCGGTGTCGATACAAGTTATCGACAGTAATCGGTATAATCGCTAGTGCTGCGATTGTTGCCGGTCGCCATTACGGGACGTGCGCGGCGTTTTAAAAACACAGCCATTCTGTTTGACCTTCCATTTTCTACCGTTCTTCGCCTAAACACCCATAATACGTATTGCCCCGGGGACGAGCGGTAGTTCAACCCAAAGTGGCGATCTCGACAACTTTTTGTATACGCCTATTTTAAAAATTATTATTTATTAACTGTAATTGTCGGCGACGTTTTGAGGGTTAAGTTCGGCGTTTAGCGTAATTTGGTCCGTTTGGGTTTTTGGAGGGTTTACCTGTAATTATGATTGACAAATTGCGGTCTATTCTATTATAATACTTATGAGTAGACGCACCTAATGTTTACATTTTTTATTCTCAATAATTGCACAATCGATTGCATATTATTTTCACATTCCTTACAAAAATTACTTTTGAGTATTCGTAATTTATCTATGTAACTACACATTTTGTTACCTTTGAGTTCTCAATTAACAATAATACTTCAAGGGTAGTATAAAATTTAAAGTTGGTTTTTTGAAGGTAGCCTAGCCTGCAAGTGTTGTTAAGAGTCAGTGCTCACATGTAAAAATTAAATTTTACTTTATTTTGCGTGCATTGTGTAAATAGATGAAGTATTATACGTAATATTAACTTCAATAATTTTATTATGGTTACTTGTTCGATAGGCACCTTCAACCTCCTTCTGAAGTTCAATAAACTCAGGCTGAGATCTGTTATTACGAAATATTTCATTGAAGTTGACGTTTTAAAAATCGTACCCATTGTCGTAACGACCTTATAAATCAGATTTCAAGAACTGATGGCCTTCAATTTGTTTGAATTTTCATCTGAGTTGAAGTCGTGTAACCTATTTTCAACAATGGTACCTACTAGTATTACAATTCAGGTCACAAGTCAACTAATATGCTCTATCTGATGCAATTATAATTTTCTATATAATTTATCAGTATTAATCAAGCCGATGTTTGAATGAACTTTAGATACATGCATGTAATATTAAAAATAGAAAAAAAAAGAAAAAAAAATAGAAAAAATTTATGACCAATTTCCATTTCCACAATGGTGACAAATCAATTCTAGTCAGTAGAGCTGTAGAGCACTCTAAAGAAAAGGACATGCGAGTAACATACGTTCAAAAAAGGTTATCTTCCTTCTAGCGCTGCCGGGTTATAAATAAATATAAAATTCACAATCGTAGGCGTATAGAAAGTACTTGATAGGCGAGGAGGGGAAAATATTTCCCTATCTCCTCCCCATTATCCCCCTCGCAAGCAAGTAGGTATCCGTAGGGTTGAGAGATCCATTCCGAACGCTTCTGTGAAGAATGACAGATCTAAGACAGGTCCATTTGAAATGCGTTCTTAAAAAAAATAATAAAGTAGGTACATACAATAATCTTCAATTTCAAACACGGAATAAGTTAGCATGTTGGACTGATTTTCAATTGTTTCTGATTGAATTCCCAGGGAAGTGGAAATTTGAATATGGAATTTTAGCTTCTATTTTGAGTTTGGGTATTCTTGCAATTTTGTCTGTTGGTATTGTCCATGACACCCACGACATTTTTAGGGAATCTTAGTATGGGGTTGAGTAGAATTAACACCACCGCAGTATGCCGTGCTATATTGACTGGTGACTACAAACTTTTATTTCCACAAAATGTTGTGTCTTCCTTTTTTCTTTGAAATCTAGTAAGAAAACTTGATTTTCTCTTGTCTTTAAAATGTTGTCAAAAGAAACAATACCAGTAACTTTTTTGTTATTTTACGAGTGTAATAAGTAGGGTTTTTGTTACCCCCGTAAAATGACGAAATTACTCCCACACGAATAATTAGCCCTAGATTAGGAACCTAAGTATTAAATCCTATGAACTCATTTTTGAGTCACAGCCGTAGAGATCAAAGTGTGAATCACACGTTACACGTTAGTTCAGCTCAACGGGAGATGCGCTATAATTGGACCCCCCGAGACCCGCTGAGGTCTAATGTTCGTTATTTATCGATCGAAATGCATTATCACTGCCGTTGCGTTTAATGAGCCGAGGACATAGGTGGCGCTGCAGTCGCGGTTATACGTAAGTGCGAATTAATAACCTATTGTGATCTATTGACGACTTGTTTAGAAGAATAGTTACCATGCTAAATTGCCGTTAAAACTGTCCTAGGTTTGATTTCAAGCGAGGCAGAGTTTTATTTTTAGTTAATGTTTTCGTTCTGAGTGTGAGTTCTTATCTTGTGTGTTGTCCATAGCATGCACTACACAGAGAATCTTAGTAGAGCTATAAATACATAGTACCTACTGTTTACTATTAAACTGGATATTGTAATGCAGCGCATCCCTGATATGCAGTTGTTTTTGCCAATTATTGAGTCATAGGTCATCGACCCCCACACTGCAAGCTTCCCAGAACAGCCATAACTCATATCAATACAAACATAACGACACCCGACACTCAATTCAACGCTTGTTCGGTTAAAATGGCCCATTCATTCACAAAACATATGCTAACAAACCAAGCGTGGCGTTATTCAAGTTAACCTTAACACTTTAATAGCCTGAATCGGGAATCGAACCCGCAACGCCTCATTTCATTTCGCTTCCTCACTGCGGTACTGTTGATCTGAATGCGATTCTATCTTAAGACCGACAAGGTTTAATTTAGATTGTGTTTGCAGGACGACATAATTGTTTGGCTTAGAACTTAAACATGTTAAGTTGTTTAAGTAAACACGCGAAATAGATCTCTAACACACGATGATAAGATTTGTTTACAAACAGTGACTTGATTGCAAAATTCTTAGTTCACCAGTAGTTTTATGAGGTTTGGTAAATTGAGCCTACAATGAAATGAAGCAGGTAATTTCTAGTCGATTGATGCTGATTTCCTACAAGATTATAATTTTTACCCGATTGTGCCAGAAGAAGGGTAATGTTTTTCGAGCGTATGTATGTACTCGTACATAATTGTATGTATGTCAATTTCTTTGGCACGCTCTACAATCTACACCTTGTTGTCTTTTGGATTCGTCACCATTGTGAGAGTCACATAGCTGTTAAATCTAAATTCGCATACCTACTACTTTTCTTTGAATCTCTGGTTATGACGTATGATTTTTCTTTCCATTTTTTCAGTTTCGTCAAACGAGCTCCCGTCCCGGTTGAATGTTTTTAAATGATCGAAATAATCGAACAGTTCTCAGGCTACCGATTTCGAGCACGGTTTATTGTTTCCCAAATTTTATTACCGATAAATCATTATTTTCTGCGAAAGGTAAGTTTCGGGTTAATAAAATGGTTTAATATCTATTGATGTAGGTACCTAATATTGAGTTAACTTTAAGACATATTCCATTATAGATTTTCTAAAGATTTTTATAATTTTATATATTTTTTTCTATACGTCTTTTGTGTGATTTACAAAAGATACAAAAATTAACTTAGATAATTATTTAAAACAAAGAAAATATTAAATATCTTGCAAAACTAACTAACCAGATAATAAAATTTATTAGAACAAATTATATTAATACTATAAAATAATCTCTGCAAATAAAATGAATTTATCTTAACTCTACATTTATCGTACCTATATACCTCTCAGAAGTGTTACCACAAACTTTCCCGGGCTTAAAAATGCTACATCACCGATTGATCTAGCTTTAGATGCGTTTCTTTAGCCGAGTATGTAAATAAGATCGATACAAGAACAAAAACAGCGCTAGTATTAATAATGCGAAATAAAAATAAAAAGTTAAAAAAGAGTTAATCGTAACGGATATTTTAAGTTGGTTCCGTATGATATTCTTAAGTGGATTTGTGGTCCTATTCAGGAAAAGTAGGAGGTAGATTCGATTATCCTTTAGGATAAGTGGTAACGTTTAATTAAGCCAACTAAAACCTACATACATTTTTTAATATTATTTTTCCCGATTGACATAGGACATTTTTTTTTTTCACTTCTATGCAAAAGATTCATTTAAGCTGCCTATTTCATCAGATCCATTCTGTTGTTAAAACAGAGATCTATCAATCGAAATCACCGTAAAAATAGTACCCAATATATTTTTTACTTTATATTGTTACAATGCATGCATTTAAATTGCGCATATTTACAACTTAGAAGGTGGCAACGTTCACAAACTTTGATGAAAAACAAAAATATATGCTGAAATGTTCAGTTTTTAAGTGGATTTGTATTTTTAATATGACGTAAGGAACCCCAAAAAGAACTTATTCCAAAATCGAACGGCGGGAACGAAACGTCTATAGACAATAATGGAAAGGAACAAAGAAGTAAAAAAGCGGGAAGAAACCTGTCGACGCCATGTTGTGTGGCACTCGGCCTTCACGCCTCGGCCGCCGAAGATTATCTTCGGAAAAAAGAACCGAACAGGAGGCACTTCTATTCGATGACAAAGGCCGTAAATGCGGCTTCGATCCACGGGTTAAACGCCTCTAAGAGCTACTGAATAAGGATCATGTTTGATTGAAGATTTGTCTACTTCGTATCTCTTGGATGTAAGTCGCGAGTGAAAAGAAAGAGCATCGTCACTGCGCCTGCGCCGTCGCTGATGACCTGTCAATTCCGTCGTGTATACGTTGGCTGTTGAGAAAAAAGTGACATTAGAGTTGCCCATCTATTATTTTGACTTTAAGTGGGGAGATGGAGTCGAGATTGATCGTGTTTGGCTCAGCCCTTTTAATTACATCGTATTCAGTTGCTTTGTGTTGGATCTCTACTGCACAGTAGATGCTACTTATGTTCACACCCACAGCGACGCACACGCCACCATATACAAACACATGCAAACTTCGTTGCTGGATCGTCTTTTGTTTTCATAAAGAAAACCGCAACTTCTTTTGCAACTTTTGGCACGTGTTGTCAAATGTGCTAGATCAATCATAGTTTTCTGTTGACGTCTCCTTGACATTTCGTGGGATTCTTTACAATAACCAACGGATTTACGTGAATAGATATTTGTTTAAATATCACGATACGCGATGTATCTAGTGTCTCTACCTACGTACCTACATATTTTACTTAGTTTATGTGTCCCTGCAATTCTGAGCACGATTTCGCAAGTTAGTCACATCATCAAATGTCATTTTCCATTGTTGTTTCTTAGGAAATACACAAGTAGTAACGTTCCATAATCACTAGATTGACAGAGCATGCGGTAGGTTGCGTGTCTCAGTTGTTAGCTTATTAGTCGTATAGTATAGCATAGCTATGTAATCGTATGTACGTGCTTTAATTGTATATGTTTTGATACATGCTTTGTCCTCAATTTCTTCTTCTGCCTATTAATCTTGATGCTTCTTATATTGATAGTTGATTGAAACTTTAATGTTATCTTTTTTATTTTGTGAATAGGTTACTTAATTTTTTTACAATTTTTAATAGTTGGTCATCAGTCTACTCTGTACAGTCTACAGTTTATTACGTTTAAATATACATACATTAGTTACGTTTTCCGGCTTTCAAATCGGTGTGTTATTCATACCTAAGCTCTTGTTTCATTAAATCATCATAATTATAGTTGTTTCTCGTTCGTGCAGTGAATTCTTACCCACAATGTGTAACCGTTTATTATTTCATAAGCGAGTTATCTAGTGTGCAATTTTTCTATAATAGTGGTTCGATTTGCCACGGTGTGTGTCTGGCGTGTCGCGAAGCGCGTGCGTTGTTTCTTGCAGCTCATCTCATTGTGCGATTTCGTATGCTTGCCTGTCATTAGTGTCAACCACGTTATTATGTGACAACTTGTTCGCCTCTGTTTTACTTATTTTGCGATTATGCTCATTTGGAGGCTTTTTGTCGTCATTCGTATGAATTGCGTTTCTTGTTGTTTAACTAAGTAGATGGTTTCGATTTTCTTGTACCTTGTAAGCATCCTGTTAATGCACCTTAATGATAATGCGAGGATTAATAAAAGTTTTATTGTTATTGTAGTGAACTTTATTTCAAGGTGACGTTGGTAGGTAGTACTATACGTTCAAAAATTTTGAACAAATAATTTTTTGTATCACGTCTATTTTTATATTTTACGTGTTTGTTTAATTACAAGGAAATAATTCGTATTTCGTAACTATTGATTTGTCGTAATTAGAAAGTCATAATTGTTTTGCTATTGCAATTTCGGTCCTGTACAAAAAAGGACATAGCTTTTTGTATCAGAACGCAAGCCCTAAGAATGCATTATAAGACAATTATTACGAGCCTCTAAAAATACCTTTTAAAGCATTTTTTTTTAATACCCTTGTACAAGAACAACATTGGCATATTGATAGACGATACAAAGAATATACATAAAGGCAGCAGCACACGCGCGGCGGCCGGCGCGCAATCTTCACGGGTCACGATCTGTGATCACGTAGCTCGTGGCGCTACTACTACTTGTATCGTGGTATTCGTGATCTTATCAGACGAGATGGAAATGTTAGTAAAAATTGCGACTCGCTTCAAATGGCTACGTAACACGTTTTTTTTAGATAGTTTATAGAAACTGACAGAATGCTTAAAGTAGGCACTCATATACCAGAAACCAGGAATCACCACCTCATTTACCAGGAACGAATTAACAGATCACATGCTTTAGTATGATATCTGTTGACAAGTACCTATACATATAAGCAACACGTTGGAAGTAATTATAAGTAGGTACTATTTACACTTTTGCTTAGAAACACAATACTTAAACAAATTATATAATTTTTGCGGCACGAGTAGCGAGATGAATTGCGTAACAAAATTTCTGTTTTTTTTTAAGGTATTTACAATAACATTCTTCGAAATTATAGGTACCAAACTTACCTACTTACATTTTATAACTTATTCTAAGCTAAATGGAAAAGAAAACACAACACATATTTCCCTGTCAACTTATTTTTCATTGGCACTGTCTTAGAAAACTCATTTAATAACCCCGCGTGGAGTTAATGAGTCCTAAAGAGTCAGGGCGCAGGCACTATGATCGATTCCTGGTGGTAACGAGTAACGACCATCCTTAAGTAACTCACGTCTCCTATACGATGGGACTAATTGCCGTTTCGTTTTAAATGTGCGGTCAGGCTTAGCTCGCTGCGTCAGTTTTTAGAGTTCCGTCTCCAATGTTTGGAACCCTGTCGGGTGGAAAATAGGACGTGTTTTCTACTACTAATGCCGTGTTCGAGTTTAGTCAATATAAGTTACAGATTATTCTTATAATTATTACCACAATTGTCTGATTACAGTAACCTTATAAAATGATGTTGTGCAAACCTTTAATTTAAATAAACGGAATAAAGGATTGTTCGTCAGTCAAAGGGTTCTATTTGTTGAACTCTAATAATCAGACATTTTATTTTTTACATAATGTAGGTTTTTCAATGGTGCCACTACAACAACTAATGTGTGCAAAAAAGATAAAATTTAAAACTATAGTGCAAGTAAATATTACAGAGTTGTACGGAAAGCTTCATGTGCGCGCCCGATTCACCCTAGGCCGGTTTTCAAAGTCATTGTGTCTCGTTTCAGTGTATGTTGTAATAGAAATTGGAATTGCTTAAGCAATTTTGATTTATGAGTAGGCACACTACGTTCTTTTCTATTTATGGATAAAGACTTTTAGCTGGATGGGAAATGGTAGGTACTTTGTATCAAGAAAATGATGAGAATTTATACCTACTACTAAGAAGGTAGTACACCTAAATGTTTCCTTTAAGAGAAGTATCATTATGTTGATTAGGTACCTAATATTGATTTCTCCCACCATAATACTTACACAGGCATTACGATAAATAATTATAATCTAATTTCTCTGTAGGTAATGTAGTTATAGTGTTATAATCATGAAACAGACATTGTTTATAATCAAACTGTAAATGGATTTATCACATGTAAATGTATTATAAAATAATAATTCAAGGTTTTAGACGTCTGTAATAGTATCGTAACGTAACTGATAACCGAAGAGTCGTTATTTATCGGACACACAAATCAACCTGGTTACGAGGTCATAGAATTCGCTGCGGTGTATAAAAAAATAATTTAACACCAATTTTTCACAGCCATTTGATGGATTGGCTACTAATTGGCTCGGCGCGGGTGCGCGGGCGCAGTACGCGCACGTAGCATTGTGTTAGATCAAACATGGCGTCGCTAATGGCAGCGGCCGACGCTGACATATTGCTTTTTCGAGCTCTAACTGTTATTTATTACTTTTTCTTTGTTTGTTCGCCTCTACGAAATTAGGGAGCTCTTTGACCGTTAGGTCATGTGCACTGACCTCTTCCGTACCTACATCAGTGCAAGCATTAAGTAATGTCGCCTGTAAAACACATGCGAGTATTAACACTTTCAATTTAACGACCTACTTTACATAAAGAAAACTTATAGACGGTTTAAATACCCCATAAAACTGCTACCGTGTTTAGCAATATACGATATGACATTAAATTTACATAAAGTAAGACAATGTAACTCACATTATATTCAATTTTATATACTTACATACTTAGCTCCTTAGTCGTAACCTGATAGTTTTTCTGAAATATTTTTTTTAAATAGAAAAATAAATCTATGAGGTACAGTTGTACCTACGTTCATATTTTATTAATACTTAATTATATTATCTTGTTAAGATAGGAAGGTACTCGTAAGTTAGCCTCCGTTATCCCACGAAATTGCGTAGCGCTCAATCTGATGCGGCGTACAAAGAGCTTCCATAGCGTCTAGAGCACAAAGCCGGTAGATGCGTGACTCTTCCACACCAGGTAGCAGGGAGGGAAGTCAGCAACAACAATTAAAGAGGCCACGGCAGCGTGACTCGTGGTTTTGGTGCGTTTTGATTCGCGGCGCCTCGACCGACCGCGCGGCCGGACGCACTCGGGATGACTATAGGATTTTTTTGTTCTACTCCACGACTTTACTAGCCACGTTCTAGTTCTTGTGTTGGTCGAATGTTATGGAAAAGTTTTTGTGTTTTAGTTGAATATATTTATTGGTAGAGCACATTTTGTTTAAGTAGTATTTCGCAGGTGGAAATGTAGATACTTATACCTTATATTGCTTGCATATATTATATTTGTAAAGTAGGTAGATACGTTATTATTTTGTTATTTGATAGATAAAAGCAACTACCACATATTCCTCAAAATCCTTGCCGTAAGAACTATTGTGCTCCTATAGTATTTTTTTTAGGTTTACTCGCCTTTCTCATTCTATTAACTTTATTAGTTAAAACAGGTACCTACGTAGGTACCTAAGTAGCTACCTTTATTTAACTAGTTCCTAAAATCAATTCTACGTCTAACATTATATAATATAGAATTTAATTTCGTACAATCGCGTTACATTAGACTACAATCAATTTCATATTGACGTGCCTAGAAAAATCAAATCATACAAGTGCTACGTTGAAATTGGCAATTTGTTTTCGGCTGAAATAAAATGGGTTGCCTAATTGTTTTTCGAACACACCCCGTTCTATTCACAACTGCAAAACTAATCAACCGTGCAAAACCTTAACGTAGGTATAACGGCAGAATAGTACTACAACCGAATCAACAAATAAAAAAACCGTAACGTCGTAAGTCGCAAATTGAAAAATTCGTACCGGTTAAATTGGACTTTAACAATAAAAAGTAACCCTGAGGAATGAGTGCACAAAGCCGAGATTTCCCACCGACGTCAGCTAGGGCGCCGTGGAAATGACATTTTAAAAACGACTCTCGGGCTATGCTATAGCTTTCACATATACAGATGTTTCGCACGCACGCTCTCGGCGCAACGTCGATAAAAGAGGGCGTGGTCGTCGCTGTCGCAGTCACCAATCACAATTCTCGAATGTAAGTGTGCGTACAGCGCCCTTTCATGTGTGCCGCATCACTGAGTAGTGTGAGTGAGGCGCTCGTGTTTTATATGGGCGTACATAACTATAGTCGGCTACCGACTGCACAAAGCGTTCCCATATCTTTTATGTTCTTAGATCCTTATCTCGCGGTTTCTTATTTTACATTTAAGATGGTGGTCTCGAATTAACGGTCGGTCCCATAAACACGCTATAACAAACTTTAATATGCCTGTAATACAAAATAATCTGTGATTTTTATAGCTTTGGCAGCACTAATAGGTTGTAGTAGATCGGAGATAGGGTCTGTAATTTCGGGGAAATTATGCATGAATCATTTTGATTGAATTGTTAATCGCCAGTAATTGTTGATTTATGATTCAGATAACATTATGCGTTTTTTAACATGCAGTACTTTATAAGATTCAAGTACCTAGGTATCTACAGTTCCTACGGGAACATGCTTATTTTCGTAGTAGGTAATATTTTAAGCCCTTATATCCAGAAAAGTACCTACTTAGGTCACATTTTACGAATTGTTTTTGAAAAACATAACCTAAACCCAGGCAATAAAAATATGCATAGATAACATTATTTTAGGTTGAGCTATAACTAGCTAGCTACCTATGTGATAAATTAGGTATAATAATCTTATTTCGTCCACTTTAAATGGCTCTATCTGCATGAAACTCAACAGTTGTCTATAAATCTTTATAACTAAAAGAGTAAATTTTAAACAACATAATTCCTCCGTTTTGATAAGCTTTAATAGAAATAATATTTTCGTAGTTACCCGTTCGACAACTGGTAGATGATTTACGGAACTGAGTTTGAGCCTATGCAGTGTTACATGACTGGTGCAACCACCTTTCATCGATAGCCTTAACTGTCAAAGGTGATAGGTTCGTCCAAATCCGTCTAAATTCTCTTAACGCTTGAAACTAGCTTTAGAAAAGTAGTAAGTAGTATAAAATAAATGGCGTCTTAGATATACCTACTACCTATATGATAGTACCTATACCTAGTATTCCAATAATTTTATCTTTACAGAAGTAGATTGTATTTTACGTTCCTATTCGTAGTCTATTTATTACCCCATGTCAGTACCTACAGGTATGTATTAGAAATCTAGGTAGGTATCTGGAACAGGGACTACATACATTTTTATTTTGTATTTATCGCTTTAATTTTAAATCGCCGTTTGTCTCGTTAAGAAATTCTAGTTATGGCCCTACTACTAAACTGTTGTT
>LGAG01000557.1:105241-127236 GCA_001278395.1 Lerema accius
AATACTTGCAAATGAGAAAATGTGACATTAATGTTATATAGATAGTTATGTTCATTAACAGACTGTTGATTCAATGGTGTATTCATGCAATTTATTTATTAGTAGGTAGGTATTTTCTATTCATTATTTTAAGTGGCGCTATGTTAAGTTTTTCATATAGGTAGGTACTTTGTTTATTTTTTACTTCTGTACCATAAATATTAATATAAATTATGCTTATCTAATAGTTGATAAGTTTATTCAACATATTAGAGATATATTTGTTCTGTTCAAAAGAAAGCTAAGGGTCAATTCTTTTGATTTAAAATTAACAACTCACTATTGGTTTGTCTCTATAACAAAGGTTCCTCTTATCAAAGTTTTTTTTACCAAGAAATTACCTAATTTTAAACATTGTAATAATGAATTGCATCCGGTGCTGATCCTGATAAGGACTAGCTCTCAAATTCCCAGTTGGAACACAACGAATATTTTGCTAACTCAAAGACAATGGTAGTTAGCTAGTCAGACCTATACATATTATTTGTAATAATACATGTAATAGGTATTACTTGTTATACAAGTACCTAATATTACCTACATGTAATACAAGTAATAGCGAGGTCTTGGAGACATTTAGGTTCCTTGTTGCGAAGTGTTATTTTGTCGCCTATTTCTTTAAAAAATATTTAAGTGCCACTAATTTACATGATAATAAAATTTTGTAAAAAATTACAATGCATTGCCAAGTTTTAATAATAACATAAAATTTAATAACTCGCCGTTTCCGGGAAAGATATGAAGCGACTTCATAAAAAAGACAATAATATCGTTTTATTTACCTCACTGGGTCACGTACATAAAATTTTAGCTGTGAAAAGTTTGAACTAGCCATCGTTTGTTTTTTATTTTTCCCTTTTTACTGTTTGTCATTACTAACCGCCACACTTTGGTGGTATCTGGGAAACCGGTATAAAAACAAACGAACTTCAATTTTAGAAGAAGCAGGAGTGTTTGCACAAGTTGTAAAACAGAGGGGCACTCGGCACTCAGAACCGGACGGTTTACTCCAAGTGTTTGTGGAGCTTCAGCTTTGATCGCTGATAGGGTGGAAAGTACTTGATGGGTATTTGTAATATATCGCGGACTTAATGGTTTTGCAACTGTTGAATATTAGATTATGTAGGTATGTATGAAGCAAAGGCGATGCAAAAGGCTAGTTCTTTTAACATTATAATGATTGGACAATTAGGTACGTAGACTGAGAAATTATAGGTACATAGTATGTTAAAGTCCAGCGTTAATTTAATTCTTTTAAAATAAAACCTTTGTGTGGTACTTAGCGACAGAAAACCAAAATTCAATTCCCCAAATTTTTGCATCTCTATCAGTAACAGATCTACCTAAAAACACTTGAAAAATATCAAATGCAATATCATCTTATCATTGCAGTGTTGTGAGTACATAATAGACTATTAAGAACTAAGGATGCTAGCTTTTATTCATACGTACATTAAACAACTTCATTGGATTTTTCCACGGCTTTAAGACCCCTTAAGTCATTCGTTTCCCCGTCGATGACTTGCTCAATAATGCAGGAAGCGCAAGTCAGTATCAGGAAACGTTACAAGATTAATAGACGAGAAGTTTTTCTGACGGCACTTCACGCCAATATTACTTATCTATGTAAGGTATTGTAGGGGCGGAAGTACTTGCTAAGCTAACATCTGCAGGTACTCGAGACTTATAGTTGCAAAATGTACTTAACCATAATGTAAAGATATATAGATACCTATTATTTTCAATTTATAGGAGGTCACAGAACTAATTGAAGTAATGAAGTTAGCATCAGTTATCATTAAAGCATAGAACAACACCTTTAGTGTAGATATAAAATTCTGGTGTAGGTACATTATGTTTATCAGTGAACTCCTCGCAAATGATTGTGATATATTATAATGTAGAGGGACCCAATGTGGTTTAGGGCTACAGTTCGATCAGGTAGGTGATGCTAATGTCGAGATATTTCAAGGGGCCAGCTAGACAATTATAAATATTAAAACGCTGACATAGCAGAAGTTGTCTAAATATAATAAAAAAATACTAAAAGTCATGAAAAAGGTCAAGAAGATTAACCAAACTAACTTTAGCTGCATACAAAAATGATAGTTGCATATAAAAATTATTGTATTTTGTAATGCAGACAGCAATATCTCGATGAGTTGGTGCGGGCTATTAGAATCAAGCTCATCTGGCGTCGAGACAGACGTCCGTCGTAGCGCCCGCCCTAGCGTAGCCGCCAGCGTCCAATCTAATGACATGCGTTTGAATATCCTGTTTTCCTAGTATGGTCGTGTTTACACGTGTTCGATTCGCTTGCAAACTTTGTTGTATTTCTGTGCTCCTAGTAAGCTAGTAGGTACAGCTTCGTTGTATCTCTGTGCTCCTAGTAACCTAGTACATTTCGTACTTATAGGTACTTTTAAAGTAACACTGAGACTTCTACTAAGTTAGTGCATGTGTCATCTATCCTGGATTTCTGTATTAATTTTAAACAGTACGACTAAAGATTTGAAGGCACTACACATCTTCATAAAAAAAAAATTTCAAAATAGTAGGAGTGACATACTTACCTTTGAAGCGATTTTGAAAAGAAAAAACACAATATACATGTTACTGGTAAACATTTCCCTAGGGTATAAGTGCTTAAGTGCTAGAATAACTGTTAAACACAGTTCGAGTGCCCATCGCCCCTAGACACCCCACGGCAAACATTCTCTACGCCCTGTTTGAAAAAGGCAAATACCTCGCACCCCAGTCTACATTGCAATACCTCATAATATAATTTAGGAAAAAAGTACTTGGTAAAATCGTTAACGTTAACAACCTGTACGCTTAAAATATATATTTTTCAAAGTTTCAAACATTGGTATCATAAAATATTGCTTTGTAAATATTATTACAAAGGTAAAGACAATTAAAATGTACCTCAGGACAGATTTTCCTGAAGTGTTTCATTTGATACAATGTATAATATATCAATAAGTGGAAGAATCACGCGTAAATAAATATATTATTATTTTAATGAATAATAATTAATACTTTACTTTTGTTCTTTTACCATTGGCGTTCATAAGTATTAATATATTTTAAGTTAGTTTTTTAAATTACACGTTCATACTTGTATATTTTACGTAGGTAACCCGTTAATTTAACAAACCTACTTACTCTTTAGGTATACTAAATCCGTTGATTGTATTTGACAATGCTTTGTCTCATTGTCTCGTCATATTTTTTGTGCACTTGAGTTATTAAGGTAAAAACTATTATTTATTACGTAGGTTAGGTACGATAAATAAGTTGTGCAACAATTTGAGCACAATAATTTATAATGGCTTGGTTCTATGTAGGTACCTACCTATGATATACCTAAGTTTTTCTTTTCTAGCCTTAATACCTACTGCTCTTGAATATTATTATTTCGGGTAACGTCTTGCATGGATTTTTCTTAAGGAGGGGGTTTAAACTTCCTTTCCAGACTTTTACCCTCCAAATAGTGTATCACACATTAAAATACTAATAGCACAGAGCAAAGAAATATAGTAAACGGAAAGTACAAAAACTATGTGAAAGATTGGGTGGTAACTAGTTTTTTAAACAGTGGGTATCATTCTAAGACCAGACATTTAATTAATTCATTTTAAGAATATTTAAAATACGGTTAATATTTTTTATGAATACCTAAGTCCAAAAAATTAAACTAGTTGAATGAAGTATTAATTTAATAATTTGCTAAATGTTGTCCACAGCGGATTCCTTACTAGGCTCAGGGTCTGATGAGGAAGAAGACGACGAGGCGCGAGCTGCTAACAACTCCAGTAGTCCTGCGCATGCGCCACATCCTGCGCTACACTCTGACCTGGCGCACAATGGAGATACCAAGCCCCATGACGACTCAGAGGATCAGGTTGGTGACTACCTTTGGCTATAACTAAAGACCGTTGCTAAGCGATGAATGGTAGCCAAGTGTATGAGCCGCGACATGTCCAGTTAAACAGTACCTAGTCTTTGGACCATTATTGAATCATTGGTTGAACGTGAGTGAGGCCTATCAATATTTAACCGCGTTATTTGAATGTCCAGGCGTATTGCCAAAAACTACTAAAAAATGGGAACTTAATCAAGCGTAAAAGAAGCAAAGTTTATACTAGCAATTATTTTACTTCTTAATTATTTTTTTGCCTTCATAGCATTACTCAACCATCCCAAATCTTCATATTGGGAGCTGATCACATAGTCGCATTCAGTTGTTTCTCTTCCCTTCCCAGGGTTCCCTGGATGGAGATCCTGAGACGAGGGATAGCCAAGCGGAGAATAAGTCCCCGGACGATGGCAACGGGGGTTCAAAGCGGAGAGGGCCCAGGACCACGATAAAGGCGAAACAATTGGAGATCCTCAAGTCTGCGTTCTCACAAACACCGAAACCTACGAGGCACATACGAGAGCAACTGGCGAAAGAAACTGGCTTGCCGATGAGAGTAATTCAGGTTAGTAGATGTTAAAAATTCAGTCGCAAATAGGGTGGCAAAATTTTAATACAAGTCTCCAAAGATACAGAAACTGACAGAATAATCTGGCTTGATGCTCTGACGTCTACCATTCTGTCCAATAGTTGCGCCGGTCTGGCCTTTCTGATGTTTGAGTTGTTTGACTCTTTTTTACTCTAGGTTTGTTATATGTGAGGTGTGTACTAGTAATTATTTTTATGGCAATAGTCGATAAATGCGCAGACAAGCCAAAAGCGTAAAAATTTAATATCAATAAAATAATGTAGTTGCAACCTATTACCATGTCCACTGCAGAAAAATTGGTGTTTGATTGATACTAAAGTTGATTCTCAAAACTTTATGATATCAATTATCTCATTACTTTTCTAATTACGTGTCATAGGCCGAACTAATGTGATGTCAAAACTTGTCAGTCGTCGAATGATTCAATGTTTAACAAGTTTGATATAGATAATTGTTTTCGTATAAACTTGTATAATGAAAGAATATGAAATTGAAACAGCTCCTTGTGTCTAACGTGAAAAGTTTCTGCTGAGAAAATATTTTATTTGTTTCGGTAAACGTTAAAATTTTATTTTTTTCTAACTTAAAATAGTATTTTACCTTATTCGTAGCATATTCTAACTATTCAGATAGAAAAACTTGATCAAATACAGTTTTTATACACTTTTTAATATCTGCAATTTGTTTTGCTTTAGTACGGTAATCACCTACTATCAAAATATATTGTAGATATATTGCTTTTGTAAAATTCTTGTAGATTTCTCGTAGCTGAGAATCACTACTTTCTTAATTGCTTTACAAAACTTTGATTTTAATGTGCAATCGGTGCTATTTATCTGTTAAAAGAAGTAGGTAGGTACTAGAAACGTTAATTCTTATTTGACTATTTAAATTGCGTTGAGAAATGCCACGCCAAAACAAGTATTAGGTGACTTGTGATCTATTTAGAGTTAGACGAACTGATAAATGACGAAAGCTGAAGACTTGATGTATCAAATTTGTGACAGATAAAATCAGGCATTCATCATTCACCTGAAATCGATATTTAAAAAGCGTGAATTTTAGAACTCGGACGCAACGGACAGCTACTGACTTCTAAGAATTGCGGTTTGAAATCGGAATGTGGATCAAAGTATCTTTGAGTGTTCACAATAGAATGTCCTCGTGAGCCGATATAGCAACCAACAAAGTTACTACTGAAATCTTTCTTCATAACAACGCTTCCAATAGAAAGTGTAGTCTACCAACTCGTAATGATTAAAAACATTGTTTTCTTTTTTACTATTACTCCGAATTGTTTTTTATACTACACAATGGTCGGTGAGTGATTTGCTAGAGCAGCACGGATTGGCGCAAGGTCAGAACTTTATATCCTGTTTGCGTCGCGAAAATTGTCAACCTTTTGATTTTTAGTTGCATTCAAGATTACGTCAAGAATAAGCAATCGTTTTCCATTCGTAATGCGAGCTTGAAATTGATTTGGACAGAACCTCTTTTCATCACACGGCAAACATTCGTACGGTAACCGTTACAAATGGCCGATACTCCATCACGGCCGCGGCCAAACGTTCGCAAATTGAAAATCTCGGCACCGACGACGTGACAAATATCCTAATTAACGAGAGCACAGACTATAAACAGCTTTGGCAGGGATAAACCTTTAGATTTCTAAATCATCTCTAGAATTTACGCTTACATGCCTCGTTTATCACGGCAAGTAACTTGTGACAAGTAATGTGTCTACTTGCCTTAATTTTTCGGGGCTTAGTCCCGATGGTTTTGAATTGTAATCCAACACATGGATTCACGCAATTCTCCACAGCGACTAAGCAACAGATGTCTGCTGAGATCCATCCATCTGCCGGTCACGCTTTTTGCGCGCCTTCCTCTTTGTTTCAGTTTTTGTTATACTCGATTTCCGAACGAAAAACAAAATGTTTTTACCGCTGCCGTCTCGCTGTGTTTGTAAACGGTAGGCTTAATATTGCATTAGTGTTGTAGCGGCAAATCAATTTCAATTGTTAGGGAAATATTAGCTAAGTGACCACCTACCTCTTGCACGTAATTTTTTCATTTATAAATTGTAGAAGATAGATAATAATGTAATCGGTCCGCATACCAAATTTTAGTCGCTACAAAATAATACCTGCCTGAGTTTCATTCAAAGTATTTGTATCTGGTACTTTGCTACTACAACACGACGCTATTTAAAAGAAAATAACCAATTGAAGACTATCATTAACTAATCGCATACGCTATGATTCCATCTCTATATTTATTTATTTATCTTTGTTATACCTATTACAGTGGTACAGAAGGTGGACTTGCTAAAAGCTTTTTTTGCCGA
This sequence comes from Lerema accius, assembly GCA_001278395.1. NCBI lineage: Eukaryota > Metazoa > Arthropoda > Insecta > Lepidoptera > Hesperiidae > Lerema > Lerema accius. Next base: position 112,139 of record LGAG01000557.1, read on the forward strand.
TCTACCTTTGGTTTACTTATATTATACAAATGTAATAGAAAGGAGGAAACAAAGAAAAAGTAAAAAATATTAAAGAAAGAACGAGTACATAATATAAGACATTACACGGCAATATAAACGAAGATATATCAAACGGCATCATAACTATAGTGTGACATAAAAGTAACAAAATAAAAGGGATAAATTCTCATACCATTCCTCTTTACATCTCACACAAATACTCAAAGCATCCGATAATCTGTTGTACAACACATTATTGCCTCTGTAAACAACGTCAAGTATGTTAAGTGGGTTCATAAACAACATTTTTTGCTACCATTCGTCAGTTCACTCGAGCGCGTGTCAAGCTGCCACCATGTGTGTACAATATAACTGTAAATGTAGTTTTTGTTCCGGATTTAACTAGTTAACACCGATCCGTGTGACCGATGAAGCGTTTTGAACTGGCCGCCTTTTGGCAGCTATCGGGTCCTTTAAAGAAACATGTGTGGAAAGACCAACTATAATTGGGGCTTATACAGTGACATGCCTTTGTGGTAAACACCTTCTGTAGCTTGAATAAAAAAAGCATTAATTAAATCTACAAATTTCCAACAAGTCAACTTGAATAAAATATTTACAAAAAACCGTTTATCGTTCACTGTTGCATTTTAAAATTACTTTGGCTTAATAAAAGACATATTTCTGTAGGTGAACTTTAAAAACTAATTCGGTTTTGCGTTCAAAATCTTTTCCTTAAATATCAATATTGTGATTCAGTTAAGTTGTGTGTCACGCGGGTAAAAGTAGGAAGAGAATATAAAAATAAACAAACGAAGACGTCACTCACTTCAACGCGATGTCACCGGAGCGCGAAACGAGAAAAAAAACGTAGATATTTTAATAAGTTCATATATCGTAATTTCTCCTGCGTGACGGCCCTGTCGCCGCACGCCGCGCCCTTATTGGCTCATATTTTATTTTGACAGCGCGTGTAGTTAGCGTCAAACCAGGGATGTCAATGCGTTTTCATTGCACTTAAAATAAAAATATATTTATTTCGATTATATTGTTTGGCGTCGCCGCCGACGGCCTGCGAGCCTGCTGGCAGGGATTTCGTCATTATATTGGTACTCGAATATTTGATAATGGTCGTATATAAACGTTAAATGTTTTCAGTAACTGCGTTACGCCTACGTGTTTTTTAAAGTGTGTTGTTAATCATTTCTGATAGTCATGTTGTCCTTCTTTACAACAGTATGAAATTACTTAATATTTTAGGATGTAATTTGTTTTAAATATTGACGTTTAAAACGAGAAAAACATTAAGGACATGTCTTAAAAAACATATTGTGTAAAAATACCTACATACTCTACCCCATTTCAAAAATTTACCATTAAAATGAACTAAATATTTACCACCTGAATCCTGAATACGTACCTAATAGTTAATAGTACATATTTATCGACAATTATAACCGATTATTACGATAAAGGAAAAGTCCGAGCATGTATGTAGCTCATACTACAGTTTACAGTAATAAGTAGCAAAATAACCAAACGAATTAACTAAATATGCATGCCCCGACAAGATCAGAGCAAAGATCAAAGAAATAACAAGAAAATAAAAGATAATTTTTACGTGTTTAATTTTGTAATATGATAACGCACTCTACTTTGTAATTGTTTTATTTTAATAAGAATTTTATTAAAACTGTACGTGTAGGTATTTGTAATTTTTTGCAGCTTAACAGAGCCATGAATTAATTTATGCGTGCTAGACGTCATAAAATGTCATCGAAGCGTAATATCTACTCATAGTTCATTACAAATTGCCTTGTTATTCAAAAGAATATTCACCGCGTGCTATAATTAGAATTTACAATTTAGAACATGGTCATTTATCATTATTATAAGACGCTGAAACAATATTCTATTACAATTATGCGCACTTCAAGTGTGAATAACTTAGAATTTATGTCATTCTTTATTCGCGTAATTATGATCTACATTTGAGATTGTTCGTTCTTTATTGGTGCTATTGAAAAGACTGTATTGTTTCATTTTATTTTCCGCTTCACAATTAAAGTAGCTTGCGTAGCTTTCGGTTTTATACATAATATTACATAATGAGTGCTTTTGATTTAATTAAGGATTAGACTGCCGATTATTGAGTTGTTTATTCCTAAATTATGTAACACATAAGTATCCTCCTCACTTTTCATGAAATAATCATGCAACTAAATCTTTAATCAGAGATTTGCTAAACATGTATATATGTTTCTCTAATTTATTTATTTGTGTAGTAACAAAGCACTCGAGCTTCGTACACGATGACAAAAACAAAGTGGTTAAATACAATTAAGCACTGTCGCTACTAGGTAAGTAGTCTATATTGACACTGGCGCTAGTCACTGTATTTCGTGTAAACAAACATTAATATCCATCATTATCGCAATGATATGATGTAATGAGGACAAAAATACAATTTTACCTTAACTTTTTGTCATTTTGGCAAACTTAATTATATTTATCATTTCGTTTATGTAAATGGTAATTAGCAATTTATCATTTAATTAAATTATTGGATTTGGTTTCATTTAACATTGGCTATATTTAGACGAAGTTTAGCGGGAAACAAAAACATGATTATTTTCCTTCATTAATAAATATAGATACGATATTTTATTTTTATTTAGTTACCTTTGAGGAACAGGCCAGCGTTGTAAGGATATTCGTCATTAGGAAAAAATTACTCAAAAAACTTTGGTAGGTATAAGCGTGCACTTACATAATCTATACATTGTATAATAATATCGTTATAAAAAAAACTCTTCCCTATCATCCGTCACCCTATATACCAACTGCCTTATCTTTCATATCCTTTCTGCAATCTACTACGTTACTATCAGGGCCGTCTTTACCCGGGGGTGCATGCTGTACCGTTTGTTGATATTTCCTCCACTCATAAACAGATTAGCATCCCGAATCGGCCCGAATAAAAAGGTATTTAAGGATCTATTAGTAGAAAGTAATTTCCACACGGAAGGCAGTGTCATCAGTGATTGATAGTGGGGACAAAAAGTGAGTCGAGAACATGTCATTATGTCACCGCACTATAACTTGACGCCCGCTGATTAATGTGTGCGTGTCGGGCGTGTGTGTGTGTGCGTGTGTGTTTATTGTATTGCATTACGTCATGTTGTCTGAGATCAGTAAACGTGCGATAGGTATGCTTAAAAATAAGACTAAAACTTTGAAAATAATTACAGTAAGCAGGATTGTTTGTAGAGTATTGAACTGATTTCAAGAGTTTACAATATAGAGTCCTATAACTTAAAAATAAACTTCTTTTAATAGTATTTGAAACACTTCAATCGATCAATGAGTAAGTGGCGAACATTTATACATGTGTGTATAAACACGACGAATTGATAATCTTTTGTGTCTTTTTAAACACGCTAAGACATCTTTGAGAACCATAGTGGTAAAGAGACCTATTCAAGACATATTTAATGAGCCCAAACTCGATTGGGTTTCATTACAAAGACTCGATATAGGTGTCTACCTGTCATATGGCTGCTATAACCTTCAAAGCGAACTCTCATAACTATAAAAAAATAACACTCACGACACGTCAGCACAATAATTTTCATAAATAACAATATTTTACGAAACAATCTTAGTAATTTCGTATCTACGACATTCAAATTAGGTATCTCCCGATATTCTGTTGTGGCCGTTCCCTTTGAACCCGCCGAAAATTCGGTTCAATACCAGTTCATGTAAAACCAATCACATAACAGTGATAATTAGCTTCTTTATGTGGATGTTCTTGAACAGAATAACATGTTAAAACGCGGTATTTCGAACAAACCGGTCAATGAGCGGTTGAACGCGAAGGGACTGTGGGATCGAAGTTGAATGAGCCGTATATCGGCTGTGGGACGACCATATCTCTTCTTTTAATATCCGTCGGCTACTTTGAACTGCCCCAAATACTATAACTTTCACGAGTTACGAGGCAAACGGGTAAAAGCTTGTGTGACCGCAACTTTACAACTTGAACTCGGTAAGACCTATAACACTGCGAGTTGGACGTTTACGTTATGCGCATGTCTCGGCACAATGCACTGTAGTTCTGCACGAGCACAACTCATGTTAAGGTGGGTTTAGATCAAACGGGCAAATGTTTGTTTTTTATGGAAACAGCCGACGAATAGACGAGCCATAGATGGTATGTACTCTGTGGTCATCGTCGCCACGTACATCTAAGTCAAATAGCAATACCAAACGAATTATACCGGTGCTTTACTACCTAAAAAAACAAGTTGATTTTGCAGCGTATAGCCCAAAAATTTTCAATGTAGTCCTGTTCGAGGTCGCTTAGCCCAATCAAGGATTGTAAAACCTAATTAAATCCTTTCTTATTATGCACAGTGGTATAATTGACTACTTGCGTGACTAAAAATGTAATAATGTCTTTCCTTAGAAAGCGTTTTTCGGTCAATAAATGCGACGAGATATTATTGCTTCCATCTTAACACCTGTCTTCAAATAGCAATGAATGACAACCAATCAAATGGTTATGGTTATTCACTTGTAATTAAAAAAGAAGTAACTTACTGAGAGTTAAGCGTTTCCAGTAAGTGCTTTCAATTGTTGCATGTTAATTTTATTGTAAAAGACATTTTAAATGCGTTATTAAAAAGTACAGCGTACTTCCAGAGGCTCGCTCGGCCGATGTCATCGCACTTGAAATGTTCCCGCAACCATTACGGCGGCAATTTTAACAAAACTTCGCAGTCGAATCCGCATTTTATCTAAAAACGGTGATGTTATTGCAATAAATTTGTAATTTTAATCTTTATTATTGAAACAACGGCGCGGGTTCGGTCGAGGGAACAATAAAATGTCTATTTTACAGCGCGTTCACGGAGATTCTCGTAAAAATGTGAAATGAACTGCGTAGCGGGATTGTCGTCGAAAGGTACGCTCGGTACGTAAAAGACAAGTGTACCTACTGGATAAATGTTAGCGCAAACTTATCAAAACGAAAATGGATCTACCTATCTATTCCCAAATGCAAGTAAGATAAGTTAATAGGAGAAACCTGTAAATCTCCACTTCATAATACAAAGTTTAAATTAGCTTAACAAATATTTTTTTATTAAAATAAATTTTTAATACGAAATTACTAATAGGATAAATAATCCATGAAATTTTCTTTGTTTATCAACTTTTATTATAAGACCACCGTATTCTGAACCTAGTATCTACAAATGCACATTTTAAACAGCTTATTAATTTTATTAAAGATAAAGAACCCACGAACATAAAGCTAACACTTACAATCTATTCATTAGTAACTTTCCTTCACTGCGCCAGCGAAAAAGCTTGATTTATTACGTGCAAGACAGAAGCACCTTGCTAGTTCAGTCGGTGCGGCCTCATAAAGGTGCTTGACGAAAGCAATAAATTATTAAATTATGATAAAGAGCGTTATAGAAGAATCATACGTCGGCGTTTGCGAAAACGGAAAAAAACGTAGAGGAGCGGCGCCTAACGTCTTTTGTCTAGAGACGTCCCGCGGGTACGCCGTTGTGGACAATAGGAAGTGATGTAGCCGAAGCGGCGCGTCTTGGGACAAAAGGGCTCCCCGCGCGCACAAAAAATGACATCATTTATTTTATTGCTCCGGGTGGGAATGTGCTACATTAATATTGCGTAGGCTGTAATGCTCCGATCGCCCTAGGGCCGTGATCCGTCAACTCTACCGCTCTCGTATAAATTTTATTCGTCGGTCCATTACGAATTTATGTTTCTCAACGCTGAAAATTGTGTGATATGTTTTTCTTTATTAGCCTATGGCGCGAAGCCCTGGACGGTTGGCTTGACAAGGGTCATCGATGATTCAAATTTATTTTATGATGTTTCAATGAAGATCGCTGGTTTTAATGGCGCATTTGACATCCATAGCTGTTCGTGCAGTTCAAAGTGAAATTTATTTTCATTAATAACGACGATTCTTTTTTCTAAATGCAAATACAAAAATAAATTAAACAGTGATGTGTTCGTACAACATATTTTTTACATTACGATGAACTGTACATTCTTTTGAATTCGTTATTCACGTACCTTCCCTATTACTTAGATATTGGAGGTAAACAGAAACTGTGTTCGCAAGCATCGATCATGGCTGCCTATGACACGTTGATTTATAACAGGGCCATAACTGGATCCTGGAGTAGCTGACACTTCTAATTAATTATCCACCGACCACTGGCATATTGTGACCTGAGCTTAATGCCTAGATATGCCTCATTCATTTGTAAGTGGAATACAAATTGGCATACAATTAACGAAAAAGTTATCTAGTATGTAGAGTGAAGTAGTCACCTCTTTAAGAAAGAAAAGCAAACTTTTATTTCGCCATTATTTTTAAGTTTTGTTATTTCACGTTAATTATTATAATTTTACTTTTATTAAAATACAAAAAACACTATAATTGGGTAATGTAATCACATTACCATACCAATCTGTACATTTACAGATTTATAAACAAAAATCTCTTGATACATTGATATTCAGAAAATATGCTCAATCTAGCTAACCTTAAATATAAAGAGCAAATAAGAGTCTACTCTAGAGAGTTATTAAACCTGAGTTAAAACGTCGATTAAAGTTTAATAATGTTTATTAATAACAGGGTAGTATATGGAAATTAATTACTTTTTAATTTAATTATTTACCAGTTTTAAATTTCTTTCGTTAAACTACATAATAAATTATCGTATTCAGTTCTTTGACCTATATTTTTACCACTTTTCTACGACTTCAGAAGCACGTAGAAGTTATTGTTCACGGTTTATGCTCATATTGACGAGACAATATAGCTCAGTGTAGCGTTTTATTGTAAATGATCGATTTTTGAGGTTTTGTGGCATAAAATAATAGACTTTAATACGTTGTACGACGCCTTGGTCGATGAAAACTTAGGGCCTTTAGATTGAAATTAATTATAAGGTAAGTTTTCTTTTGTTGTTAAAAATATTTTCTTTACGTTTAATGGAAATAATGTTTAACTTAATTGATTAAACACTTGAATAGCATTAATTTAAAAATACTTTATTAAAAGACGTAAAAATAGAGATTGAAAACAATAATTGTATGTAGGTACCTACCTTTCACAAAACGAAGGGTTTTATATACAATAAGAAGGAAAAAAAGGTATTTTATACGAGAAACATTTTCACTTTCGTCAACTTGTTTAGTTACAATAAGTAATCCAAAACGATGCTAACTTTATTATTTGTACGTTCGACTGTGCTGCCTCTAGCGGTGTACCTTGTGAAGTAAAAAGGAAATTCCCATATAACTTAAAACTTCAAGCATAACGTAACGCAATATTTGACCACCCCTCCCACCATGTCACGCGTTGTAAACGTAACACCCAAATGACCGTTTTTACTTAAAAACGTCACCATTTTCCCGATAAAGTATTTTTTCAGTAATAAAAAAACAATGTTACATAACGCATTGTTCGATCCCCCTTCCCCTATGTAACGCATAACATTTTACAAGACCCCCCAAATTGCGTTACGTAACAGTTAAACGACTTACCAAGTAACTTACCAAGGTACTTACCGTAGTACACTTTTACTACCGTCGTTGTAACTACGTAGGTACTGGCAACGTCTCGGTCGAGTGGGTTAGCTTCGATTCCGCATCGTGACGTCGACCCATCACGACCTTAATACCGCTTCCTTCAAGGTCCATTCCGTGTTTGACTTTTCTTTACCTTTTTATATAAAAAAATCTAGTGTAGGTACGTATGCCTGTCACTGATTCGAAAGGGACCTAGCATGGTTTAAAAATAAAATTAGACCCGGTAGTTACTGCTATCATCAAGTTACTTCAAAGAATTGAAACAATAATAACAAAAGTGGTGCAATATGATAAGCATTTAAATATAAGTACTCAAACTTTTAAACATTTACTCGATATGGAAAACTAAACTAACCTAAGATATAAATGAAGTAGGAGACGTCTGCCGGTCTTCAAAAAATTATTCAATATCGATAATAATTATCATCCAAGTAGGTTCATCGACCAATGTAGATAATACGAAATACCTAGTCTTATTTATACTACCAGGAGTCCCATATGACATTGTCATTGTAATTTATATAGCATTATGTACACTATTACCTACTTCATACTAGGTAATGCAACATTGTATAACATTATCTACAACGCCAAACAAACGATAAGCTATCTCTGCGCCGTGAAAAAAGTAAATAAACCGACCACAATAATGTATTGAGATAAAGTACCGCCATTTTGAAATCCATATCCAATAGTTCCACCGTATCCAATAACTTGCTATCAGCAGCGCAACTGATAACAGTTCGATTTATGAATACTGCGCACTGATTGGTGGAAAGCTACAGTTTTATGTCAAGTTATAGGAAATTAAAAAGAAAATCTTGTTAGCAGGTTAAATGGGTCATGTTTTATGTTGATTTTAAGAGGCTGTAAAGTTTGTTATGAAACCTGTGGTATCTTTGATTATAAATCGATATAGGCAGACCGTCATGTAACATTGTACGTGTACCAACGTTGATTTTAGGTGCTGCTGCGTATAATATTTATGCTTTAATAGCTTTAAACTACGTAGAAAACACTTAAACATTGTTACTTATTTTTACCTAAGCCCTAAAGTTTCTCTCCCTTAAATAATGGCTACTATTGACGGCACACAAGAATACACACTGTATAGTATGAAAAATCTAAAAATTTATCAAAAAATATACAGTCCATGTAATAATAGTCTTTTCATAATAGGGACATTATCCAATGTCCACTTTACACCTATGTCATAATTAATTCGTTTGGACTCTACAGCGTGTCAAAAAGACAGACATACATCCATACCTACGTGGTAAAACATTAGGTACCCTCCTTTTCAGGCATTCTTGTGAAAACATATTTAGTCACCAGAAATGTTTGTGATAGTAATTTTCTTCAAACTTCTAGAAATAACCGCGTCGTGAGTTGCCCGTCCAATTAACTAAAATAAGACAAGCCACAAATTGGAATTTCTGACAGACTGCATGGTAAATTTAGCACAATGGGCGTCGGGGTTTTAACTTCTTTATAATTGTGACGTATGTGCCGTTCTCAGCGATTCCGTTAGACGACAAAATAACAGTGTACGAAGACTTTTATGAAGACAACGCGTTGTAAACAACTTCGAAGTGACGTGTTTTGGTCAACTAAAGCCGCTAGCCGTTAATACGGTATATTCTGTGCCTAAGATTTAAATACAAGTGTAAATTTTACGTTCTGCACGCCTATTTTACTTGGGCATAATCTTAGTTCTACAAAGCGTAACATTAATAGTAAAATTTACCGATATTGATTATTCAGAAAACTCCTATCGTGAATTAATAATACAATAAATTAATTTAAAGGTACATACTTATATCGTTTTAGAAGATACCTAACTTTTTTTTAAGAAAGCAAAATTGATTTGATTTCCCCTAGACGACGCGATATTGATTTTTTTTTTATTGAGCATTATAAATGAAATTAAATATTGATATTTCCAGTAATAGTCACACAAATATATGGATTATTGCTTACTCATGATCTTAATAATGAAAGTGCGTTTATACTTAACATAAACGAAAGTTGTTTACACTTGGCATGAAGCTACGAAAAACATGAAAATATTGGAAACGGCGTCAGTCACGATTTAGGAAAGAAACATTTAAACACAAATTTAGCGCTATCATTGACCGTGAAAATGGACAAAAAAAGAACAATTTTTTAAATCACTGTAACGAGTTGCGCTTGCACTCAAAATGTCTATAAATTCATTTCATGCATTAAATTAGCATAATTGTAACACTTATAGATCTTAGTATTTACAGCATTTCTATGTTGCTTTATTTTAAAACGTTATTCTTTTTATATTAATAAATTTTAAAATCCTTTACGAGTGTTCAAGTACAAAAATAAATAATAAAATTATCTTAAAAACACCAGAACCAGATAACAATAGTATTCATTGCATTAATTATTGCACTATTTTGCAATAAAACCCATTTGTCAACTTTTTATAACGACGAAGACGTGTTAAATTGTCAATTACTCTTCATTTCGCTTGTATATTATTCACGTTCAGGACATTTTCGCTCCGAAATAATTCACTTTTACCTTTCGCCACGCCAATTGACTGTCGATGGCGCATACGGCGCGCAGTGTGGTCGCCGCCGTCAACCCGCCATAGCTCCTCGCCTTCCTTTTATGAAATTTCAATTACTTCATTTGTTTTTGCTGTCACAAGCTTCCGACAATTTATAGTCGTACGTGAGGATCGCACGATCCAGAAATCGATTACCTCTCCTCGATCAAACAAAAATATGTAACAAATTATGCGTACATTGCGTTTACACAATCAACGGCGAGTAAGCAACCGCAGTAATGGGTTAAAATTACAACGACTTTCATCAATATTCTGCGAGTAAAACGCTAGGGTGCCCAAAATTCGCGGCCACCTTTCCCATATGGCGCATGACATAAACTTTATGGCGGAACGAAAAATGAAAACAAAAAATACGGTCAGAACAACTGTTCGTTGTTAAGTATTATATTTAGGTTAGGTATATTGTGTAGCGCCCTGTAGGGAGTCGACCGCACGCTGCGCCGCTCAACTCTAAGCCCGAATTACTAGTTCACCTCAGTTGCCTCACTTGGCAGATTACACATTCCGCTTTGATGCATCGCAAGGCTAAACCTAGATTTGTTACTGTGTCATGTTTAGTTTAGCTGTGCTAAAATCATATTGCGGTAGAATTTTGCAAAAACAAACGTTTTTACTTTTAGTTGCTGAAGTGTATCTAATTTTAGCAGTAGCTGCTTTGGTCATCTGTAACTGACCTCTAATATTACAAGTCCTTGTAATTGGTAACACTAATAAGCAACCGTGAATTAAATTTTGATGGATCTTAAAAATGCTTAATTTGCCTTTATCAACGATCAATTTTATTTAAACAGCTCATCATGTTGACTTACTATTTTAAAATTTATTTTTTAACAAAATTCACCCATTACTTACATTGAGATGACTTTATAAAATCATTTCCAAGTTTATTGTTCACCTATTTCAAATAAAAATACGATATTAGCATAGAGCACTATCAAATAAATTTTACATTTGCCGCACCTGTTCGTTTATCTTTAGCAAAACCGTACGAAAACAGGGAAAATAATGTCAATAATAGTTCTATTTATATTCATATGTGTCTGGTTATAGTTTATTCGAAAGGTAATGTCGACTCATTAGCGCTGGGGGGCGCCTCTGCCGCAGGTAGGCGCGCGGGCGTTATTTATATTGAAGGCGAAGAGAACAATGTCCACGCCGATCTCATATTAATCATCTCTTTATTTCGAACCGACCGACGGGTGATTCTTTACCCATAGATCAAAATTTCTTTTGTAAGGAAGCGTAACGAACATAGGTTACAACGTACAAGTAACAATGTTGACCAGTCACTGCAAACTGCAAAATGTTTCAAATTATTTTTAGAAATTGTAATTTGTGCGGCTGTTAAATTTTTAGTAGTGAGGTAAGGACTTATTAATATTTTCTGTAAACAAAGTATGGGATATTACGGAGATATTTATTCGTGTAAGCCGTAAACATGTAGTTTATCTGCCATTTACATGATACTTGAGAATGTCAGGCGAATGGTACGCGTGACCATCGTTATAATATTCTCATTTTTTATCAATTTTATTTTTACAAAAGCATATACAAATTGAAATGTAATGTTAACCTACAAATTACCTGTAATTTCTTTTACTAGAAGTGAGGTAAAATAAAGTAATAAACAAAAAAAAAAGCAACCGAGACTTACTACTTCAAAGAAATGTATTTTAAGCATAAAAGGTAAAACAGTTACGAAGTGAAATACCCTTCTTATAAGAAGCGATAGTGCTTAAGACCGTATCAATTTTCAAGTTTTTAAAGTTAAGATTTTTCGTAGTTTACAATGTGACAACGTCTCTGTAAGGGAATGGACCTGCGCAGCGGTGTATTTATGAAATATAGTGTTTAACACCACGCGGCTTGTTCCAGCGGCGTCCCGCGGCGCCGGACTATCCCGCTCGGCTCACGGCATCGTCACCCTAACGAACGCAAACGACCGAACTTATCATATTTTTTCTACAAACATAAATAATTAGTGGTATCGGCTACTTGCTGTATACACGTGTATAATAACATGAGTGAACTTTTGTTTTTAATAGAAGTGGTAACTGAGAGTTTTGAGACCATATGTGTTCATTCTACATTGCCAAGTTTGTTAAGTCAAGTAACCACAATCTTAATATACAGACATGGAATATCATTTAGGTATAATGACGCTCTACATACATTCCAATTACTTATTGTGTACTTTTTACTCTTTTGAATAACTAGTTGTAAAGCTCGCAAGCAAGCTTTGAAGAAAAGGCTTTGAAATTCGTAGCAAATTAACCTTAAAGCAATAAGACCCCTTTCAATATAACTTGTCTCTGTTAACAAGCTATCATTTTTCTAAATAATTTTAAAACGCATTTTCCTTAGGTAAAATAATTTCATTCATTATTTCTCACACCTGCTAAACTTAGTTAAGTCAAGCGAAGAACAGTTCGCGTTTTTATCATAATGTCATCAATGAATAATTAGAAACAAATTCTTGCAATGGAAATGTACTTTTTATGCAATTAATTCATAAACTTTATGTTTAAAATCTAAGTTAAATACACGATGATTTTAAGAATTAAAGTTATTTAGTATCATAACTTTTAATACATCTAACAGGATTATTTCAAACTCCCGAGCATTAATATTTTAATAGCCCCGCAGTAGGTATGTTTACCAATTTTTTTCCAAACAATTATTCCGACGATTTAGTCTACGAGAGATGCGATTAAGTAATAAATGTAATAAGTTAGAACATTAAATAACGGAACACGTCAATTTTAAACGTTTAACGACGTGGAGTGGCCGCAGTTAGAAATATGGTTACTGTTTCAAGGTTACCGTAATAGTTATCGTTCGTAATGTTTGTTATCTATCGTTTTTAATGTATACGAAATTAATATCAGAAATTGTTTTATGTTAGGTATTAGACCGCTTTTTATCCTATATTTTTTTGTTATTGTATTTTTAAGAATAATAATTAGTACTAGAAATCCGCTTTTTTACTGAAATTCATCCAATTCCATCAGTTTTTTGGGGTCTATCGAAAATTAGTTTTTTTTTTACATCACTTTCATTTTCTTACTCTGGAAAGCTCATTATATAGATAAAGGATTAATGAGCAGTAAAATATTGATTATAATTTAACTTAATAACCGCGATATGAGCATGCGGTAGTTAGGCGTTACAGAGGAACATTGTAGCGAAGGAGGCCAATATTGAGTCTATGGTCGTAATAACCAATACATCATCGGCTCCAACCCAGTGAAAGCTAACAGGAAAGTAGAACTTTCTAGACTAGACCATGCTGCCTTTGTTTTAACATTATCGATTTACTATTTTACGACATAAAAGTCGAGGTATATCCTTGTGTCTATAGGTTATTTTACTGCAATGAAAACGTGACAGATCTCGATGCAATTTTGCTTATAATAGTAACAGTTATGTTGTGGTTTGAATTTTGAATTATTCGAGAGATTACGAAGAGTTGTAAAATAAATAGAAATAAGGTTAGTAAGTAAATAATAGAAGCGTTTAAGCATCAAAAGAACTTACTAGTTAAAGAAAATTTCTACATTTCAAACACTGTTATTTATTTTTGACGTCGAAATACATACAATATTTCGTAATTATACATTTCACATATTTAATTGTGTGTTTAGGGGGGTGCGTATATTACATCTACAAAAGAAATATCTCACAATCTTATTGTATAGGTGACAAGATCTGTAATCTAAAAACAACGTAGAAACTCTAAAATAGGTCTGCAGACTAGATTAACACGTACACACCTACACCCATTTGAAATAATCGTTGAAATCTACGATTTAACAACTAAACGACCCAAGAATTCTGTAGACTGCTCCCAATAACTTGTAAATGGTTTCTGCGCAAATGTGTGGGTGCGCCGGAGTCGGCAGTCGGCACTATCAAAGCACACCAGGAGTCTAACAATGACGTTTTTGTTTTCGATACATTTTTTATTTTTCTAACGTGACCGCGTTCTTACTAAAATATCGCCTTGACTTACTTCTGTCGATATGGCACGATAGATTACAACATTTATTGCTCGACGTGTTTTGATTAGATAGGTACCTATCTCAGTTACCGTTCGGTCATTTGTGAGACTTGAAATCGACAGGTGTTCGACACGTTTAGTAAATTGGCCTCAACATATTAATGGCTAACTACTGAGCACGAGGGTCTCGTTACTAAGGAGGCCAATAAAATATTACTTCACGTTACTCCAGTGGGTATTTGTGAAGGACTCGGTGGGTAACCAGAGTGCAGGAAGTTCTTTTACTGTCTGAAGACCTAATGGCTTAACGACAGTCATCCAATGATAAAACTATCAATCATTAAAGTACGTATAAAGCAATAGGTGGGAGATCATAGATTTTCTTGTTTTGTAGTAGCAATAAGTAACAGAAGGAAATATCGGAACTTCTTAAGCTTTACTATATATACTCACTATGCCTAATGACAACAAATACTGTGTTTGTTTACCTTAATTAACAAAACAAACAAAAGTTGGAATTAACGAGCAAAAAGGTTTCCAATTGCGTAATTGCTGTATCTCAAATTATGTTATCTAACTAATTACAATTAAATGAGTGTAAAATTAACAATTGGAAGAATTGTGTCGTATAAATAATTGGTCAATTATTGGACAAGATGACTGTCCACATGTACGAATAGTAAGGAAGAAATAATTTGATTTTGTCGTCAATATTTATGAGTTGAAGGTTTTTTAAACAATTATAGACTTGATATACCAACCTAAGTTTATAATATTGAGTTGTCCCGCCGCATCTATTATGTCTATTCAAAAGATAATTATGACATTTCACATGTTGAAATCCGT
>LGAG01000557.1:145266-182230 GCA_001278395.1 Lerema accius
TAGTTCGGAGCACGTCACATGCTTATCAAAGCATTATCGGCTACAGAAGTCCAACCCAGCTCATTTATCCATTCCAATTGACTTTCTACAAAAAACATCTCGCCTCTACCAAAATACATAGGTAGCTACTATTCACGAGTCTTTCCAACCTATATGCGATCGTTCTTTTTCAATTGCCTTTCTCACAGTCCCCGCCCCGTCCAAGAAATGCACCGTCACCACGGGCTTTCAATTTTTTATACGGAATAAAATTTAATCATACTTTAATCTACTGTTTCAATAGAACGCGATGTTTTTATGGCCAGTCTCCATTGGTTATGTTAGTTAGTTTGGTTATGTGACTTCTGAATCGGACGAGACCCGTTGTTATCACTTGATCGAATTCAGCTTATTTTGTCTTTTGCGATGCTCCGGGCTTTATCAGAGTAAATAGATATTTCATAGCGCAAATGAGAATGTTGTTTTGTTCGTTTCAACAGATGAACTGAATTTGCGTAAACAATATTGTTTAATGCAAAAAGAGTTAAGTACTTTCGACGTAACAGTATATTATAATGTAACAGTGATTTGTAATAATGTTGACAACAAAGGTGTAATAAAAGAATTGTTTGTTGCACTACTATGTATAACGAATGGGTTAATTATCTCAACACTTCAATATTTCATGGAAAGTTAGTATAGATGTTCACAACTAATAAATAAAGTAAACACACGTCAAAGCGGAATAGAAAGAAGTGTAATTGACGTCAAAAGAAAGATAAAATGAAATTAGTAGATATTACAAAAAAAAACTATATTTAAAGAGAAAATAAAGGCATGCTAGACCTGGAAATTGAATCCAGGATCGATTAGAGTCTTTAGTCCATTGAACGGTCTGGAGTGGTCATAATCGCGCCATCAGTGTGCTATCTAGTGCAGCCAGTGCAGGGTAGGTACATAGTTTATAGATTACAATGTCGGGGGCTACTCAGAAACGTAATGTAGACAGAAATAAACATTAGATTTTATATAACGACATAAGAAAACGGAATTGCTATAAACTCCAAGTTATCGATGAGACCAAAAAACTGCTTCAAAATCAGAAAAAAATCATAACTTGAAAAGTTAAACTTTTCTTGTTATGATTTTATTTGATTTTGGAACAGTTTTTCGGCTCTATCAAAAACTTGGACAATTTAACATACATCACTTTTATTTTCATTGGTATTAAGATTTAACTTTACAACGAGCAGCAACCACATTCCAAGGAGTCTGTACCTATACTGATATAGAAGAAGGTTCTAAAGGTACACACACGGTCCGCCGGTCGACGGCAGCGGCGCGCAGGCAGTAATTACGGCTGCCGTGCCGCCCCGCCCTCTGCTCCGTGCGTGGTTTCTTATTACTTCCAGCTTTATATGTTTATATACTCGCATATATATACTGGATTCACCAGCAGGCGTTATTCCTTAATATATGTAGTGTAAGATATTTATAGTAGACTAGTGGATCCACCCTCGCTTCGCTTCGGAAAACCTATGAAGAGACGAAAGTAAAAAAGTAGCCTAAGTTACTCCTTATTACATTAGCTAATTGTCAGTTAAAGTCCCGTTAAATTCGAGCCAGCCGTTTCAGAGATTAGCCGGATCAGACAGACAGACAAAAATGAAAAAAAAATGTTATTTTGGTACGTGTTCCGTATATACGTATGCATTAAGTTAAAGGCGGTTATTTTTTACAAACAGACACTATTTAGTTGTATAGATGACTTTAAAATACCGGTTTCAGAAATAATTTAAGACTATTACAGCGTCAAGTATCTACCTCATTATCATCACAACCATAACTTTCCAACTCCTAAGCTCGGGTCTCGACTTACAATGTGAGAGTACAGGCCATAGTTCACCACGCTAGCCAAGTAACATTTGTATGTTACATAATGTTTGCTGTAACTGAAAATGGGAGCGCGGTAAATACTTAGTTTAAGTAAACTTGCATAGTAACCAAATTGATTAGAGTAGTTTTCTTAAGTTGCTAGTAGAGAAACTTAAGAAATGAACTTTTCTGGAGTTGATGTTAAACTTGATACTAATTTTAAATGATTTTTTACCAATGTTACAGAGATACGAATAGAAAAATGCTGAAAACTTCTATTATCACACTTTGACGTTATTAAACAACTGTTTTAGTTACATTGACTCACTAAAACCTTTATTTACCTATACCTGTTTCAAAACACAGCAATATACAACAAAATACATAAACTTTCATATCGTCATGATCATCTCGAGCCGCTGAAAAAGGCTGTGTCCACCGCCGCGGCGCTGACGCTGTTCCCATCGCATCATTACGACGATCTAAAAACCAGCGAGCCCTTCACACGACCTGCACGTAATTAAAATAATAAAAAAACATTCATGAATGAATACACCCCGAGATAGCCTCATGTTTATTAAAATCTTAGCCGGGATCGCGCGTTCGGTTCCCGTCCGAACATGATTTATGAACTTCAGCCGCGTTTCCATTTACGTCCGTTGAAACTTTGCCGTGCCTCTAATTCTGATTAGGTAATTGGAATCTTGTGTAACGTGAATGATTACGTAAAACAGGTCGTGCTTTTTTTCTTATTTTACCGGACTATTTTAGTTTCATCCATTTATATAAGTAGGTACTTATTTGGAGCGTGATGAAAGGCATAATTTATTGCATCATCATCATAAATATTTCCACCATTTTTTGCATCATCAAGGGTGGTTAGAAGTAGCTACCACCTAGCGCTTTAAAAATGTATATACTTAGTAGTACTTTCTCTAGTCTAAATCAACAAAACCTATGAGTCAACAGAAGTCTGTTATTAAAATTTCCAAAAACACTATCAGTACATAAGTATCCAATTGCTAAACTAAACTATGTTTAATTTTCCTTTTCTTAACCGCCTGACTCTCTTTCAGCAGCCTGTAGTATTAAGCATTGTTCAACTATGACAACTATTGTATTAACGGCTTACCAACTTAGACGTGACACAAAACCTACCACAATGGAAACACGCATTTTAAAGGAGCGGGCACACCGCCTCATTCATTTGTTTTTTAACCCTGCACTCGGGAACATGAAAGTTTTGTTCGTCCATTTTCTGATAGACTTGATTAGCTCTACCTCGGATTAATCGACTGTTCCAAACTCCTTTTTGTGCGTTACATAGTTCGTTAACAACGTATTATGATTTGTGACAAAAGGATTATTAACCGCGTAATTTATGGTAGCACTGTCGTCGGTAAAACAAACGAAAATACGTATTTTTACTGGTGTAATAATGATGTTATCGGTTAATTGGTTTGTAATTCGGTAGGTCTGTGATGAATGTTGCTCGGTGCTTTCTCATTTGTTTTTAAAAATATTACTTAAAGAACCTCCCTTTGCAAAGTATTTTTTGGTGATAATAGATAAAGGAAAACTAACATGTAACTACACAAATATACCACATATTCTGTGTAAAATTAAGTTGGCTTGTATTTCCATGGCCATTCATATACTATTTGATATTTATGAAGTTTTTGTATCCTACATACCTCAAAAATATCTTTAATCTTTTTCCTCTTTCTTTTCCAAAAATATAAACTTTGAAATACATTTTTACTTTTAGGTACAATCCAGACTCTTTGATTGCTAGCCGCAATATAAATAAGAGATATGACGATATTGCGGTGTTCCTCCAATGGTTTATTGTCGCGTTACGGCCGTTTTTCTCATAATATTTGAGTCGGCATTCTCAAAGACAGTCTGCGGTCGGCAACCACACCGGCCGCGACCGACGAACAAATTTATACGTCTGGTAAAAAATATGCACCGTTGTCACGAAAGGCTTTCTAGAGACATCTTGAGGATGACTTTTTTCAATAGCCGACTAATTATTAGCCTGCCTGTTCGCATGTGATCACTGGTTTGGTCCATTGGCTAGGGGTTGGAGGTCAGGTAAAAAAAATATCGTGAAATTCGTGTGACGTAATTTATGGATGGTCCTTAATAGTACATTAATGAATAATTATTATTATAACTTTCCAGGGCTGTCCAATTTAGGTAAAGCTAGTTTATTTATTGCTAGCTAAAAGGCTTATGAACCCTATGCACAGTATCAGAGTAGATAATTTAGCTACTCGTATAAACCCTAGCTGATCTCAAGAAAAGACTACCATTGCAGAGTAATCAGTAAAATGCGTCAGAAATTTTGTTCCACATTCGAAGTTGGATGAAACACTTTGCATACCAAATTCCAAACAATTACTTTTTGTAATAAAAGTTGTTAAAAACCTAGTCTAGTGCGTACCGTACCTAATGATGTAATGATTCTTCAAAATGTAGTTTAACTAAAAACTAATTAAAAAAGGTAGTCCGAAACAAGACCTATCAGAACAAGATAAAAACAATTTATATTCGTCACGCAAAATCGGTTGTATCTGAACTGTCGAAATGGTGTGACGTCACATCTGCGCCGGCGCCTGAACGACGTTCTTCGCCAATTTTAAAATTAGTATCTACCATTATTCCTATTCCAAAAAAAACCTTAAAATCAACCATAATACTACGAAATAAGATACACAAAATGTTTAATTTCATCCAACTCGGCACAAAAGTAGCGCATGGGATATCCAATGATAGCAGCCCTGATACAGCATTTTTGATTCTATTAACGAGTCATAGAGTATATTTTAATTCGTTATTTATTCTATTGTCTCGGTCGATCGACCATAATGACATAATGGTCGCGGGTTCGATCCCGCGCAATTACGTGGCACACGATCGATTATTGTGATCAATACAGGGGTTAGACGGTTCGCTGCCAATTTTACATCTTTTTTCACATAATTTGTTACAAACAATGCGGTCCGTTGCAGCCATCGATAACTCTATTACATACACTTTTTAACATGTTATAAACATTTTATCTATTATACTACTGTCGCGTTTTTTTTGTTTCGCTAGGCATTATTGATTTGGCTACATTTGTAACATTGAAGGTTACAATGTAAGTTTTCAACTAAATGTTGCTGACGATATCAGCACAACTTGTGTATCGAATTCAAAGCTCCCCAAACATGCGTATCCAGACTTCACACAGTTTTGAGAACTTTATGGGAAACTCTCTCCTAAAAGGTGTGCAGGTTTCCTGAAAAATTGTGATTTTTCCTTTACCCAAGCAATTGTGATATTTAGTTCTAATACGCACATAACTTTTTGAAAAGTAAAGGTACCTACGTGCATGGATTTGAACTCAAGATTTCACGTTCGGAAGACGATAAGATGTACGTCCCGGGGTTCAAACACGATGACGAAACAACAAGGGTTCCATTTTAACTATAAGACCCTTAAATTCTTAAATTACAGGCGCGATCAGACACGAATCTAAGTTCTACAAGTTTGATAAAAACAAGTAGGTAACTAAGTTTTAAAAATACCACAATCAATTTTGTACCGTTCATTCACAAACTACTATTGAACTTATTCATTTCGATTACCTTTGATGTTGACCTCTGACTTACCGTGATTAAAATTATAAGTTTCATAATCATCACAACCTATTTAATATGCAACGTAAACAAATCTATCAAATAGCATGTTATCTTTATCTTTGGACAGGTGATATACTTGTAGGAAGTTGGTAAAGTTACTGTCAAAGCGAATTAAGACATTTTTTCTATATTAAATTACCTTGCGGTTGGAGGTTGGTTCAAGTAGGTACCTAAAGGTAATCAGTAGTTTGAAAAGTTACGTTTGGTCTCTACGAGAACGATACCTAAGATAGGATAAAATTTTATGTAACCTTATTAATTATTTTGGTACCAATAGAAATAAAAACAATTTAATTATCTTTATGAAAAGTACAAATGGAAAGTAAAAAAAATATCTAAAAAAACAAATTCTAAATATAAACTATATTTTACAGAGTATAATCGTACATTGGTTTTTAATTGTGTCTATGTCAGCTACTTCGATAAAAAAAATATTTTTACGCTTGGCCAGCTACCCTATCTCCTTAATTGACATTATTTTAAGGCAAGAAGCGTCTTTGCTTTACACCTCACTAGCAGGTGTCGCCCTCTATGTAACTTACCGTCATATACCAGTCTGCTCATTAGCCAGTAATTACCATAAAACAATAATTTAAAACATTTTACTTGTTCGTACACAGTTACATGATTTACATTGTAGACTGCCTTGGAACAAGTATCATCTACTTATTAAGTTGTCACCGTTTATTATGACATAGTATCTGTTCTATACGACAGGTTGAAATTAAAAATGAATATTGTATTCATGTATACTTAAGCTTTCATCTTAATTAAGTATTTTTTAAGAAGAAGATGTCACTGTCAAGAATATGGTGTTATTAACAATTTTTTGATCATCTTAATCACTACCCATAGTAGGATTGAGATCGGGTTTTAAAGAGATACAGCTTGAGATTTAAGGTAAAAAGTGTTTGATAACTACCTACATGAGTCATGTATAATACAATACGGGTAGGTATTACATAATTTTCACTAAAGAGACTGATAAATTACTGATTTCAGTTAAGAAACTGATTCATCTTTTTCTGTTTCTCCTGCCAGCGATAGAAAGTTACAAATGTTTAACCAGGATTTATATATGTTTGTATAAAAAAAATTCATACGGTACATTAAGTGAAGAACTATCGAGTAATTTCTACTAGAAATACCTACTTCAATTTAAAATACCTTGTTATCGAATATCGACAAAATAATGTTCACGAACATCGATAATTGACCACATCACTACCATCGGTTGCCGCTCGCGCTGGTCGCCGACATGGATCAACAATTTCGTAAATTGTACACCGATTAGCAACCGATTACGACCATTACCGACAGACGGACACCCGGACCGATCCGATTAAAATAATCGGCAACCGATAAAAACCGATAAAATAGTCCTTAACCTGCGTTTTTTTATTAAAAACGCCCGCAGGTCAGGAAACGATGCAAGTTGTCTAGCTTCTATAAAAACAACGATTATCGAAGCTAATGGCTCTGCGATACAATCCCGAATGTTTAACTACTATACTGAATATTATCATTAAAAATAATTAACACTTACAAGGGCTTACTAGGATTCTATATAGCAGGTGTGTACCTACTACAGTTAGAAATACTTTTCAGATGCTTGCGTGCTTCAGAAAGTTAGTAAAGACGTCGCCACAATAGTTATGGTATTTTATTCTTATAACCGTAACTATAAAACAAGTAGATAATTAACAAGCAGTAAAATCCGACTACTCAAAAGTCACTCTTTGCAAAGTAAGAAAAGCAAGGAAAGTAACATCACAAGCAACGATTATATAACATAGACCAAAAAAAATAGCCGTAGTCTTCGAAACAAATAAGTGAAATATCCCTTTAAAACATAACGTCAATAACAAACGATAACGTTTCCCGGTAGATTGCTCGGTAGACCGTGCTCTGTGACATACGTCAGAAAGTAAAAAAAAAATTGACCTCACTCACTGTTTTGTTCTGAACACTGAGTCTATTATACATTTTTGGTCTGAGTTATATAAGTACCAAATATATTTGAAATGTGCTTACTGATACCCAAAATACGACAATTAGTTAATTAATTTACTTCATAGCTGCTATCTATATAAATTATAAGCTCTGACGTCAGGCATTGGACGTCGATTTTTGTTTTCCTAAATCAGTCATCGTAGTACAGTTCAATGTCGCGTAAAACACGCATTTGTTTCCGAGACACGTGCGTTGAGCGATTTTCTACGCAAGTGTACAAGTAAAGCTTTGGTACAGTGGACAACAGATATTTTCATTTGAGAACTATGGAATAGTCCTTAACTATAGAAATTACTGAGATTTGACGATACAAGTTTATTTACTGTAGCTTTTAATAAGATTTTAAAGAATTACTGAGATTTGACTATACATTATACAAGTTTACTTTGTTTGAAACGAAACCAGTTGATTTTAATTCTTGTAGCGATTCGTTGCATCTTTAGAAACTTTGATTTAATATTTTTTTAAGTCGATCACAAAATTTGTTTGTAAACATTTTTTTTACCTGACTGCGCTAGGAGGTTAATGTTTTTCGAGTATGTATGTGTTTATGTTAATTTATTTGGCATGCTCTCTAAGCCAACCAGCTTGGCTGTATGACAGGATTTCAGACTATGGTCAGTCATTCGAATCATCTCCATTTTAATAGTAATATATATAATACTTTTATTATACCTTCCCAATTTTTGGAAGTCGTATTTTTTTTTATTAATAATTTACTTGTTATATTTTTCTAAAACTTTCGACCGATAATGTAATGAGTCACCTGTTAGTGCTACCACACTATCACTGATCGTTTAGACACATACATATGACATAATTAGTAGAAATAAAATATAATATATTGCAGAAAAAGTGTCTGCTGAGTATTTATAATAAGGTCATCAATATTATAATCTAACACAGGGCAATTGAGCGTTTATCGTAAATATAATATCGGAACATTTTAAACTAGTACATGTAAACTATTAATGTTGGCAGCAAAAAATATTACAATCATAAGAACCGCTATTTTAATATTTCTGATCTTAGATTAACAGAACGCTGTATTTGACATTCCCTTTCTGTATTGTTTTTTCTATATTAATACCAGTATTAGTAGCTAAGTACAGTAGTAGTAGTAGTATTAGTAAGTAAGTACACCTACTGTTTGTTTACGTCTAGCAATAAAATATTGGATTACTGATATAGATATTTTAGTCAAATAGTTTGATAACATTTAAATATGCTAATTAGATACAACAGTATTTGTTTAGCGAAAACGCAATTCTGTGCTTATTATGTGAATAGACCAATTTTGTTTTGTTTGTATGTGTAACGATAAGAGTGTCTATTGTATCGTCCAATTAACTAGACGGAGACGTGTGCCTTAAGTAGGTACATTTTTGTAGGGCGCAAAAAAATTGAATTTAAATAGATTAATAACTAATAAATAAACAGTTATTTTTGTCGATTACGGCAATTTTGAAATGATCCGAGACTACATCGGGTGCGCTTGCGCCGCCCACAACGTTTCCTGCGAATAACTTCCGGCCGATGCTAATCGCTCAAATTGCTCGTATTATGTTATTATAAACCTGCGCGGTCGTCGGTCAGACCTCATTGGCTTTTTGCTCGTCCGTTTCGATCATTCGTCCGTAATAACATTGTTGGCTTTAATAAAAGATGCTCAAACACCGATTGGAATACTCGGCCAGTTACAGCGAAACATCGATTTGTCGATAAAATCACAATTAATGCAAATATGCAAATAATGTGCCACTGAATGCACCCTCGATATGTTTATAACTTCATTCTATATTGTTTACCGATGCATCAGCCAGTTTTTAATGGACAGGTACGTAGATACACAATACGATTATGTTTTTGCGATGAGCAACCTATTTGGTTTTTGCAAATGTTATGTTGCCTACTACAGGTTCTGCTCTTTCTCAGAATGAGAAGAAAAATGTAATAAACGTGTTCTTTAAAGCACGGAATTGCTAAAATTTACTACCAACCCATAGTGGTCCTATTTCACAAAATGTGGTTAACATTGCGTATATTCGAGTAGAAAACTGGAAATACGCTGACTTAAAAAAAATAAGCAGCAATTCGGAGTAACTACCAAATAGAAATAAGAAATAATTCGCATCTTACTTATCAGCAGCTGTCAATAAACAAGAAAACCCCTTTCTATCAACGTATAATAACATTTTAAATCGATTAGAATTCGCTCAAACACAGGCAGGGTTGCCATATGCGCGTGTCAGACTCTGCGGGGTGCCTTCCACCCTCAGGGACAGCCCTAGAGCGACGTAATAACACCCCGCGGTTTTAAATTTGCTAAAAATGTAGCAAAATTGATAGAGCTCTCGAGATATTGGTTCAAGAGGGTGAAAGAGTTGATGCAAGAGTGAGTCGGTCAAGTGGAACCCCGTAGTTTGACCTGTGGGACGCTACTTGGTTCATTTAACAATGGAGAAACGTTCAAAGGAATCAAAAAACTTTGAACGATAAGTATTTAGCCGGGTTGACAATCGACAATCTGTCGTGTACGGGGGACTTAATACGAAAGACAAAACGGAATGCTGTTGCGAAAAACAAAACAATGCGGCATACAGTGCGCTTGCCACAAACATCTTGTCCTACAGCGCGAATCAGACACAAGTTCTAGCGACTGACACTTTTGTGTACCAAATGTTCTCGAACAAAAGGTAAAATTGCATCGGTATAAATGCAAAAACTGTAATATTACCTTAAATCCATCATAAGGCCTCATCTCACTGATTCAGTGCTGATTTATGTAGGAGTTACTACAGTGACTCAAGTGTCCGAATTCTTTTAATGTCGCCTGACCTTGAACATGGCTTAACGATTACTATCTAACGATATCAATCGATTGGTTTACGTGAGATTGTTTTTCTAATAGTCACTCATCTTACCAACCCTTCTCATTGTTGCTTAAAATCGTTAAGTCAACTATTAACCTTTTATTATTATCGATTTTCCCTATTATTATATGTACTATAATGCGTAATTAAATTTGATGTAGAGGTATATTATTACTTAGGTAATAGGTAAGAACCCATAGCTGAATTTAATAGTAGTCTTGAGCCAAAAGTATAATAACTAGTGTTTATTTCTCTCCGTCTAAATAATTTCACTCAATTTTTTTGCCACCAAATCTGTCACTACGAGTTTTCGATTATCGATCAAGAGAGATGATGGAAATCGTAATTTTCCGATTATTGATCTCAATAACCGACGAAAAAATTAACTGATTTTTGTCACTTTGTATGTTTTTACACTGATTGAAAGTCAGATGTAAATTGATATTTCTTGCTATATTTGGCCCAGATTTTAAAATCTAAAATTCTTAATATGCGGCTACTTTATCGATGTTTAGAAAAACTAAGTTTAGGTAAAGGAAAATGTTTTATTATCGCCTCTATCACTTCTTATTTTTCTTAAAACCCATACCTAATCTTTTTAGAACAACTTCTCAATGCAAAACCATCTGCTGAATACTTGTATTATTCGTTTTTGTTTTCAGGAATACCTACGTCCTAAATTCAATGGATCATTTGGGTTGTAGTGTTCGATAGCAAGAAATAATACGGCTCCTTCCTTTCTTTCAGTAGTTCAGCATCGATGGTGCGTTTGACCCACAAATAGATAACCCTCCCTTTTTAGAACTAATGTTTGATAACAGACTTCAGGGATTGCCATTTTTATCCCACATAACAGACTAACTATTAGCTAATTATCAAAAATTAACACAAGCTTGCAAATATTTTAGGTTTGAAATACTTTGGAGGCGTGGACCTGTATAAATAATAACATGTAATATGTAAAAAAAAAATTTTTAGACCAAATACATTGAAGTGAACAGAAAAAAAACTTAGTAATTTTTTTGTCATTTTTAAATTACAAATATCGAATTTAATGTTGCCATTGCAACAGAATAAATAACATAATAATTTTATCTAAAAGATCCATCCATTGGTCGATTAATGAATATTACAGTGGTGGGTGTTATCAAAAATAAGTGTTTAAAGTGTGTTCGGTCGACAAACCGCGGTAGGGGCTCGGGGGCGGGGGCGGCTGAGCGCTCAACCCTGAAATGAGTTCGACGAAAGGTGTGGTCTCAGTGATAGCGGAATTATTTTATCAAATCAAATACTTATTTTGTAAGTTAAGTAGTATGTTAGTAAGGAATATAAGATGTTAAAATCTTTGTGTGCCTTTATATTTACTATATGATCATTACACATTACCTACATCATTTCACTATAACTAATATCGATCACACGGTGTCATCTGAGTAGGCAAATAAGATAAGCTTGGCGACTAGATTTCCTTAAATCAACCTGACCTGCATATCGTGACTAACTATTCTAATGTCAGAATGACATTATTAATATTAAACGTTGGATTTTTCTATATTATAATAAAATAAAATAAAACCAACACAACCACAAAACATTTGATACACTGACACGTTATAAACGTGAGGCGGTAGGCCTCGTTGACAAAGTGTATAGTTCAACAGTGAATTATAGTCTGATTTCGACGACAGATAGTCTCTAGTATAAATCAATCGCGCTAAATGAGGGCATACGTTGCAAATTCGATGTGACCGAGGCCCCGGGCTCAAACAGCCCTGTTTAAATTAGGATAGGCTTTGACGTGTCTTTGGAGAGATGCGTACATACATACGTACGTACGTACGTACCTATATACTGTCGGTACAGGCTTTGAAGTCGTGTCGATGTGGTTGCGGTTGTGGGAGATTGCTTGTGTTATGTACCTACGGATTATATTGTACTGTGTATGTTCCTATGTGGTTAGGTATCTACTTAACACGAATTAAATAGGATGTGGTTCATTGAATTGATACGGTGATATATACGAGTACCTACTTTTTTAATGAATATTGAATAGACGTTAAATCTATAGACTGACGTTTGAGATTACTAAGGTTAAGAAACGTTGGAATATGAGCTTTTTTACATTACTAACTGCGTCATAAAATCTACTTAAGTATCCTTTAAAAATATCAAACTTTTTTCATTGGTACCTTATGCTGGACGTTTATGTGTTGCTAAGCAACAGATTAACCATTCCAGGGCATACGAACTCAAGTGGCACGGTAATGGGTTGATAATAAAACAAAATGATCTACTTGAATTTCCCTGATCATCAATCTCAAATGCACTACGTTTCTATAAGTGTGGGTGTATTGAAATACCAGTAAGTGTAAGCCTAAACGCTTATTTCATGCAATCCTTTCCCACCGCTTGGCAATACGGTGCAACAGCATAGATCAGGGCTGTCAATTTTTTCAAAAAATGTCGGTTGGTTTTAACTGATGTCGGACCGGAAATATAATGAACATGTTTGAAATTGAAGTCGGACCGGATTATGTAAAGACCATGTTACTTTAAGGTTAAATTCCATTAGATGAATTAACTTTTGTTTTTCAGCTTCTCTTATTTTATTAGTATCTATTGATGTATCAAGTGATACTTACCGTTTTAAGCATATTAACGTTGCATGCCTACTACTATAAGGCTTTTAAATATAGATAGCTATCCTTAAAATTATAAGTTCGTGAAAAGTATTTCGTTACCACAAAAGACATACCATGAAATTTTTTCGTAAACACGTTTCGTAGTCATTAAAACAGAAAAAACCGGATGTGTTAGTACGATACCTCGCTAGCAGCCCTAAAGCTATCCATGGCCAATTTTATCCAATTTTTAATCAAGCTACCGCTCCGGCGTCGGGTAATATCTCAAATTACAGTGTTCGCAGATTACCCCGGAGTTAACTACGTGACGGATTGCTATCACGGACGCTATCAGCAGCGATTTATGTATGCTGAGGCATGCGGCGAATAGTTTGCACTGCTGCGTTATATACTAGTTAGGAAAGTACCTATCTAGGTAGTTTATGTATAAAAACCGGCCAAGTGTGAGTCAGACTCGCGCATGAATGGTTCCGTACCATCATCTATAAAAGAAAATCACATTTGCTGCGATGATATGAAAAAATGCGAAACTCTCGGCAGGCACCTCTAATGCAAAAAGTTATGTGCGTATTACGTTATAATTGTCACTTGAAACGGTGAAGAAAAACATCGTGAGGAAACCTGCAAACCTGAGAGTTTTCCATAGAGTTGTAAAAGGTGTGAAGTCTGCCAACCCGCAGTAGGCCAGCGCGGTGAACTATGTATGAACTGTACCCCTCACACTGTGAGAGGAGACCCGGGTCCAGTAGTGGGACAGTTATGGGTTGCGATGATGATGAGATGTATTAAGGAGGGTGCGTTATACGTTTGGACCCAGTAGTTGGTTTTGTTGGTCTGATGCTTTAAGGGAACAGCCCAACTATTAGAGTTAAAGAAAAATATCAAATTGTACTCGCTTCTGTTAAAGTCTCCTGCAGTCAACTCAAAAATTATACGCAGTTTACTCCTCACTAGAAAATGCGTCTATAATTCACATTTTGATGTAGAAATAAATCCACTTAAGCGAAACATTTGATTTACTTTCACGCCAATACTCGTAAAATATAGGCGTGTAATTGTAACATGTGAGCCGGCCAGTCAACACGTGTTCCGGGGAATAGACACGTTTCACTGAGCTGATCGTGTGATTCAAATTGGAATGATTATAACATTGACGCAGTTTGGAGGGAGATTTTTGATTGCGAATGAGATGCAACCAGCAATTTTTTAACATTCTGGTAATGTATTTATTCATTTATTACCCTCTATAATAGCTAAGTACTCGGTATCAGGTAGAGATTTAATTTGTTTGTCTCGTACATATTTTATCTGTACCATTATTGCACTTTTAATGTATTGCGAATAGTACCTACACGAGCTTTCATTGTTCCTGCCGCCTAGAGATATCCCTGACAAACCTCAAATAGGACTGTAAGATTATTGGTTAGTCAGTAGGTTCTGTTAGTAACAATATTAGTAGTTAATTCGTTAGTAGGGGTGCTATGGAAGTAGGTAAGGAATGTAAGTGTAAAGTGGTCTGGTTAGTATGTGTTAGTAGTCCAGTGTAGACCATAATTAACTTATCTAACAACTTATTACTAAACAATATTGAAACTAAATTTACAACTTAAGCCTTATAGAAAACTAAATTTAAGAAGACAATAAGCAAGCCCAACCACGCCTCCGTTAAAAATCAAAACAAAAAACGACATTCGCAGGTCAAAGTAATGTGTTTTCAAGCTAACCTTTAGAACAAAACGTAAAAGGGTAGCCTCCATATGATATGGGATGACACGAGCATAATAATTTGTGGGTTATTCTCGAACCGAACAAAATATTAATATTAAATACGATAACTAGGGTTTGCTAACTTCATTCGACACGGATACGACACGAATAATACTCGACGATTTATCGGAGAATCGTTTTAAATGTTTAATTTTACTAAGGTCAGATAAACTTGTTAATACAACTTTGACCTGTAATGATAAATTTCAATACGTCATAAGTGCGATCTTATATCAATATCTTTGAAAGATTTTAGTTTCATTACATTTCAAAATAAACATAAATTCATTCGAAAACGCTGTAAATATTATTCTTTGAGCCTTACTTAATAGACCTTACTGTGTATCCCAACTAAAGTTTACATCATACTTTAAACATTTAGTTAAGAATAAAAAGTTATTCGTGTTGATTTTCTCACATTAGGCGCAACTTATCAGCATTATTATCAGATTTATAGCTCCCCCTGTCGGGTTAACATTGTATAATCTGTCACGACGACATACATACAATATAATCTTTATATTGTCAAAGATTAAGTTATGATTAAAATAGTCGCTGTTTGATGCCTAAGTTACTATTTGATCTGAGAGCATTCTGACCCATGACACTTATTTAAAAAAAAGTTGTTCCAATTAAAAGTTTGGCAAAATTTTGTTGCTTAGTACTCCGGATTTTAAAATTATTTTTAAGTAGTGAAAAAAAGGGCGTGATTTTCACACAAGGCATTTCATTACTTGTTAGCATTTGTAGAATTTACATAGGTACTTAAAAAAAAGTTTCTAAGATTGTAGTTTATCTTACCTGAACTATCTAACTACTCCACAAAATTCTTAACAATAATCTCACGCGATAAATTTAATTTCGGAGCATTCCATATTTCTACACCAATGAAAAATCCTTCAAATCACAAAACGGTAAGTAAGTACCTAAAACTAGTTTGAAACTCTGTGACGTCAGACTGTACGAAGCTAACCTTCTGCACAGTATAGTATTCTATGTGCATTGATCGATTCACAGCGGTACGCGGCGTGCGTCCACGCAGTCACGTGACCCACGCGTGGCATCACACTGCTGTCACTGAGAGATCTATCTTCATCTATGAAGTAATACGACTGATTACTATGCTGTGAGAGCTAGTACTTTCTTTCTTTTATCTTCTTATACCACTACTTAGGGCGTGGGGGAAGTTGACGTCCCTGTAGGTACAGCGATGTAGTTACCATATCGTGGAAAATTTATTGTTTGCCAGTTTAACGGTTATTTCTATTATTAAGTTGTTACGGCAATTAGTATTTGCAACACTTATTAGTCCGTCGTACGCAGAAATATTAAAATCAGTACTATTATAGTAGTAGGTAGGTAAGTACTTCATTTATTCAGCTACAAAATTTTTTCAGGCGTTGAAACACAAAATGCAGGGAGGCTAAATTCAGATATCCATGAATACGCTCGTATTTAAAAAGTTGAATATTGGACAAAAATGTCACAAGAAAATGTAGAGTGACTCAATTCTGGTCTGCAGTACAGACCAGTGGACAAGTTCTTTGTTATTTAATGTGCAGAATCAAGGAATGCATGACGTCGAGCTGGCGTGCGGTTCGCGGGCGCGTGAAATCTAAATTTTTGCCATTCATTGCGGCTGCGAGTTGTTTTTCTGACACTCGCCGTGGGGTCTCGCCCTTCAGCTAGAACACTGTACTGTTGTGTGCAAAAGTGTTAAATATACTATTTGTAAATTCAATTTTTTTTTATTTCGTGTAAGAGACTAAAAATATATACCTCGTTTTTTTCGTCGTGATTTAAAATGTAAACAATCTTGGCACTACTTTTTATCATTTCGTTAATCTAAAAAAATATTTAGAAGTATACAGAAATTTATTTTAACATGAAATGATTGTTTATTCTTTTTTTTTTTTATTTGTCTGTCTTATTTTTAAATCGATAATTACAATAAAAAGACAGTGTAAGATTGTATTTGTTTGCCTTTTAAATCACGACGAAAAAAAACGAGGTATAGCTCACTTAATAGTACTTATTGTACCTACGGTATTTTGTATAATCTGTGCAAGTAGCACTATTCTATCTGACAATTGGCTTAAAGGACTAGCATCCAAGCCATAAACCATTAAAAAAAAAACGATCTGACAATACTTTCACGATTAACAAATGTCGTGCATTAATTTGGTTTCTACCTCCTTATTTTTCGTAATTTTCGTGCGCGAGCGGCGACAGCCAGTCGACTCGTACCAGTCGAAAAAACACAGCCGAATTCATTAGTCGGTGCATCTTCGTTTACGCGTTTTCGAATGAATGTGTCGAAATTATTCGTGCTGTTTGTTTGCAAGTGCCCAGTTTCGTTCAAGTGTGCCTGCAATTCCTTATTTTCGACACCCTACATGAAGTTGGAAGACCATTTGGCGAGGAAGCAACTACCATGTCGGTGCCGAGTTCGCAGACGCCGCGCAACGGAATTAAGGTTGGTGGATTCCCTTTTTGGTGCATGCATTTTTAATTGTGATTTGTATTGCCCGGAAAGAATCGTTCGATTTTCAAACATACAGTCCACTACTCATATCTACCAACCCCGTTTTTGTCCTGAGGTCAAAACAAACATATAACTTAACTTCGCGAGTATTACGAGCCCGGGTTAAGTGACAAAACTTCAAATTCCCCAACACTTAATGTTGATTTTTTGTACAACTATAAGTTCTAGGATGTTTTTAAACGTAAATATTATTAATTTAAATAGGTAACTTGCCCTTATTATGCTTATTTTTATTATGTTTTGTATACTAATACAATTTAAATCTACTGCGTCTAAAAAAATCTCATTAGAATATTTGTTGTATATTAAGTAAACCAGTAAGTAAAGTTTACAACATGCTTATCGACAAAAAAATAGTTGTCGCAAAGTACTGATGTTATTGACAGTACATTGGTAAAGAATGCAAGCAGAACATTCCGCACGAGTTTCACCAAATTGGGTGCAGTGCAGTGCCAGAGCCCAATGCCTCGGGACCCTACGTTATAGCACTCCTAATGATAATTAATTTCGCGTAACGAATATATTCGCAGAACTCTTTATTAGGGTAGTAAATGAAGAAATAAATGAAGAAACTGTTACTGTGTTAGCTCATTTTTATTTTCACGGAATAATTAAGAAAATATTTACCTACCATACCATACCATATCTACCCTAAATACTCGAAGATTCTCCTAAAAAAGATTACCGATTCATCAATTAATAGAAAATGAGCCTCACATGCATTTGTATAGCAAAAGCAAGACTTCCCATAGAAATCGCCACGCGACAATTTTAGTCACGCTACAGCTTCAAAAATTAATAGCACATCAATTTTCTACAGCTTTAAACTAAACAGCACTTTATTGCTTCGTGCGTAAGGTTTGAAAACATACAAATGCAGGGTGATACTAAAAGATTTATAAGCATGAAATAGATAAATAAGATCATGTTCTGGTGTATAGAATTGCGTATAAATATTTGTGGGGCGGGACCGACGCGTGCGGGTAGTTTGCTGTTTCCCGTGACCAGTCTAATTATAGACATTGCTCCCCTTTTCATCCTAAATCGAATTAACGAATAACGATGTAGGTAATCGATTTAAAATTTTCACTTTTTAATATGACTTTCAAGTTTGAACCTAGATCCGCCAAGGAGTAGCCTCTACCTATTAACGGCCCAGTAAGCTCTCTCTCTCTCAGTAAGGTCTCTCCTCATAACAGAGGACGTCTAGGACATACTCCACCAGGCTGCTCTAGGGTGGATTATCGAAAGGGTTAGACGGTCAACTCAAATTATCATTTTTGTGCCACCCAAAGCCCTCTGACACGGCCTAAAAATTGTCACCTTACGACAACCGTGCCCTCCAAAGCACAGTAACGCTCAAGATTTTTTTCGTCATTAGCGGTCACCCATCGTATTTCCGACCGTGCTCGCATCGCATTTAATGAATATTTGATTCGATATGTGACCTAAGGTCCTAAGACAATAAAAATAATTTTACTTTTACCTACAACGCACCTACATCATCATCCAATCAAAGACAGGGAAAAGAGACTAACGAAGTAGATTTTGTTATTTCAAATGCCTTTTTCGACAGACAATAAACTATTAGCGGTTGAAGCACGTCCAAGGGCCCGACTCCGCTCTACAATATAATTATAAAACAGAAAACCACAAAAAACTTACAAAATTAGTTCCCGATGACAGTTCAAAATATTTCTATACCGCTACGATATACCACGGTAGTGTCTCGTATTATTTAGTCGTAGATAGTATAGTTTAGTAGGTAGGTTCTTCGATTGTAAAAAACTACGAGTATGTCTACCCATGATTACCTATATACCTAAATAGAATTAAATATTTAAGTAGGAATCGCGATGACCAATTTGGCAACAGGCAAAACAGACTTGAGTGACATAGAAAACTGTACAATTTTATAGCAGACACATTAGATTTCACTTACAAGGTTTTGCATATAAGGCAAACGAGCTACATAAACTAGCATAGATACCTATCTTCGTGGACTACAGTATTTCGCTTGCAAAGCTAGGGCATACAAAAGATTCGGTTTCCAAAAAAATGTAGGCCGTAGCGCCAGGCGAGTCGCGCGGGTCCTTTACTCACCGCGGGGTTCCTCGACTTTCGATACTAAATTTCTATGTGGCATATTTATTCTTTTCGGTCCGCTCCGAGATTATTTTCTACTAGTTTTTTATGATAATCTCGGCTGTATAACGGCTAATGAATTACATGTAGTCGCCCTTTAATGTGACAATTGTGAACGCTGGTCCGACGAGTTATGGCGTGGAGAATGGTGACAAGGTTTTTCTTCTATTTTTTATACGTTTATCGTAATCGCGTTGTTTAGATAAACATCAGTTTCTGCACCCTGTATTTCATTTACATGTGTGTTAGAAGGCATTAATTGGATTGTTCGAGCGAGCAATATTGGTTTTTAACTGCGTGTAATAAAGACTTTTGTAGCGTGATTGTTTTATTTTGTTTTAATGTGTCTTTGATGGTCCTATTAGTACGTATCATAGTGTTGTGTTCGTGTAAATTACGTCTAATTTATTAGGGGAATCAGTGTTGTAGAGTGGCTGCTTAGTTTTTTCTCAATAAAGTAGAAAACGTAATGATGTGGTAATTAAGATATTTTTTGTATGTCTCATTTACACGATCATTTGCCTTATTTATAATTTTCACTGACAATTTTGTTTAAAAAAGAAAGATAAGAAAGGATTAGGACATAACTTAACAGTGATGCTACGTTTAGAAAACTCATTCTGTATCTAATAATATGATTATGATTATTATGATTCTTTCTAGTTTACGGTTCATTACCATTTTGTTCCGCACCCCTAAATTCGACCACCTTAACTGGAAATAATAAGAAAGAATCAACACCTGATATCACAAAGCCTTTGCCCAGTCCGTGTTATCGATAATTATAGTTTTGCCGAAGGGTAGTCCCCACACCATTGTGAATGATTGATGGATACTTGACCTCTAACTGAGTTAAAGGGAACTAATGTAACTAAGTATAGGTACATGAAGTTTTATTGTTTAAAAAAATTGTTTTCTGATAAATACGTTTACGAAACTCTGTCACCGGCTCATTGTCAGTAGATAAAGGAGGTTGTCCCAACATTACCTACTTTCTTTTATTTTATTTGGAACCGAAATATATAAGTCATTTCAGGGTCGCTAGAAGGGTGATAGACTGACAGGCAAATACATCTTCCACCACGTGTAAGTACCTATTTTCGAGATTAAACTAACCTATAGGTACTAATAATACAAAGCTGAAGTGTTTGTTGGTTTGAACGCGCTAATCTCAGGAACTACTGGACTGATTTGAAAAATCAAGTCAATGTAAAATATCAAATCAGTGTAAAATAGTCCATTTATCGAGGAATGCTATAAGCTATATAACATCACGCTAAGATAAATAGGAGAGGAGCAGCAATAAATAATATTGCAAAAATGACAAAATTACGCGGGCGGAGTCGCGTTTCATATAAAATCTAGTCTAATACGACCACCTGAAATTGGAATAATAGTGTGATATATTACTGAATTCACCACTACCTTACAATCCGAATCATACTCTAAAATCACCAGCCACTCAATAAGCACCTGCCTCTACCTCAATACCAATCACTCCGTTACGCGCAATTGTTTCACAGTGAAAACCGAAGGGTCGTTTAAAACAGTATTCGAAATATAAAAAAAATTCGCCCCGGCCCTCGGGAGATCCATCATCATTGACGGGCGTGCAAGATTGATGATGACACCACGTCGCTTGACCTCCAACCGACGTATATAACCGAACTGCAGTCATTACGATTTGTACGCTCGAACTTGGGTAATTATACGAGTATGTAGGCTCTTAGGACCTCACACATATGTAGTCTTTGTACCCGAAGGCGCCAGTAGGGTAATGTTTTTCTAGCATGTATGTCCCTTTGGAGTACCTAAACGGCTTGACCACAGACCAAAAATTATATAGATCCAGATTCAGAACAAAAAGTGAAATATTATTTTCTTTTTTTTACTGTTTGACGTATATATTTTTTTATGGCCTCCCGCGCGAAAGTACCGGGAAACGATATCACTTGTTAATAACGTTATGTTTTTTTCAACTACGCTTTTTTCTTCCGAAGGTGTAGTCTTTCTTGGCCTGGGGGCTTGTCTTAAACTAAGTTGACCCTCGAATATAAGACATTTTTTTAATAACAACCTTATTTTTTTAAATCTCTAAAGTCTACCTAATCCTATGTTATACAAGATATAAGACATTGTTCAAAATTAATTAATGCATAATGATAAGAGATAATAAAGTGATAATGCAACTTATAATTACATAATTAAATAATTAATTTTAAGTGTAGATAATTTACATTAACCATGATTCTAGGAACGAAAAAGTCCTACCTAGATTAATATTTGCTTAAACATGTTTATATTTTTTCATAATAACTAGAATTTACTGCATAAGTAATTAAGCAATTTACAACAATGGTAAATATATTTACTGAGACATTAAGTTCTTTAAAATCGTAAAATTAATGAAGAATGTTGCTCATTATTATTGTTACAAATGAGCCGCAAGTAAAAGACGGAATGAACAGGGTTACTAATTACCTATAGAAATGTAATTTACGGTTAACAAGTAATAATAATATAGTAAAGAATCCACACAGGCGCCTTACAGAACATACACTTTGTGGAGTTCATTCAGACTGAAAAAATACGAATACAATTTTATGCCACAGACCAAAAAATATAAGTAGGTATAGACGCAGTCTTCGAAACAAAAAAGTGTAGTAGAGAAAAACAGGGCTTGGCTCGGCAGACCATGCTCGGTGACATACGTCAGAAAGTAAAAAAACATTACCTCACTTTTTTGTTCTAAACACTGAGTCTATTATATTTCTTTGGTCTGAGTCTTACACGCTAGAGTTTAGTTTTGATCCTTATAAATTATAAAACATACAAAGTTATTTTATTAGACAACATCTACTAGAAGTCTACAGAAACAGCAGACATGGTCTTGCAACATATTATATCTCTTATTAAGGTATTTGTCATTTAATTTTGTTTTTAATATTCCGGTAGAGGCATACTTTATGTCATTAGAAAAATTAAATTATAAAGCTGGCCCTTTTTGCGATTTTAATAACATGCCCAAATTAGACTGCTTTCGCATGAAATTGCGTAGGTAACTAACAAAATTGTTTTACTAGGAAAACTGAAATGAAGTATAAGGTTCAGAAAATATGTCCTTTAATTAAAATGTTATAATCACGTTGTTGAAGAAAATACTTATTTAACGTTTATTAAAATATACCAAACGATTTTTACAAAAAACATTCTATATTGACGCCATAACAAAGTTATTAATTCTGCTTAAAAACAGTCCCAAAAGCGTATTTTCTTTTGGTATCTACGTTTTTCTTCATAACTTAGGAAAGTCCTAAAATATTAGCGAATGATTACTTAACGAAGCAAGCGTTGTAATTGTAAAATAATGGTAGAACGCGCCCTCAAGCGGTCACTGGGAACAATAGCATTAAATATTTATACTCCTAATAGAGACCTATTTGAACAAATTAGCTAAATCAACCTTCTTCAACCGGAGCTGATTTTCATTACACATTTTACAGTTTTTATCAAAAAGCATCTGGCATTGTTTAATATTAGTTATGCTACACCTACTAATATCATAAATGTGAAAGTTTGTGAAGATCTTTCGCGTCCTAACTGTTAAATGGATTCTATCACTTGGCATACAGATAGTTCGCAACCAGGAATAGGGTATAGGATAGATTTTATCTGGATTGTAGGTTTGCTAGGAATTAATAATTTTTTTTAATATTCCGCTAACGAAGCCGTGGGCGTTATCTAGCAAAACTACACAACAAGGGACCACGAATTTTTACGTTGAATAAGAAATTATGTGTGTTCCTGATTAAATCCGTTCACATGTTAAATAAATGTAATACTTACTAGAATATCGTTTATTACATAAATAACCTTATCGTATGAAATATCCCATTGAATGAGGTAACCGTGTTATGTGACATTTATTTCGTATAAAAAATACAATAATATTCCAATTAAATAAAATGAAAAAATCTTAGCAACACCTGTTTTTATTTGACAAATAAATGCTACTCGTAGTAGCCCTTGATGCATTAGTTATTTGGTTCCTTAACCACAACAACTCACCATCTTAATGAAAGCAACTACTTGATGTTAAAATGAACCAATACTTTATTCAAAGGAATTCTTTATCTTCTCCTTCTTCTTATACTCATATAATTGCTGTTCGATAAGCTCGCTTAAAACTCGAGAATGACTAGGTGTTGGCTGATTCTGGTTTAAAATTATTTGTGGAAGTCCAGGGAAGGTTTAAAATGCTAGTAAA
This sequence comes from Lerema accius, assembly GCA_001278395.1. Classification (NCBI taxonomy): domain Eukaryota; kingdom Metazoa; phylum Arthropoda; class Insecta; order Lepidoptera; family Hesperiidae; genus Lerema; species Lerema accius. The sequence goes on from LGAG01000557.1 coordinate 169,065, forward strand.
TATAAATAAAATCTTCAGCTTTATGTTTATTAATTTTGAGGCGGTACGAAGTTTTCCGGGTCAGCTAGTTGAATTTAAAAATTGGGCTCATACCACCTCCAGTAGGGGTGGTCCTCGGCCTCAGGTATGGGCATCCAATGGTGTCCCTGGTACAAGTACGACTTGCCACCGCTTCCTCGAAAGCCTATTCTGGCAGCTGCATCATGAATATGTTTCTTATAAGGCACGTCTTTTAACCTGGCCATTGCAGTAACTATAAGACTCTGTTGAAAAAGATATGCATCATGTGTTAAAAATTTCTATTTACCTAACTTTTGAGGATGTTTTATTTAAGCTTCTAGAGGATGTTTGTACACAAAAATGTGCAATAAAGTTAAATAAATAATAAATAGATAAATAAATGTTTTTAAAGCCTGTGAGTACGATTTCCATTTTTTGCGCACGTCTACTGCGCGTTTCACTGGATTTTTATTCATAAAATACCTACTTGAAAGCAACTCCCTATAAAATAAAATAAAAATGTTGCAGTGAGGTTTTTTTTTAATCTAAGTTTTATCCGTTTATACTTATACCAGCTAGAGCTGTTTCGAAAAACGCCTACCTATTATTATAGAGAAGAAACGGCGGACTAGTTAAAAGCTGATTTACAGGTTTCTTGACCGATAACACATGAGTTACGTGTTTGGTGTAACGATCTATGACCATTTACCATCAGGGGGCTATTTGGTCATTTGCCAGCAGTTATCGTAAACACAAATTAAAGCATGACGTACGTCGCAACACATCATGCCGATGTAAAGATTATCCGAAGTTTGTTTAATTCTTACGTCGAATCGTTCCAATGTGTGACCCTTTCTGTAGACTGAAAATTAAATGAAAATTAATTTAAATTAACTGAAATATTCTATACAGCTTCAGTGGAAATTATTTACATGCAAACTAGGCAGGATAACAGAATTGTTTTTCTTGTCTCATTCCAAAAAGATTGCTTTGCGGAGAATTATTTATTACGTTGGAATTAAGGTGCCTTTTGGTGCCAATCTTTGCGATATTTCATACGACTTTCCCACGCTTGTGTTAACTGCTAATGCCTCCAAATCCGTAGAATACATTGGAGACATAATATATAAGAGAAGCGATCCAATCTTATGGATAAATAATTTGTAAAACATACTACTCAGATCGTAAAGATCATATTCTCCTCTTTCGTTTCTTTCGACTAATAAAACTGTGTCATTTGTACGCGCCCTCATTAGCACATACTTCGCCGTCCAATTAACAGGCTCCTTCACGCTGTTGTCGACCAGATTTTTGAGATATGCAGCCTCCTATTAAATAGTCAAAAGGAAAAGTATACATATCAAATTTAAATTAAAAAAAAAAATCAACAAAAAGATAATCCTCTTCTAAAACCTGACGAAAACTTACATTTTAAAAATGTTTCTAAATTAGCGTTTGTAAAATCCTTCACGCGTAAAAATTAAGTTACATACGAAGTCCAGAAAAACTTACCTGCTCGCCAGGAACATAAAATTTGTACATGGGATATTTTTTCAGAGGTCCCCAGTAGTAGAACACCATCCATTTAGAATCCAGTACAGAGTAAGGATTGAACCTGGCGTTTCTACTAAACTCATCACAAGTAGTTTCGTTATCTGCCAAGCCGTTCGGACCATGCTCTTTTAGTTTAGAGGTTGTAAGCGTTATTAAAAATATATTAATGATAACATTTATAAAGAGAATATGAGTAATCATTGTAACTGAAATGAAAATCCCTGAATATTACAACGCTACGCGAAGGCGGTTGAAGCTGAAGTGGTTAATGTTACAAATACGAAAGCGTTTACGATTTGTTACACATCCTTTGGGATGTTTAACTTCCTGTTGATGTTTGTGATGTGAGAAATCAATTAGGTTTGCAATTGTCAATTGTTTCTAGATGTGTACAATTTTATTGTTGTAAGAACACGCGCAATTATGTTCGTAATGGTTACTTTTTTAAGTACATTTATAACAGTTTTAAAGTGACTTATTAGTAACGAAATAAAAACTTAGTACTTATTAGCGTTTTCATAATATTAAAAATACAAATTGATATCAATCAAAGTTTCGTACAGATTTTCGTTTTATAAGTTTGAATTTCCTTAAGGTTTGAACACTTGCATATAAATCACAAATTTTGGAATCATCTCGTAGCATGGTTTGGATGTTAGAAAAGCAGTTAAATTCCTTTATTATATTAACAACGTTAACTTATTTAATAAAATAATAATATATGTACATTCACCACCATGATGGATCTATCGTATCATCTATTTTTTCAATTAAGAGAAACTTTCTGGCTTCTTCTCGTCTTGCCTGTTCAATCTCAAATTGTTTTTGATGTTTTTCTAATTCCAGGTTTCGATTCGCAGGATTTCCAATACCTCGAAGTTTTAAAATTTTTGCTTCTTCTATTTTATCTTCGTCAGTTTGAGGCTCAGTTCCTGATACACTCATTATAGTAGCATAGTCTTCATTACAATACGACAGGGCCAAGTAAGGATCGATTATTTTCAGGCGCATAATCATAACTGGTATCTTTATTTTAAAATCTGAAATTAATTTTAAAAATATTTAGAAACAAAAAATCCAACTGCTAAAAATTGGAGGAGTATAATAAAAAAAAATTTAGCACATACGTTGAAACGTGTCACGCCGTTTAGGCAAGCGTACCAAAGAAACATGGACATCTTAAATAACATTGCCGTAAACATCATATTGAGATTACAAAAGAAAAAAGAGAAAAGTATTACAATGAACAACGGCACAGTTCCAGAAGTATCAAGTATCTCCACTTACTTTTTGCAGAATCTGGTAAATCTACAAGCGGTATGCCATAAAATAAACCTTTTCTATCACCAGCAATCAATAGTATATGCTTGGTTTCTTTGAGTAATAGTTTTGGTTGCTCCCAATCTAGTCGCATATTTAAATACGGCTCAAGTTTTTCCTTCACCTCTTTCACAAGCTAAAAATATAGAGAACATTGCTAAGTTAAGATTTTATCCTGATCAAATGTTATCCTATAACTAATTACAAACATCAATGTGAGCACCTATTAAGGGATATATTTTCTTATTTAACTCAAGAAATATCAAACTGTAGTTTGTATTTACCTTCTTGGTCGGATATTCTAACGTGTGAATAGTTGAAACTGAAAAGCTTTCAGTAGACCAAATGTAGAATGGGACCCACTGTAGATTCACCACATCGTCGGGATGAAAAACTGCTCCTTTGCCGAATTCCTTACAAGTCGTCCAATTTTTTACACGAGATTTTTCAGTATCCGACACTAAGCCAAAGCCATGTTTAGAAAAATATTTCTCTTTGTCATAATTATCGTCAAGAACTTCTCCAAAAGAAATACCACTTGAAGGTGGAGTGGCCAAACTTTCCTTATTTATTTTTTCTTTAACTGGTTTACGAATAACCTGTGTTACCTTAAAATACCAAATAGAATTTAACATGCCAAATTATTTATTCATAGACTAACAGCCGTTGGCACTAGATTCACTTTAACCAACGAACACTGAGACTGGCAAGCCTATCATTTATATGAATCAGGGAGAGAATTGTAGAAAGAACGGACTCCGACGATCTCCAACGTTTGTATTTTAATCTGATGTGCAGTAAGTATAGTCAAGAAAAACACATTCAAACAAAAAGTCGTCTAAAATCGTAAATGGGAAGATTAATGTTAAAAGCTTTTGAGATACTTAGAAAGACGATGAATGCTTCCTTGCCTCAAATGTTAGTAGCACACACATTTGGTAGATACATTTAATAGATCCCCATTCGCACGGTTTTAATAAAATCCGTACTGTTTTTTAAAATCTGGTTCATGAACCTTTGGCTAAAGCTGATGAGTTTTAGATTAAAATATTTAAAATTTATATTTCAGAAAATAATTCAAATTAAAAAGAAATCAAGACTTTTATTACTCACATTTTTTACTCGTAGAGGTCTATTTCTCTCCATCTTTTCATTAACACTCTTTAAGAAATTTTTATCTTTATATTGCAGTTCATCGCGAGGGCTCCCATATACAGGAGTTCTTTGTAGCTTCATATCAAATATATTTGGATCTTTTCCGATTTCCTTCAGTAGCTCCTTTGCTCGTTCCATATTTCTAGGATCATTCATGTCTGAATCTATGTCAGTCATTCTTTTTGTGTCATCTCTATATACATGCCCGAAATCCACTGATTTATCGAATCTTTGTGGATAAATGTGTGCATCGTTCGTATTTATTGGATATTTTATGTTACTTTGGTCGTTTTCCCAACGTCGACGCTTGGCTTCAATAGATGTAACAATGAACAAAACTGATATCAGTTGCATGTTTCCGCATAATACGTGTCCGCTTATAACTCTGGCTATTTAATAGCTTATTGAACGATGATTTCAGATGTGCAAAACATGTCGATTAAGTATACGTTTGATTACATTCCACGTGGTCTTTAAAAATAAATAAATAAACGCTAATAGCCAATAATTAATTATGTATCTTACTTACCGAACGTGATCATACTTATTTTTTATTAGCTCGAGTTCATCAGTTTGTGTATTATTATTATTATTTTAATTTAAAAAGGAACAAATATAAAAATTCTGGATAAAAAAAGTCACATTATTTAAAGATTTTAACGAGACAGACTTCAGCCGGCACCATCAGTAAAACAAAGGCCTCAGCGATGTATTTTCAACCTTTTTAAGGTACAAAGAAATTAAATGTTTCCAATCCCTGTTCTACAAAGTTACGTTTTCAAACAGCGACTGTCTTTTCCGGTATCGTTTTACGTTTTCAGTTGAACTTGGTAACTTGCGCGTTCAATGTATATTCTTCAGTTAGTGGGTTTTGAGCTATGGAGCTGTAAATTGACTAATCAAAAATAAGCAATTACATTTGTAACATAGATTGTATTTTATGAAGTAGTAACCGACAAAACATTGCATAGCATACCTTAGGACTAATAAAATAAGGACAAAAATAAAAACTGAAAAATGTCTAGTCGGGCGGCCGATCGACGCAGCGGGCGCAGACAGAACTTGATTGGTTTCGATCTCCCAAAGCTTACATACATCATATCTATGATACGCAACGCTCACGTCTCCTCTCTGGCTACACTTCTCTCATCTTCTTTGGTGGAAATAACCTGCCAGCTTTGCAGCTCATCTCCTTTCGTCTCCTCTCCGCTTTGATGGATACCGGGCCCAAGTTTACGAGATAGTTATAAAAAATGTCCTATAGAAATAAGTTCGCGATGGTATATGTGTATCTTCTAGGAATAACCTAGAGTAACCATTTTTCTTTAAATATTTAGGACATTAGAAACTATATTAAAAACAAATATATGGACATGGTCTAATACAAATTGATATTATTATTATTAAAGTGGCCGAACAGCGCATTGATGGAGGAAGTCTAGGAAAATTGTTCCTTTAACTTCCTTTTCTGTGACTTTGACAGTTTTGCTATTTATTTTTAAATAGATTTTGTAGTCAATTCTTAAGAACGTTTTAACCTTTAACTTATTTTATTGGAATTTGTAAGTGTGGGGTAGCGATTAGGCTCTCTTTACGCAATTTTATTGCTATACTTACTTAGCTGGACATCAATTGAAACACGTACTTATTTCGAAGAAATATTAAGGCACTATAAATTTTTAAATTTAAATACTCGTACCTACTTCGCATTTTGCATTCAGAAACCACATTAAAATTTGTGTATCTATAGGTAGGTACTGTAACAGTGGAATACCTACAAAATGTTATGTAATATTCAATCTTTAAATATGCCTATATGTATCCTTTCTATGTGAATAAGATGTGTCTTACTAGCGTTCCTTTTAAATACAAGGACTTATATTACGGAAGAAAATACACAATCCAAGGCCTCTACGTCTACGTTACGTTTTAAATAGATAGGTACTGATGTGGTCCATTCTAATGACAAATCTAGATTTCAATACTTTCAGATAGTGAGCGTTCAAGTTGTACGTATAACGTAATTTTTGCAGATTTTTGACCCCCCATCCCACTTATCTAATGGACTATAATGTTTTTCTGTACCGTCGTTTCCCCCTCCTTAATGTTTCGCAACACACAAATTACCATTTTTATTTAAAAATGTTGCCATTTTGCCAAATTAGAACAATTGTATTTCTCAGTTTTTTTAGTAATAAATAAACAATGTTACGAAACGCGGTATTCGTAATAAGTAAAAAAATATTTAACCATATTTTAGTCACTAACTTTTGACCGTTTGGTTCTCGATTTCAGGAGCTTTGAGTCCTCTCTGACATCAGTAGTTTCGATTTTTATGTCAAAAACTTTGTACTGGTCTACGAAGATTCCAATAACTAACTAACATTAGCTAACTAACTTTACTAGCTACTAATTTAGGAACTGAATTTTTAATTGAATATTTACGTCTTAAAATTTCGGAAAATATATTATACAATAATCCCTTCTTTATTTAGAGAATACCACATAAGTTTCGGAGAAGCGATACTGAGTGTACAGTAAAGAAAATATTCACAATCAAATGAACTTTATTATTCAAGAGGTTCGAGTTCATTTTTGTTCTTTTCTAGCGTACAAGCGGAGAATCCATCGCCTAGGTCTAGTTCTGAAACGGCCATGCCAATTTCAGATCTGTAGGGAGGTTCGTTCGCCCTGGCAGCCAGCGACGTTATCCCAATATGGCAGTCCATCATCACCAAGAACTTTCCACCGCGAACCAATTTTAGAATAAACTTCATGAGTGGCACACTGCCTTTCAGTGGTGTCATACCTGAAAAATGAAAGGTGTTCGAATTTTAAGAGACCTCGTACAAAACAAAAGTTTTCAGGTACCTAATCTGTCAAGGGTGTTCAATAAAATATGAATGATCCGAGAAAAGGACGGTACGGCTGTGCCGCTTTTTCCCAAACATTATACTTTTCAAAAGACAGTTTATTTCCACGTCTGCACTGACCATCAAGTGGGATTGTAGTCAGGCCTTAACTTATTTCAATATAATGTAAAAATTTAATACTAGTAACCTCGGCCGCGTATGACATTGGGTACTGCGAGAAAGGCACCTTCCACCCCCTGGGCAGGAAACAACAACAATTCCTGACGACCCCACCCTGTCGTCATTACCAGTGCTGCTGATTCCCAGTATGGTTGCTGCTCCAAATATTCGTACATATCTGACCAGATACGGGACGTAATCTAAGAGAAAAAATACATTAAAATTTTAAGCCAGATAGGTACATTAGTTATTACGTTTAAAACTGAACTATTTGAACTATTTCAGAATGAATTAATGAATGAAACTATTTTAGATATGTGCGAGGAACTAAAAGAAGTCAGCATCAGGTAATTACAGCGCCAAGAAGTGGTAAATATTGGAGAGGTAGTGGCTAAACGGTGAAACAGCTAAAACGCTAAGTTATTGACGGATTTTGCTGTAAATTCCACAAAAATTTTGGTGTTAGTTAAACCTATTTAAAGCATGAACAATGGTTGCAAAAAAAGTTATAGTTTGCTCATAATAAATCTACAAATATTTTGGAACTATCTAAAATTTAGATTCTAAGTGAACTACTTTAGTGTTGAGCATAAAAAAATAATCCATGAACTGAATAACTTCTACTATGGTTACGCCTACTTCACCTATGGGTACGTCAATTCTATAAAAAAAACTTAATACCTAACGCAATTCAATTCCTCCTCGAAGAGTAAAAACTTAAATGAGAAACATCATTTTATTTATAATTTCATAATGCCATGTCATTTATAAAACAATTGACAATAGTCTACATGTTGTATATATATTGCAGAATAAATTTAAACTTAACTTTATGTTCGCTTAGTTACGCACAATAACTCTATTTTATTTGCTGAAGTAAATTATACTTGGATTAAAATAATGTATACTGATTTAAACTGATGTTACGAGTAATTTTAAGTGGTGACTTAAGATAAATAGTGATTTACATACGATCTCCTTAATCCCATTAATATAAAATACAATACAGTACATAATCGTTATAATTAAAATATTCGTTACATTTAATTAAAAAACCAACGTAAGTACTAACCGCCTTTGTCGCGTTTTTAAATGCAATGTCTATGCATTTATTATTCAGATTCATGTTCCAAGTATGATACACCCGCCAGGGCAATCCCACGACCAACTCCGATTCGAAATATGGATTCTTCCCTAACTTATCACAGACTTCCACGTTTTTCTTTATACTCTCTTCTTTAATTTCAGGGAAATCAGCTTTGATACCGGCACTTAGTATAAGATGAAAGACAACGTACGCTAATGTCTCCATTGTGAGAGTAATGTATAACATTTGTTCCAGTTCTATTTATAGCAATGCTATGGGATGTTTATGTTTTGCCATTTCTTTCCCAGGCTTCTCTGTTTCATTGTTGTGATATCAGACATGGGTTTGCTATTCAATGAGACAAGTTTTCCGCACAAAAGGTCTTGCTTTATCAACCGTCCCTAGTACTCTTTTAAGTGCGTTTAAATTTAGCCTCGCCATTATTTTACACCGAGAAAGAGGAAACGAATAGACAGATAAACAAACACTCGATCTAGTACCGATTGTTTCTTTTAAGAAAGAATTAAATAAAAAACTAGCAGTAGCCATCGCCGCATTTATTTTAGTTTCACATACAAAAAATATTTTTTATTGTACAAAGACAAATTAAATTTTTGAAGGCTTAATAACGAGTAATTTAATAAATGATATTCGTTTTTGCATTGCAATTCTTTAATTAAACATGTATATGTTAACTTAGTAAAAACATTATAAAGTACTTCTAAAAACTTGGTCCTAAAGACCGTACGTATTATAATAATTATTGTCTTATTTTTACGCTTCAATCACCAATCAGTCTTCGTCATCGTCATCATGATTAGAATGAATGTCGTCATCGATATAGTTTCCCCTGTACCCATCTTCATCATTCTCCAAGTTTTCATCATCATCATCATCATCACCACTGTACATTTCTGGTCGCGGGACTGGACGTTGCACCAAGTACGATCGACCATTGTCACCATGAAAACCAATCTTTTCCGCTGCCAGTTTTAACTGCAAATATATAATATAAAAGTCAAGATAGTCAAATGCCAATAGGATAATCTGTCTATCTATCTATACTTATAATAAAATTGAATAAATTCCTTGTGAGCATTTAAGTTATTACTTGGAAGTTCTTACGATATGCAATTTTACGTGCCCCTTCGGATGTATTTATAATGTAATAATATAAGCAATAGCAGACAGCTAGGTGCATAAATTTCAAGTTGAACACATTACTTACATCTTCAGATTTCGGCATGCGATCCACAGGAGCTAGCGCGTAGGTGAACCGATGCTTGCAGTTCATGATGCCCAAGTACCCTGGCTCCACGTATTTCAACCCAAAAATTATGACGGGAATGTCCTCCGGTTCGACTACAAAAAAGTTCAGTCACAATGTTACCAAGCCGAAAGTGTAACAGGCAAGTTTTTAATATCCCTCCCACAGACCCATAAAAAGAATAGAAGGAGCTATCCAGCTGAAAAGTGACGAAAGTAAGTATGGAAACGCTCGAATGGATGAAGTCGGTCGCTCGGTAGTATACAGCGAGCCAGCGACAGATTGTGTTCCTCACTTATTTAGTCGCAATTGTATATGACCGCTCTGTCTATTCTTTTTTATGGGTCTATGATCGCTCTCGTAAGCCGCATAAAATTACCGAAAAAAACGATAATTACATTAGTAATTTATGAAATCATGCCTTGGGACTCAACCCCCAGTTCTTTATTAACAAACTTTAAAACACCAGGACTACACTACATCTTTATTAAAAATCAAAAAACTTATGGACCAAAAGGCGTCGTGGGTTCTATCAAGTTAAAAAAGTAAGTCCGTTATCATTGAATATGACAGTTTATGACGCGACGAAAAAAATTTATAAAGAAAACGGCCCCGATAATTTTAGGAGTATTACGTACCTTGATAATTAAGTGACGGGATCAGTCTGAACTTCCCTGGAATGTCATGTCGAATATATAGCGCACTGAAGTCGACCGACGTCTCCATGAACAGAACAGCATCCGACCAGTTGGCTGGCGGATTGATCTCGTTAGCATACACCACTCTGAAGCGATCTATCAGCTGAAAGTAATGTTAATGACAAAAACTTAATGTATGGACTCATTCAACTACACGTAATAAGTTTTGAGTCTATATTTTTATAATTTTAATTACCTAAATACCTATACATATATAGGAGCTTTCCCGATTTTAAATTAATTGCAGCAGGTAACCAATTAAACGAATACATTAGACATTTCATTTGGTTCAAGCACGGAAACATACATTCCTTGCTGTGAGGGTTCACGTAATTCATAGAATTCGAAAATCAAAAGTACAAAAAAGGACAAAAAGAATATGACCCCTTACTAACGATTAGTTAGGTACATTCACAAACAAATGCCAGACTGCAAAATTTTTTTTGAGTGTTGAAGACGCCATGATGAAAAAATATACAGCCTATATTGAGACGGATCCAATTATACACCTAATAGAATAAGTTATGCCTTTTGGGTTATATAGGCTGCCTAAGGAATGGACATATAGGTTCGAAAAACAATATCCTCTTGACGTAGTCAGTCAATACTCAATCGAAGTAAAGATTTCATATCACTCACCATCCGCGAAGGAACCCGGAATTTCACATGGTAAGAATTTTCTCTCTCAAAATTCCAGAAGTAAAATATCTTCCAGTCTATATCGATCACCTTACTCCTGTCGAAAGTGGTATTCGCGAGGAACTCCTCACAAGTCGTCCAATTGTCCGTACTCAAAGTTTGTCTAAGATCATCATTATAGCTATATGTATCATTCGGCTGTCCTGGTACACCTTTAATAGCCATGATTATGAAAACTACTTTTAATATACTCGTAAATAAATACATTATCTCTGTTTACGGTGTCAACGCTTGTCGATAGTATTGAATTAACTGATAAATGATTTTATTCAACGATTTTATAATAACGCATTGTATACGTAAGGTTGTTTTGGGATTCGCAAACAAACATCTGACTCGAGATTATTATAATAACATCTTGTATTTGTAAATTCTTTAGACATTTTTCATTTACGTAAAGAAGTTAATCATAGACACACAATTAGGTATCTTACTACGATTAATTGTCAAGTTTTCTATATAACGATCCAAAAAGTAATATCTCTAACTGTTACGTTTCTTTTTGTCCTTATTTGCGTCATCGTGATAAACTTCGAGTAAGTAAAGGAATGTTACAAATTAAATATCAGCGGAAATGAAACTCGACAATTCGTTGTTGATTCAGAATGTTGCGTGCATTGGGCGGTTCAACGATTACACGAGTCGCTCTGTCACTGTGGCCGGCATAATAATATGCCGCCTACCAATTCCACCTATTTCTTAGATACGCATCGGTGGCCGCGGTACGCCTACGAAACAACATAAAGCTAAGCTACGGCTGCTATGGAGTGCGCGATGTGATTGTTTAAAAAAAGAATACATTTTTTTTTATTTGGAAATCGATATAGCATAGTTCCGTGGCCATGGTATCCGTGAGTCAAAATATTTAGTGTATTTGAGCTGTGGTGTCCTTGAAATAAGAACTAGAGTTTAATGAATACGCTTTAAAATGATCGGTACCTTACGGTATAGGTCCGTAAATGAGATATCCATGAAAATAAACTTCGATTTTTTTTTTACTTTAAAATTATTTCGGAATGGCATAGTTCCGTGACTGTGATATGTTTTAAATGATGACTAGGTATACATTGTTTTTTTGTTTAAAACGATTTTCATATGCAATACCATCGTGGCTGAGGTATTCTTGAAATTAAATCTAACTCTTAGATTAGAATTACCTTACAAAATGATTTACTTCTAGTATTATATCAGTCTACTATCTTTATTATTTATCTCGAAATATTTAAAGAAATTTTGGTTGAACATAAAAACTATAAACCATTTCAGTGGTCGTATATTGAGGTACTTTACATTGCTTTAATACGCGAAGTTAACTAACATCCAAACTTGGGCGTGAATTTCCTCAATAAACTAGAAGTCAAAACATCAATTAATTCAATTAAAACCGTAATATTTTTTTTAATCACCTGTAAGTTTTTAAACTTTATTATCGAAGCTCACGTGTTCTATGTTCGTAGAAAGGAGGCAATATTTATTAAATACTACTGGAAGGCGGAACTCGAGTCGGGGGGCGGATTCCTGAGATTTATTAGCGCAGGCCTGCCGTTGCCTCCGCTGGGAACGAGTTTCTTTCTTTCTTTTACGACACGACTTCGTACGTGATGTTATCGAAATCATTCACCTCGAATGGAACCTTTGAATGCAGTTTGCAAGCATTATGATTGTTTTCGTGTTGTGTGCTTATGTGTTAGTAGCTTTTTCATGGGATTGGTTTTTCAATTGTAATTTTTAGGCTATTTGTTTATCGTGATAGGTTTTACACCACATGTGAAGAATAAAACTCGGTGTTTTCCTCAAAAAAGAACTTTAACTTTCTTTACGAATAATTAAGTAAATGAAAATCAAAATTCAAATCCTATCCACGTCTCTTTTATTATTAGAAGATCACTTTATAATAGTAGATTAATAAGTAGTAGATACGTATTACGTAGTAGATTTAAAAAAATAAGCGCTGCACATTCATAACTCCACAGTAGGATTCCCTATGTCGTGGGCGCCATGGACAACAGAGAAAAACGCGAACTATAAATTATATAAATTTATCATTCAAACCACCTCCCATGGAATTCATACACAGGACGTAATGAACTGCAATTAGCATGGTAACCATTGCACCCTAGCATTATTAGTGGACCTGTTCCCATGCTGGATCATTAGGAAAACTTCTACAGATTGAGACGAGTGACGTCACAGAATACCAGGTAATTACCAGAACAAATCGACCTTGTAGCAGAGTCCGTCGCGTCACACCCGCAATTCGTTCGCGTTCAATTTGCGAACCGATTGACTTGTAATTTGCTCTGACTCTTTGAATACGGAAATCGATTAATCGTTGTGAACAGCGCTGAACACTG
>LGAG01000557.1:182273-202046 GCA_001278395.1 Lerema accius
AGCCGCCACTACGCAGGGATGAATTTTCGCAGAAAAACTCGATTTATTAAAAGTTCTTCCGGTTGTTAAACGCTAAGTTCGTTATCGGCAGAGTAAAAGTTAAAATATTTTTATTTAGTTATCGGTGCATGGGCAAATCCCACGGAAAAAAGTTGTTGGGGTTGCCGTATTAAAAAATATAAGCCTATGTCACTCGCAACGGAACAAAATCCAAAGATACCTCACACGTCAAAATCCGTTAATCATTTGGATTGTAGATCGTGCCAAAGAAATTGTTTCCATAACATACTTACCCTCGAAAAACCTTATTCTCTTGTAGCAGCCGGGTAACAATGAACTGGCAACCCTAGTAGTACCACGTGCGTGAAAGTGACGTGGCCGTCCCGAAAGAATGTTACCCACCTATAAGTTTTCCCTTACCCCTTGCCATATTCATGAGGCCGAAGGTTGTTTATTGTCATTGATAAACTCACTACTCCCCTTTTATTTGAGATTGGCCTGTTGTTTTGTGACTCTGTGACATTGGAAATAAAACGGAGTTACTTACTAGTTCAGAAAAAAGATGCTTACCTAGAATGTAGTACCTATTAGGGTCTGTGAGTGGTTTGTGATTATATTGGTATTTTTTCATGTGATAGATGTATTAATCTGTGGTATGGTAGGTGTATACTCTGTATCAACATTATTTTCACAGGCTATTTTTTACCTCGAATAATTTTGAAACCCAATACTAGACTTGATACTGTAGGTGGTAATGAACTAAAATCAGCCACGGTTTATAGATGCGCGAAATTATCGTAACCACTTTGACCCTTGACAGTGAATTCGCACAAAGTCTTTTATAATTATTTTAAAAACAACTTGTACAAAATTTCATGTTATTATCTGATAATAAAATTTGTCACTATCTGCGTTTTATTACGTAGAAATTGGCACTTTCATAAATACATAAACACCTTAATCTTTAATTATTGAGAGTATAGAAACTAGAACTGTAGGCACAAATTCAGTATTTTCTTTTACATACATTTATATTGTAGCTGTCGTATACTAGTCTAAGCCGAAAGCGTCTCAATTTATAATACCTATATGAAGAAAGTACAGAAAGTCTCAAACAAAAACTCGTTTCGTTATTTCTCTAAATATCTCACAGAGCCTATGTACCGCAAACTTACGAGTACCTATACCACTCTCACTACTTTTCCTTTCACTACGCCGAATAAGTTAGGAAAACATTTTCGCCTACGTCGTTCGTACCCTCCTATAATCCTCTACCTGCAGAGATATACCGTACTTACCCCGAGCAACCACTATCATCCATACCTACTGTGTATTTACTATCGCAAAACAGCTTCTCTTCAATCATCCTTCATTGAGTTTTAAACTTTATGGTTGCCAAAATAAAGTTCTCTTTCAATTGTAAGTCGAATGTAGTTAGGATGTTATGTTTCTGAACAACATCTCCCCACCAAGCGCCTCTCGCGCCCTCCTCATGCATTTAAATTGCTTCATTATAGAGCTAGACGCCAGAGCGTAGGGTTGTCTACTGGGAAAAAATTGCCCTTCCAACTAAGTTGGTGCAAAAGTTTTCGCTAAATCACATGTGATTAAGGCAGATGACACACATGGTATTTTATTCCGTAGGGTTTTCTTATTTTGGAAATATTTACATATTTTATTAAATAAACACTAATAATATCTTCAATTTATCAAATAAAACGAGGAAGATGCAATCAATAAGCCAAAACATCTTTATTCTCCGTTTCTTCATAGTTAATAAAACTCAGGTTATCGCCCATTTTCACCTGGATCTATGTGTTGGGTATAGTAATTGTTACTTGGACTTCTCGGATTAATTCTTATGGTGGATCATAAAAGATTCAGATGTCATTGCATTTGACACATAATTTAGAATTTACTGGTCTTTCAAATAAAAAAAAATAATAATGCCGTTGATATCCACCCGTAGTTTTAATTCCATTTCCACCTGCTCTTACTTGGAAGCCAAAAAGTTTTCCACCCCATAATAATATAAAAAACCCGCTATCAAACTGTAACAAATTGCCCAAGTAACATGGACAAATTAATTAGAATTTTATTACCCGCAAGTGACAACCCTAGATGGCGGGATGAGAGGGCGGCCGCGGCGCTATCTGCGCGCCGATCATTAGTTCCCGAGAGTGGCCAGACTCAAAATTTTGCATGCCACCGACTATATTCCGCTAAGTAACTTGCCTAATGACTTCGCCACTACATCAGCTGATTTCAAGCTCATTCGCCTTAATCCTTAAGACCTGAATGGCCAATTTTACGTTGGAACAGATTAGCGACAAACTACGCCTTTACACATCGTTCAACGTGGGCTAAACGTATTGTTAAATAAATTAAGCAGCATTTCATATTACAGCCTCGTCGCCAATGATGTTGCTTATCGAAAATTTTGTAGGCGAGTACCTACTTAGTACTATTGTAGTGTAGGCGCTAAATAGGAAGTCAGATAAATAATTAAAATAACAAATGCGTGCTTGTAATAAGTCGTTGGTAGTATAAGAAAAAGTAACTAATACCTAATAATAATTATCTAATAGAAACTATTTGAACATTTTCGCTTTATATTAATGTTTAATTTATCATAGTTAGTTATTTAAGTTTACTCAAGGAATAACACTTCTTAAAACTAGCTACCTAAAATAATATAACCAGGCAACATTTTGTAAAGTTCACTTTATTCTATACGGTAATTATAAAATTATACCTTACAAACATTCAGTTTTTTCTCTATACAAACATGTTTCACTATTCTGAATACTTCGCATGGATGAAGCAATAAATTAATTATCTTGTCAGTAGGTTGTCGCTTATTAATAATTGCACTATATAAAATATTATCTGCAATAGACTAACGTTACTAAAACATTTAACTATTGACATAAATTAATACTATTCCCGCAATAAAACAATAAAATAAAATAATATAAATATGTAACGTTCTCACCCATACATCACAGAATTGTATATCTGATCTCACCGCTCCATCTAGCGTCTGACACCAAAGCTTATTTCAGATTTATAAAATTAACAATAGATCACCAAATTATTTAATAACTTCCCAAAGGCAGATGTGTCCGTAACTACTCGGAAACGTCAACAATTTGCCTATTTTCCCGCCAATTCAGCCATTGCGCGCGAATTTGCCATAATGCCGAACTCACGTATCAATATCGCTACTTAAATCATCTAAAGGTGTCACATTACGAAGGGCCATTGTGAGATCCGTAGTTGTGTTTACAAACAAAATAGAGGCTTGTCATAATCTGTTTTTGGATGCGCCTTTTCTATTTTTCGGTCTGGCAACTTTTGCCCGGATTGTTTTTTTTATGCCAGCTTAACACAGGTATGGATTTCGACGCCTCTTTGTTGGTTTATCTGCATTGAATAAAAGATGTTTCCCGGTAAGGTAAGGTAAGTCGCACATAAGTTGATCTGCAGATAATTCTAGTAGGTACGTGTGGTCCTTTCAATTTTGACAGTTGACATTTCTGGAGGGGACTTTCTATGGGCTCCTAGCTTTTACTTTTATTTGTTCAAATAATTGCATTTTAAGCCGTTCTCTTTTATTTTCTGGCTTCAAAGCCACCGCAAATCGTCAAGAAAGTGAATTCAATATTGTGGTTAGTTCATGAATTATACAGGTGGATTCATGAATGTGTCCATAATGTTTTCATCATTATAAAAATTAAAAAACAAACAAACGGTTTTTAGAGAAAGAAATGAGAGTTGTCTTAAATTAGACGATATTTCATATTAAAAAAAAAAAAATGTTTTTAAAAACGTTCTTTTTTAAAATCCCAAATCAAATATACCCCGTCAACATTACGTTAGGTATGTTTGGTGTGTGTCTCTGCTACAGAAGGATAATAAAAGGCGAGAACAACAAAAATGTAGTCTTATTTGTCAGTCATCCGCAAATCAGCGAGACGGATAAAAAACTCTATACCAGCCTTTATACAACAATTACATTACTACGCGAAACCTCAAGCGTCAAATACCGAACTTATTCATTGCAAAGCTGACACTGCTGTTGCGATTCCTGGAGCACACTCTTATGTTAATGTAGTAAGGATTAAATTGGCGTAACATTTACTTTTTTAACCTGTTATTTCTGGTGTGTGAGTTGAACATGTAAGCGGCGAAGCGTGAACGCTTTGCGCGGGACACAAGGGGTCCGTCGGTTTATTTTTTCCTTAATCCTAACCGGGATTAGGTTAAAGCCCTTTTGATTGGCAGCCGCCGTCAGATGCACGTCTGGTGAGATTTCAGAGGTGCAATGCTCATGTTGTGTTGCCTCGGGAGAATTTAGCGATGTTTTCACAATCTCCTTTTAACTATATACCTATATGTATAGAAAAAAGATCATTAATTATGTAAAATGTTGTAAAACTGTATAAAGAAATATGAAACTTGAGGTTCATAAGTGTAGGGGAGGCCAAAAAGGGGCTGTCACAATTTTTATATCTCATTGCAAATTTCAGCCAATAGTAATCACTAGTTAAACATATATGTATATGCCCATTTCTTTGGCACGCTCTACAGCCAATGGCTTGACGGATTTTGATGTATAAATTATCATTTTATTAATCTCCATTGTGGGAGTGATATAGAATTAATTTGCGCGGGCATAAGTTTTTAGCAATTGGATTCTTACTTTCTTTTTATAGTTTAATTAAGTACTCTTTGTCAATAACTCATCAGTAATATTAGGTGTTACTGATGTCTAAGCAGTAATAACCTAGAGGTTTGAAAATTGGTCTTCCGAACGGGAGTTCCTGGGTTGAAACCCTCCGGCACGGACCTGTAATTCAATTCAGTAATACTGATTATTACTTGCTACGGTGACGGAAAACATCGTGAGGAAACTTCCACACTTGCTAGTTCTCTATAAAGTTCTCAAAGTTGTGTGAAATCTGCTAATCTGCACTTGGGCAGTGTGGTAGACTATGGTCTGTATCCGCCACACTTTGAGAGCCGACCTGAGTCTAAAGTGGAATAATTATCGTTTGTGATAATGATGATGGTGATAACTGATGTCTATGGGCGGCACTGGCAAGTTACAATACGTTCTACATGTTAGTCGGCTATTTCGTTAAAAAGATTCCTCAACGGCGACTCAGTGACCTTGATCGTTGCAGGAGGACCGCGACATTCGTCACGGGGCGAGTTCTCACGCGTTGCTACCCGTGTTAGAGCTAAGCTGACGAGGATTATGTGAGACTGGAATGACAGGGCTGCCACAATTATAATGTACACTTAATTAATTTTATGTTTTAAAATTAAATCTAACTTAATAGTCAAAAACTGTGTAAAATGTTCTGTTAGTCATATTGACAAACCATAAGATAATATTACACGTTCACGGTTACAAGGTTTAATTTTCAGTTCCATTTTAAGAATAATGCAGGCACGTTACAGTTTGATATTAGGCATAATTTAAAGTTTATATGGAGAAAAAGTTCACAAAGCTTAATTACGTGCATTATAATTACATTTAATTCTTGTCCCTAAGCCAACAAAACTGACAACTGATTTATTTTGTTACTTAAATTTCATGTATTATTTACAAAAGTTAGCTTTGTGCACTTCTATTCCATATAAATTTTAATTAAGCCAAATCTCACATTCGTACGTGCCTGTATTATTTAAAACTGTACCGAAAGGTGAACCTTTACATATCAAACTAAACAACACAAAATAACCTCCCTACTTGACAACCCTATCACTCCTGTCACTGGAAGACAGTGACAATTCATTCAGACTACCTGCGCGCGCGCTTAATCCCAGTGACACACGAGACGTGATCAAAGAACAATAAATATATTCCTCAGAAGCGATTAATGTTAATTGCCGATAAATATCATTAAATTGGTCTTGTACAACACCTTTCTTTATACGCGACGTGTCTGAACTGATGGCAGTCATTAAGGATAACGTAATGGCGCTGTAAGATCGAATGTTTTTGCTACAGGAATTAATAAAGCTAGTAGGCGTATGTCTTTTATAATTCTAAAATAAAAAAACGTACCGCACATTTGATTGTCAATTGCTTAAATGTTAAGCTTAAAAAGAATATAATACATATGTATAGCGTATAAATATAGTATGACGTTGCGAAGGCTTGTGTATGTGTTTCGAATATTCACACATAAAAATTACTTACTTTAAGCTGCCACCAGTGACATAAAGTTATTGTTTTATAAACTGTTTTCATAATTTTGGCACAACATTTTGTATTGCTCGTTTAAAAAAATAGCTGTAAAGATTACTTACATGAGACTTTAAGATAAATACTCGGTTATTATTAATATCATATAATTTTATTTTATTTTATTTTTGTCTTATACCAATCATTTTGTCGTAATGCCAGCTAGCTTTAACTACAAAGTAGAGACCTCTATGTCGTGCTTTAAAACTAGCACCCTTCTGCGATCACCTCTACATATTCTTTGGCGCGTCTCTGGTTGCCTGACACAAACGATTTAAAACATTTATTGGTATGTATTGATCTTTTAGTGGATTTATTATACAAATCCTTACTCTATCAAATGTGTGATGCGCGTTTATTTTTTCTCACGACAGCCGATTTCCGACATCGACCTTTGCGACTAAGAATGTAAATTCTTATGCTATTTAAATCAAAGGGTCACGCAGTTCAGTTCATACACTAATCACTTGATATCAATTTTATTTTAAAAAGAAATAAATGGCTTATAATTTTAATTTTTTTACGCAAAAATACCATTGTTCCAATTTGAAGAAAAGATAATTCACATTTTCTCTGCAACTCCACTTGAATAAATAGCTTCTTATACACAATTAATTTAACTATCATTTATCTGCTGTACCTTAAAAATAATACTGCAACATTTTTAATAAACATTCCAACAATTTTAAAGGTGGCAACACAATTAATAATGTTAATTTAGTAGCAATTAAAATGCGTAGTAATTTTAATTTATTCCTTATTCTTCGTTATTGTTTTATTTTATTTCTTATTCTTTTTTAATTTATTAATTCTTAGACAGTTTCGAGTCACAACTAAAGGACGCAGACGTTAAAATATTTGCGACAAACTTGTAACAGGATCGATAAAAGTGGCATTTCCAATTAGCAATCTTGTCACTACCAATAATTCCCAATTGCAAATTAATCTCTTCTATTAGTAATGTAGAGTACCGTAATAAAAGCGTTGATTATGCTATTTTAGGAAGTTCTGCTATTTCGTGGCGGCTAAAGATGACAGGAACAAATACTTATACTAAATTTTGCAATAAAACAAATGCATACTAATTATTCCATAACTACTTTTGAATGTGTAAACTTCATAACCATCAATCGGAAGAATCTCTTCGACAAAAAATTATTATGGTGATTAATACAAATCCCAGTACAAGTTATACCTAGATTTATTATTTATATCATGTATCAACCCTGCCGAAGTCACGGCTTCTAGAAAACGCTCGAAATTTAACTGTAGGTAAGCTTTTGACGTCCTCAATGATGTACTACTGTACTTGTTAGTCGCCCATGCAATTCGTCGTACGCCGAGTACCACTACCTGGGACTAAGTCTATGAATGAACCACCGAAATACAAACAGGACCATACAGGTCTGTTATCAGGCCATCTTTGACTTCAGAGTTAAGCACCGGAAGCACGAACAATGGCACATCACGCGACTTTAGTGCCACAATCCAGCACCAACACGATTACCGAGGTTCTCAAGGGTTGAATGTTTCAGAGCATTCGCACTAGAGCATAAAAACGCGACGTCAAAAACGCTGCTATGAAATTGAAAAAAGGAATGTAGTAAGATAATATAAACATGTAGAAACTTAAGTAGTTTCTAATAGAGATGGAATTCTGGTTTGAGAAGATTAGAAATTGAAATATCGGTAGGTAAATAGGTAAGAGTATGATAGTAAGTAGGTTAGGTAGGCACCTATAGAAATAGATATCAAAGCCAGCGATGAATAGCCTACGAAACTTTAGAAACACATGAATATTACTAATAGATTATTCCTCTCACAAAAATCTTATTAGATTACCAATAGAATACGAAACGCTACGTAAATTATTAAAAATGAAAAGTAGAGAACGATGCCCAAATTAAGAAGTATCTACCTATTTATGTGAACTCTATAGTGCGTTTTTACAACCCAGTGCGTAAAGTAAGAAAGATGCCAATCTTACCAGCGGACGCACAGCTTGTATAGCCCTTCGTCACATAATCGCGTTTTTGTATTTAAATTCTGACGATTTGAATACAATGTCGCTACCGAGATCGAACCCATAATAGTAATGAGATGGGCGCGACATATATAATATTTTGGCATTCCGATGTCAACTTTAATATGTTAACTTTAGGTTCACATTTGTAGAACAATTTTTTGTCACTTAAGATAGCTGAAACGTTTTGTACGTTCCATAAGTGGTCTATATTTTTCACACCACTGAAGAACTTGATTGTTGGTTAGGTCAATATTAAACTTATTTTGAATAATTCTTTTGTACATACGGACAGAAAAATCACGGTCGCCTCCACACCAAAGTCATTATCGAAACTTTTCCAGCCAAAAATGGGGTGAAAATAAAAAAAAATACAATACATTGTAAATATTATACTTTGATTACAATTTCGCTATTGTTAAATCACATTTAAAACTCAAATATGTTATCAATGGGCAAATAAGAATTTTGTATCATATTTTTCCAGACGCTCGGACGGTTAAGCCGGTAATTGTAAAGGTATATTTTTAATTCATAGAACAATAATCTGGCATCTATAATATGATCAAAGCGATTTCATTCAGAGAACAATCGCGTTTTTAGGACACCGCAAAAAACTTTATCTCACACGTCCTTGATGTTATCAAAATAAGCGTCGGCTACCAAATAGCACCGTGTCATTCACCCCACCATTCACGATGGACAAAAAACGATATGACAAAAACTAACGAAATGAGCTTAAAACACGACCTCACAAGATTCGGGGGTAGTTTTCCGAAAACCGCGGGGTTTCGAGAAAAAATTCATTTGAATACAGTAGCCCAGCTGGCTGGCTGACACTTTTTTTATTCCTTACTTTTAAGGTGTCACAGATCTTTATCGGACGGAGGGATTTAACGATGTCGTAAGGCGCTCCTGTCAAGTTGTTTTTTACGTTTTCCCGCGTCAGGCCCGTCACGTCGAATTAGGTAAATCCTTTTAGCTCGCTGCCCGTCCGAGTGGGTGCGCTCTGAGCATGCCTGTACCTACGTGCAACGTTCATTCATTTCAACCTAACTGTACGTGTACTTAACAAGGTAAAAAATGGTACCTAATTGTTATTTTCAGTTTTTTACCCGATTCATTACTTTGCAGCATTTTTTTAAGTAATGACGTGCGTAACTTAGTCATAACATTATTTGCCCAGAGGTGATACTAAATTGTCATTTGTTATCACATGTTTTTATAAGGTCTCGTTAAAAGATATGTTATGGAGATAAAATTATACCGTCATATCTACTTTGGATATTAGATTTTGTTAGTGATTGAATCGATCAAAATTAAGTGAATGAAATGACAAAATCATTTATTTTGTATTAAGGTAAGCAGTTTGTTATGAAGTAGATAAAAAACATGCAGAATGCTTGGAATTGGTCAAAGCGCTGATTCTTTTTCCTTTATCTTTATAAATAAAAACAAAACGTAGATATTTGTCACGGAACTCCTAAATGACTAGGTCGATTTTAATTTAAAAAAAAAACAACTGAAGTAAGAGGGACCGATAAATAGTTTAGGACCACCCGATAGGTGATGCTGTTGTAGAGATCTTCATAGCAAAAGTCCAATATGAAGAGCAATTACTAAAGTTACATGAATCGTCGGTAAGATCCGAAGTAAACAACTAAAGGATCAACCAAAGCAGAACGTCTGCTAGATCATTTAATTATTCATATATTTCAAATTTATCATTTTTTTTTGATAAGCAAATTTTTTTTTATTGAAGTTTCGATAAATTGTAAAGCTAGAAAACAATTTAATGCCGCTCACCGGTTTACATTAGTATAACTAAAAGCAAATACAATAAAACGAAGCCAAGGCAGCTTCGACAAACATTTGTCAATGTAAACAAGCAATTAAACACTCGCGTTGTATGGATGAACCCTAACAAGTGTCTCTTGACAAAAGAACCATTTAATTTTGCCCTCCGCTCACAGCGGTGACAAATTGTATCATAAAACGAAAAATCGATTTGAAAATCGAGTATAGTGACGTCATTATAGTAGGGTAGGTACCGGGTTTTTAATAAAAGCTTGGTATTTAACAAAGTTTCTGGAGTTACTAAGTTTTGGAGAAAATTGTTGCTGAAAACATAAGGATCTGATAAACGAGCATTGGTTTTGCTAGATTTTTAATGTAGGTACGAACTCAAAGATGTGTGTAATTTGGCGTTTACCCAATATACCTAGTGTATGTATACGTACTACTAACATTACAGATTTCCTTGCAGTGTAACTTTAAACACGATATTTTTGCAAAAATTTGGCGACAAGAAAAACATTGAACGAAAAAAAATTCAAAAACTTTTTGTTTACTAAGTACGTAACGCCTACTCATCCAATGAAAGTTTGTGAACAACAAATCCTTAAACATTTGTCATCAGAATACTTCAAATGACAAAGTAACCAGCGGTGGCCCCTAATCTCGCCAAATCTAATCGTTCATCATTCACACATCTGTGCCGCTGTGCCGCAGTCTGCAGTGGTGCCACCTAACGAACGTTTATAAAGTCGACGTTGTTGGAAAACAGCACAGTTGGTACCCTCGCCTCTCCTGTCCCATATGGGATTAACAATAACAATAAATTCTTCTACACATGATATTTGGAATGTTATCGAAGTGATTCTAAGTAAAAACTAGACAATTAAAATTATTATAAATTATAACAGTACTTATAGGTTTAGAAATGTTTCCGTTATGTCAGTATTAACGTCGTAGGTACTAATTGTTATTTTTTCTGTATTAAGATGCGATTTTTTTCTTATAACATTTTTACACTTATATGTAAAAGAACTGTTACGTAACCCTTCAAACTATTAACGAAGTTAGTATTATAATTTTTTTAGTAATTTTACCTTAAAAATCGAGCCCATTTTTTACGCGTATCATTTTTCATGACAACAGAATACGTCTTCCAATTTCAAACTGATTTACCGCTTACAATGAATCTCAGCATTGTCATGTCAAAATAGATTAAAAAATGTTTACTAATGTCCCCATCCCTTGTACCGGGGGTGGACAAGCCCCGCCAAATTGTTGGTGTTAAAAAGACACCCTATTGTGCCATTGTAGGGCTTTTTAACCCTAAACTAAAAAGGGCACAATTTAGAAGCCAAAAGAATTATAGCAAAATGTATAGGTAAACAATTCACGCGTTGCTAAAATTGGTTTCAAACTTTTGTTAGAAAACGTAAAAAATACTATGTGAACTTATCTTTTGTTTTATATTTTGTATGGTGACACTTGACTACGATCTCACCTAATGGAAAGCGGAGATGTAACTAGTCTTAGATGCTAGGTATTTTATTACGCATGTCCGTATCTAAGTGTAATAATGTAGTTTACTATTTAAAAATTAAATTAAAAAATATCTTTAAAGACAAATAATTGACAAAGCTTATCTATCGCCTATTTTTTTTTTATTGTTATGTACTATGTAGGTACCTACCGCTTTAGCTCACGGGATTGTGGTAGTATTTAATGATACGTAATAGCGTTACCGATAAGTATGTTTATATAACTCTCTAGAGTGAAATGCTAACATCCCGTGAAACAATTGAACGTGCGTTTAATTATTTTTTACCCGACTGCGTAAGAAGAGTAATATTTTTCGAACGTATGTATGTATGTATGTATGACCATTTGTTTGGCAAGCTATAGTGTAGACTAGTCACTAAACGGCTTGACGGAATTCAACATTATGGGGTGTATCTGGATTTTAATTTAAGTTATTTTAATACGGCTATAGCTTTGACGTCTGCAGTTTGCCAATTCCCCATAAAAAAGTACTTACCTCTTCAAACCAAAAATCCGTGAATAAATTTTTACCATACGGGACCAACTAATTACCATCCACTTTACCCAGTGGTCCGTTGCGTACCAGTTGCGTGGAACAAGTTTAATCCTCAATACAAAACATATCAGTATCTCAACAGTTGTTCTCGTGGTTCACGCATGCGCTAACCGCCCTCAAGGGTGTACTCAGATGGGGAAGCGCCGTATGTCGTCCGCGGGGATACGATTCGATTATGGTTATCAATTGCCGATTACTTTTAGCTAAATCCAATTTCTGGTCGCCTAGTCGTCTTAGCGTCAACTGTATGACTAGTTTTTAATGTTTTTGAAAAGTATCGTAGTTATAGTAAGCAGTGGGGATTTGTGCTTTGTAAATTGGTCTTCTTAAAGTAACCTGAGCCTGTGTTTGAATTCTAAAGGTACCTTTAGTAAAAACCTTCTGGTTACTGTGTGTTACATACTAGTTCTGCTTACATTCTCTGAGACGGTAAGTTATTCTGCTATTATTTTAACCATCTGAAATTACAAAATATTGTA
Organism: Lerema accius; assembly: GCA_001278395.1. Classification (NCBI taxonomy): domain Eukaryota; kingdom Metazoa; phylum Arthropoda; class Insecta; order Lepidoptera; family Hesperiidae; genus Lerema; species Lerema accius. The sequence goes on from LGAG01000557.1 coordinate 194,924, forward strand.
TTTTAAATTAGAAGACCTAGGCATTCTATATTACTAGTCCTAAAGACCCATTGGGTTATAGGCATAAAATACTCTGTACCAAACATTGTCATTGTGAAAAAAAATAGTTTTCATATTTCGAATATTTCAAACGCACATCCCCTCCGATTGGCGCAGAGATAAAAAGGGGGATAGGGGTGGTATTGTTACGAAATCTGGCAGTGTAGCGATAACGTCCGAAGGGTGCAGACGCCTGCGACATCCGCAGATAAGCTGTAATGCGATGCTGTAAGGGGGATATCGGAATTGACTTTATGACAGAGTAAATCAGGAAAAGAGGCATTTAAATTTGAATAATGCTTTCGGTAACCATTCCGAGCTGATGAGATTAATTTTGGCTTGCTGTTGCAGCTTTGAGCAAGCTTGTTAATGTTACCACAATAAAAAACTTTTTTAACGTTACTCTGACACGCTCTGCGGGTGAAATTAAACCATAACACAATCATTATTTGAAACAGACAAATTCTACTCCTAGCTAGCAGATGTCAATATCAACTGTCTATCAACGCAATCCTTCGTCTGACGTATGTGTGTGCGTTTCTGTCTGAAAAGTTGTGTAAAAGTTCTTAAGCATTTCTGTGCTTTGGAAAGCATATTAAGCCGTCAGACCCAGTTTTTATCATTAGATGGCCTTCGTTCAGCCGTGTCAAAGGCCGTTGGGCTGAATATAAACATACGACACTTGGCTTGGCCACTACCCCTCCACCAATCCGTACCTACTAGAGCAGCATGGACCCAAAGAGTTCCGTACTCAACACTGAATTAATGAGCTGAGGCAAATTGGTAACAATTATAAAATAGTAAACCTTAAAAAGTTCACCTCAATTCACTCGCAACCAATCGATTGGGCTTCCTAATGTATCCAGTTTCTACCTCATTTGGTTGCACTGTCCAAGTGTCAATCATAAAACACACGAAATACAATCAATGATTGATTGATTAACGACGTGATGCGCCTATAGACCGGTTATTGTGACCTCGAGCGACGAGTGATGAGTTTAGAAAGCACTACCTACGAACTATTCAGAATTGATTATTAAAAAGACCGGTTAGATGCGAGTTAAACTTGCATATTATGAAGCGATCCCTCTGTGCAATATTTACGTCGTAAATAACTGTATCCGTTCTTTACCAACATTTTCCGTTTATGATCATCAAGCGAGGCGACGAATCATCGTGTCTATATTAATAATATAAAGCTGAATTTGTTTGTTTGTTTGAAGGCGCTAATCTTTGAAACTGCAGGACCGATTTGAAACATTTTCGAAGTGTGAGATAGTCCATTTATCGAGAAAGCTATAGGCTATAATAACATAAGGCTAAGATGAATAGGAGAGGAGCAGCAATAAAGAATATTACGAAAACGGCAAAATTACGCGGGCGGTTACTACTAAAATATAAAAACCTAGAAAAATACCTTATTATGCTAAACCATAGGTAATTTTACCGTTAAAGTAAACCGAGGGTGGTACCCTACGTCATAAATTTCGGGAGCACATTAGAACACCGCCCATTAGTGGCGGAATTGCCCCAAAATGCTCGAAACATGTGTCCAACGGCGACCTGTCATCGGGGTTGCCAGTACAATGGGCAACGATTGTTGGAATTATAATTTTTCTGTAGTTGGCAACACGACGACAGCCGCACACAGCAGGGCGCCGCCACGCCTCTTGTTGCTGATTTGTTTTGTACACGACTCATTTCTAGATTAACTATGAGTTGTTTTGTTTTATTGCCTACGCGCTTCCTTTCTCTTAGAGGTTTTGTGTAATAAAAAAACAGCCTAGGAATCAATAAATTTTTTTAAGTATATTTTTCCCATGATCGTCTATTACATTTTTTTATTATATCGAAAGATTATTAGGTAGGTAAGTAACATTTCAAAAACAACACATTCTTGTCACTCCACCGTAAACTACAAAAACCCACAGCGACCTTCTCGTTATAATTTATTTTTACTAAGTTTTCCAAACAGATTTTCTCCTTAAAATTCTCCTTACAATTAAAAAGCATATTCGTTATTAAATCAAATATCAACATCTAAATATCGGTAGATTTATTTCGGCACTTCTGCGTTAGTTCTATATAAATATTATATTCTTTGCAGACCGTGATCTAAAAAGGCGTAGAATGCACAGTGCACACAGCGCGAAGGGTCCAAAAGAGGCATGTTTTGTGCAATAATTAGGCCTCTTACTGTAATTGTAGTGCGACCGGTAATCCTCAATCAACATAATGACAGTGCTAAGGAAGAGGTTAGAGGGTGGTGACACAGCTTTTCGTATAATTAATAGCTTTAATAATTAGCTAGTGGTTGGCTATTGTCGTAAGCTAATATGAAAAAAAATTGGTTTGAATTTTTTTTTATTCAGGTTCTTTATTAAGAGGAACAGCTCTTCTTAAAGCTCTTTTTTGTGGATGAAATGTGCGGACTGTATGAATAAAAGAAAGTGAATACCTTACTATAGGTATATTGTAAATAAGTAATCGAATAAATGGACTTTTGACATGTAAATATGAAAAACAACTGTGTGTAAGATATAAACGATATTGATAAAATAAAAAATAGTAGTAATTTGCGTAAAATATTAATTTTAAAATAGTCCTTAATTTACCGATTTTCTCAATACAGTGAACTGATTCATATATTAATCTTCTATGATCAACATCGTACAAACTGTCTTTTCAATCCAACAAATTACATTACGTATCTGATCTAATACTTAAATCGCATAACCGTTTCCTACTCACACGCGCCACTGCGCTAAAGTCTCTTCAAAATCTACCCCTATATAAAATACATTTAACTACAAAGGTACCACGCAGTTGTTAGAGTACTTATATCCCCTTGAGCTCAAGAGCGTTATAAAAATTATCCTCCATATTGCAAAGATGGTTCGAGGGCCCTTGGAAATGTTTTGCCCCCTGGAAACAGTATGGCCTGTACTCTGGCTATACATTATATCAAATATATTATAGTTAAGAAATTATCTCTCCGTTTTCTTCACTATGTGTTTTCCAGTATGTACAATGCGTGTGTGTTATTGCATATTGTACAACAAATGAGTGAAGATAAATATTTTCTTTCTTGCTTTAAATAATGCATAGGTACGTGTTAAACTGTAATGTCACTGAACGATACGCATATAGTAATAACTGATCCTCAGTATGATCCTAAGCTATTCACAGTTTAAGTTCTATTCAATCAAGTAAGCAATATTTTAAAAAATTCTGATACTTAGGAAATTTTCGTAGATTATAACATAGATTCTTCATATTCCATAGAATTCAAAATATTAAATTAATGTGAATTCGATACCACGAATATTGATAATGTTGGAAGCCCTAGTAGGTACCTACGAGTAGGCTTTTATAAAAAAAAATGTATTGTGTAATACATCAAATCACCAAAAAGTATTGACCCAATCATAACACTTAAATATTCAAATCCTCATTTAATCACATCGTTTCTGTATCGTACACAGTACATCGTTCATCACGGGCAAATATTTAAGCTATCATATCAGCATTTGCTATTCAAATCCTCGACAAACAGAATCACCCTGGGAATCCACGCCAGGTCGGTTTTTTTGAAAATGCACTTTATGATCTGGTAAATTAGGGTCGATTTTTAATTAAAACTTGTTTCATTGTCAACTCTGTGATTAGTAAAGTAATCCAATGTCCTGAATCTCCTCAATTGAGTGTCATCTTGGATAAGATTTTTTTCTAGATAATTTGGGTGATAGAAAAATTTAATTATTTATTAAAGTGACTACAGAACTTTACTTGTGACTCTACATAGCGCATAGATTGATATTTTTAGTTCAGAAACTCCTCAAAATTCGAATGTGTCACATTAACTAAAAGCTATTTATGAAGAAGTGTTTGTAAAAAATCATCCTTTTCACTATTTTCAAAATTTCATTGTCATTATGGTACACAAATATACCACAGATTCAAACGTAGGTTAGGTACTAATATTAATTTATGCCAACCAGTTACTCAAATTATAAAAGTGGGAACTTTTGTATATCCAACAAAATATGCGACTCCTTGTTGCGTAACAGTGTCTAGACCCTTGTAACAAGTTCCATTATTCAAAAAAATCATCTCTGTTTTACTAAGCATCTATATTCCCCCATGAATATGTGATCAGGTGGCGGCCTGGGGGTATATTCTCGCTCCAATGATAATTATATCACGATTTTTGGCATTAATATAATAAAAACAATTTTATTAAATACAACGTATTTTCTTTGCAGAAATAAAATCTTATAAGTAGTATTGTTTACGTTTATAGTTTAATAAATTAATGATTAATACAACATCCAAAGGTTTCCGTTAATCCTTTGAGATTGATCGATTGTTCTATTATGATGATGATTACGTGTATAACATAGGTGACCGTTAAGAGAAAATAAATCATGAGCTTTCGTACTTCGAGCATAATGCTACGCTATGCTATGCTACGATGTCACGGAGTATCGTATCGTATCGTTTAAGGCCAACTGGACTTTAAAGACAAGACAATAAAATAATCTGATTTATATTTTTATATATATTTTTAACAATGATAATTCCCTAAGAGACTTTGTAAAACAATTCACGTCTAATAAAAAATAAATAGCGCGAGAATCGAGCCGATAGTCGACGACGCGGGAAATACCTCATCTATATGCGGGGGTCAAACTGTTTTATATTTGCGCAAATCGGGCTCACTTTACTAGAGCGCCTTTGTTTGCTTATAATTCAAGTACCTATCCTAAACTGAAAACATTTTTTTTTTCTCTGAAAGTAAAATACAGTTCAATGCTTTGAGCTAAGTCGCACTCTACAAGATATTGTCATCTTTGGGTGGGTATCTCAAATTAGTGTCTTTGTCTACGGATTTAATGTTTCAAAGTTGATTAAAGTTAGATTACAAGTTGGTTGAAACAACTATATACAAGAACTATCATGATGCAGGTTAAAATCATAATAAACTTTTCTACATAGCCTTTTCTTACTAAAGCATAACATTACTTTAAATGTCACTTTCCTAGTCTGATTCAAAAAAATATTTAGGGATGTTACTTTTATGCATATTCCTTCCGAGGTACCACTTTTTTGGAGCAGTTTTACGTTTGTCGTGAAGGATATCCATATTTAACTTTTAGTGCGCTACATTTGGCGACTTTCCTTGTAAAGCTTGTGTCCGTAGGCGATGTTGTCCACTTATAAACCATTCTGTATTTTCATCAGCCCAGAAAAGACATGTAGTGTGGTTTCCCCTACACCCTGCTTATGAAAACTATCATTAGTAATTTCCGTAACATACATTGCCATGAACAGAACCACGCCCGTGCCGAACAAACGCTGTAATTACATCATCCTTGCGTTTTTGACAGATTTTACCAAAAATCGCAACAACAAAGCAAAGCCAATACAATGTCAAAAATCACTATAATTTTATACGTAACGCCCCTACCAGAGAACTTAATCAGTAACTCGAAGCTTACATTTCAGTTTCCGATACGATATACTTTATCGTTTGAGCACAGATTATCCAATCAGTTAAGATAAAGGACACGCTTTTTTAACGTCCCTGTTTTGTTGAGCGTTAAGCGCCAAATTTTGTACAAGTCAATTAGAGCCTTATACTATTGTATCAAGTTCGATTTTTGGTTAACGGTTGGTGTTAGAAAAAAACATTTATAAAGCTGTATACACACGAGATGTCGTGTGCAAGAGACGCGCGTGGCTGACACGTGATCGAGATTAGGCGGTGCATTCACGTCGTGCGCACAAAGCAGGCTAGCGGGCGAAACGTCAATTGTGTGCGGCTTGGGGGAGGAAATTCGCTAAGTTCGGTCGGATTTGAATTATAAATGCGAATACTAACGCTTTTTATTTACATATCCCACGAGCATTCATGTCCGCTTTCGCAGTCTTTAGACGAAACAAATTACTTTAAATTCTCGTTAAGGGTTATGAATTTCGGATATTGTGATCTTGATAGTTAAAAGCAAATAAAATGTTTATTTAAAGCTTTGAATATTATTTCTGGCCGGTCCATTTCTTTAGACGTTGGAAGTATTTTGCTTTTACATTAAAGATTACCTACAATTACCTACCTACCCTTCCTTTTCATGCTACACAGTTCAATTAACAACCTACCTATTAGTAAGACGAATTTCTGAACTGAACCGTTGTAAAGTAATATGGGTACGCTGAGTATAGTCTCCAAACACCACTCGGAACTTCAAACAGGGTGTTAAAAAATAAATGAACAGTAAACAGCGGGTGTAAACACACTTGAGCTCGTGCCTCAGAGCTCGCCGGGACAAATAAATCAGGACTAGATCGCGCGGGACCTACTCTCAGGAGAGTTACCCCACAGCTACGAAAAACTGAAGTTGGTATATAACAAAAGTACAAGCCCTCTATATTTTCATATGAAAAATCTCCTATTTCGGTTATAAAAAGACAAGAAACTGAATTAGTACGAGAAAGAATGTGAGAAAAGGATAGCGCTTTACAATTAAAAGACATAAACCTATGATTTTACAGTACCATTAATACTCATAGGAGTTCGTCTTCCAAGCTTGCACTGCCTTCAAGAGCATTAACGGTATCATACCTATTTGTTTTGGATAACAAATGGCACAGATATAAATGCACAATTTGGGTTGTATGGACACTTGAGTTGACCGCTAACCTCTCTACCAATCTGCACTGCAACAGCCTCCTAGATTATGCTCTAAGCCTCCTGAGTTATTAGAAGAGACACGCAACTAATAGCTTAAGCTTAAGGGCATCATAGACGTTTTACGATATACTCAAAACTGTGAATGTCTAGCTAGTTCCGCAAATCATAATGCTAACGTTAATGCCGCATCCATTCATCCCCTTCACTCGACGTCGGTAACTTGGTATGGTGTGGAACGTCCACGTCTCTCGGGACGGACGCATATTGCACTCATTTCATTATGTACATACGATTACTGAGATATCTGTCGTGTGTACAGATGTCCCTCGGTGTAGTCCGTAGTGACAATTTATTCGTACCCTCACCATCTCAAAAATTAAAAGAATTTATTCG
>LGAG01000557.1:203219-214521 GCA_001278395.1 Lerema accius
TCGCGCGGGACCTACTCTCAGGAGACTTACCCCACAGCTACGCAAAACTGGAATTGGTATATGACAAAAGGACAAGCCCTCTATATTTTCATATGAAAAATCTCCTATTTCGGTTATAAAAAGACAGGAAACTGAATTAGTACGAGAAAGACTGAAAATAAGATAGCGCTTTACAATTTAAAAGACAGAAACCCATGATTCTACAGTACCATTATACTTATATGAGTTCGTCTTCCAAGCTTGCACTGCGTTGAAGAGCATTAAAGGTATCATATCTACTTGATTTTGATAACAAATGGCACTGATATAAATGCACAAATTGGGTTGTATGGACACTTGAGTTGACCGCTAACCTCTCTACCAATCTGCACCGGAACAGCCTCCTAGATTATGCTCTAAGCCTTCTGAGTTATTCTGAGAACAGACACGCAACTAAGAGCTTAAGCTTAAGCGCATCATAGACGTTTTACGATATACTCAAAACTGTTGAATGTCTAGCTAGTTCCGCAAATCGTAAAGCTAACGTAAATGCCGTATCCATTCATCCCCTTCACTCGACATCGGTAACTCGGTATGGTGTGGAACGTCCACGTCTCTCGGGACGGACGCATATTGCACTCATTTCATTATGTAGATACATACGATTACTGAGATATCTGTCGTGTGTACAGATGTCCCTCGGTGTAGTCCGTAGTGACAATTTATTCGTACCCTCAACATCTTCAAAATTAAAAGAATTTTTCGTATAATGTTGAATTATACTTCTATACTAATAATAAAAGCTGAAGAGTTTGTTTGCTAGAACGCGCTAATCTCAGGAACTAGGTACTGAACCGATTTGAAAAATTCTTTAAGTGGATGATAGTCCATTTATCGAGGAAGGCTATAGGTTATATAACATCAAGCTAAGATTAATAAGATAGGAGCAGCAATTAAAAAACGGGAAAATTAGGCGGGCGGAGCCGCGGGCGATTGCTAGTATGTAAAATCGACAGACGAGTTACCTTATGGTACGTGGTAATCTACATCTCTCGGCAAGTCCAAAGGATTCCCTAGCTTACAATGAATCATGTGATCCACTTTTGTTGCATATTAATTAGAAAATTAGTGTCCATCTATCTCGTAGGTACCTACAACAATATATACTTCATGAGGCGTAGGTATATGACAGGTTTAAAATAAGACAATTTTATAGTTACTAATGGCTAGAAAAGGTTGCACATCGCAAACGAGTGTACCTAATTATGTAACTCCTGCAGTTGAATTACATAATATTAATTCCTTCTTCAACAGCAATCACTTAACTTTTTTCGTCAGTCGTTAAGAATATCAAAATACACAAGTTTAGTTAATGTCTTACCGAAATTAAATGCGATCGCTGGACCGCCTTGTCACCGGGGACACCGGGATTGTTAATCATAACCAGTTTAGGGGAGACAGGGGGAGCGACGACAATTGACAATCATAGTGTCAGACACGCCAGCTACTAGTAATTCATTGTATCCCGACATTTGTTTTGTTAAACTGCTTTTTAAGGAGCAAGCTTGAAGGAGTGATTTATTTAGTTAGATATTACTGTCAGGAAAAACTATTAATTGAAATGATTGTTTATTACACTGATTACTCGAATGTTCGATATTATTTTGTGTAAATAACTACGAGATGTACACTACGTACTCGCAGCTACGTACTAGCATTCCCTGTATCTTAAATCTCTGATGGTAAATTAAGTAAGAAATATATAATATAAGAAATATGAGTATATAGTTTGAAGCGTTGGAATCAAGTTGGTGTAACCTGCTCAGTCCAAAACGCAGATGGTAAACCCTATTATAACATGATTAAGCACACGTAAAGAAACATTCGGTATATTTGGTAGGAGTGCGTTTAATGAATAGGTGTTCGCGCTGGTTATGACGTGATGTATTATTTACAGTGGCGCATGGCGGTTCGTTTGCCGGCTCACTGGACATAATAACTTCAGGGAATACACGCCGCTCGACAACTAACACCCGCTTACACCGCACACGAATGACTAGGGTGCGAGCGACGTTCGAACTATAAATCTATGCTGAGAGAATGATATTAGACAGGAGTTTTAGTTTGTGATAAAAGAAATTACTCGTCGTCGTTGCCGACGTCCTATGGGTAAAAATACCAAAAAACCCCATCCAAATATTGTTGAAGTTCTTAGAATTTTCAATATAAAACTTAGAAAAGATTATCTAAACGTAAACACGAGTGATATGTCGGGGAGTTAGGGCTGCCGTCTCGCGTGCACGCCACTCACGGCGACCGCGGCCGCAGACACTGACACTCACGAACACAACGCTGTTCTTACGAAATACTGTTACATTCTCATTATTTTTCTTCTATAAGTATAACCATTACGAAACTATCATATTCCTTCTTTTGTTTTTCGGGAACTTAGCTGAGGTGTTTGTTTTCTGCTTTTTCATCATAGAGGAATAATCGTGAAGAAAAGACCTGAAATTCGTTGAATTTTTTAGAGTGTGTAATGTTAAAAGTGAAAATTAATGCTGTAATAATCACTAAAATTTCATTTTAATTTACTTTGAAAAGCAAACGTAATATTCCAGTAAATATTTCATACCGACCTACCTCTCTACATGATTAAAAATTTTAACGAGTTTCAACGGATTTGTATCGGAGCAATTATATTTGAAGGCTAGGTAATTTTGCTCGTAATTGGATCTCTGAGTTACTATATATTTTTTGTTCTCATATAATGTTTAAAATCATGAAGGTACACTACCAAAAATAATCACTTGCTACTTGCACTCCGCTTAAAATATGCATTACGACAACTCTCGATTTGTTTGATGATATTTTGTACTAAGCCTCATTATAGTAGAGCCATTACAAACGTGCAGACTACGTCATCAGTCATTTTATCATATCTCTCGTTCACACTTATAGGTATATCGGAACTCTCGCTGGAATGTGGGAGTGAGAGTTCCGATATACCTATAGGTGTAAACGAGAGATATGATAAAATGACTGATGACGTAGTCTGCACGTTTGTAATGGCCCAGCTATAGTGATTAACAGTGATCCGTACCTTGTACTAGACCATCATTATTGTATTTTTCATTAAATATATAACTATAACACTTTAGCGCACAACAGTACCCAAGGCAGCTGCTAGACATACGTCAGTTGTCAACAAGGACGCGCGAATCAGTGGTTAGCGGCTCGCGTGCGCGCCGGTACCGCGTTCGAATCTGATCGATATCTACCCTCCTACCCTCCTACCTTCCTACCCCGGCTAGCCACTGAACCACTACCGATCACAGAGGCCGTTGCACTTCTTCTGACGACCTATTGAAATACTCATTTCGGTGTTTCTTGAGAAACGATTTTGCAATTGTTTAATTAATTGTGTTCACATAGACGTAAGTTAGCAGGTAGATGTCTATTGAAGGCAACAGAATTTGAATCTCTTCAATTTTATAGATTACTATGACTTAAGATAACTAGATACTGATGGATAACTAGTATAAACCTGTCCCTTGCAACCTATTTTACTTTTTTATCGGTAAAAAAAAAATTACATTTTATTATAATTTTCTTATTTCTCCCTTACACACAAGAAATCCCTGTACAAAGCATCTGCTTCTACATAATACCCATTACTTAAAAAAATATAACATCGTACCTACCTACACATAATTTCGTTCGCATGCATGAAAACCATAATATTAGCCAACAGCAAAGCGATCCAATAAACTATAGGAAGTTCCCAATTTACCCACATTAATAATATTTCTACGGCATCAGCCGATTACATTACCATTACATTAACAAAGTAAAAGTACGAAATTACATTACCATCTGTGCCCTTGACTGCAATAAAATGGATATACTTAGGTACTTAGTTAGTTTGGCAATACAAATACCTTCTCTACATTAGGTCAAATAATTTTCGACCAAATTACTGTTTACAGGGATGCCTTGTCTATTAAGCTAAAACACAGTTGCTTATAAGCACAAGACTTGCTTAAAATCATTAATTGTATGCTATCCGTTAAATCATTAATTATATGCCCTATTTTTTTTAAATTGGTTATCTACGTGTGTAATAAAATAAATCTAATTTTTGTAACAATTCGAAACAAAAACTTATCTATAGGCCTTTAGGCCGTAGGCAATGCCTAATTGTTATTTCAATTTGATTATTACTAAAATATTAGTAAGAAATAAGACCGTAAAGTCATGATAAAACAATGATCATTCTGATATTTCAATACGAAATAAGTAACGCTACTGATAGTTTAAGAAATGGTAGTATGTGTACCTTACAATCTAGGAATTGATCCTGAGACCTCGATCGACCGGTTCTTTACCAATTGGGCTGTAAAACAAAATTTATACTTACATGAAAATATTCATTAGAAAGTACTTTTCGTTCAGTAAAATCGATTAATTTTAAGTACCTAAATGGCCAAATTGCCTCTCATATTGTATTCACTGGCCACCTGCTACCTACTGCGAGGGAGGGTCAGCGAGTAAACTTTGGGGTAATTTACGTACAATCTCATTATTTGTGATTCCGTAAATGATGTGTGATGCAATTTAGTAACCATTGATCCGATAACTATCAAATTGTGTTACTTTATTACAAATATTTCGAAGTCGATTGCTGAGGGCAATAAATTTTAATAACCTTTTAGGCTTTTACTTTATTACTTAAATATTAATAATGTGTATTGACTCTATTTAACGGTTATGTTAACTTCTCGGACTCGGGTAAGCTCAGACTTCAAAAAAGCATGAAAAAAATGCAACAAAATTGATGTCTCAAAATAATTTAAATTTTGAACGATTGTAATGTAGACCCTTCTCTAATTAAAAAGAGGTAATTTGCTTAAATGGTTTGTTAGGAATATTAGAACATTAAATTAGTATTACATTAAAGGTAACAAAACGTAGCCTTTTTAATAACATTTTCTTGTTTGGTATAATATGTTAGGTTTATACTAGTACACAATATACCGTTCTTAAATACCTACTAATTACCTAGAAATCTACAAAGCATACATACGCAAGGCAAAGCTTTCCTAAGCCAAAAAACCCAACTTATAGAATGACTCATTCATTTGACAAATCCTTGTGGCTTTGACTTCGTGATTCTTATTCTTATTTTCTTTCTCTTTCCCACCTCACCTGTGTGTATTACTCCATCTCACTCTGCCCTCCCACGAGTGCTCACCGGTTGCGACGTACCTAACTCTCATGTTGGGACTTGGGATAGGTACATTTATTTTTCATTCCTTCAGGGGCCAGGAAAATAATTTTCTGTGAGCTTTGAACCCGCGCGGGGAAAAATGGGAAATTTAGAAAATGTAATTGGATTCTGAACTAATCTCGACGCCTCTCGAATCTTGTGAGGGGAGAGTGCGTGTTGAAAAAGAAATAACCGAGTTGCTACCGTCATTATATTTTTAATGGTAAAGAAAGTAATCATTACGTTTATTTTCGTTTTCGATATGGGTTAATGTGAAATATATTACGGAAGCATTTTTTGTTTATTTAAGCGACTTTTAAGTAAACTAAGGTGGTAGGTATATTTTGCAGTTATCAAAAAGCGGTAAGATTGAAACAAGTTCGCTTGGACAAGGTTTCGAAATAGGCAAGTATTCTGCTACTTAAACTAAGTTTAAAATCACAGATATTTTTTCTGTACAAATATGAAGACTTCGTTTGGGTATTATGTAGTAGAAATTACTTTTTTCACAATGATAAATATCTATGTTTAATTTATTATGTCCTTTGCAGAAGATCACTTGATAGTTATTTATTATTATTTACGTTTCAAAAAAGGGAATTCTGGGAATGCGAAAAAATAACCAAGTCGTTTAATGTAAATATTTATTTTCAAATAATATGAGTGCTTATGGTAACCAATGATACAATGTTACGACTCTTATCGCGTCAAATTCACATAAAATCGTTACTATCAGGGTGATGCGAAACTTACACGCACCTCTCGTGCTAAGTACAAAAATCTCAAAATGATGATTATACTGTCTTCTTTGTATTTAATAAGTCTCTAACCAAGTCCTGAATGTATTTTTACACTCTTTAGTTAGTTCCAAACGTTGGCCCAATTACCCTAAAACCACTTGAAATAAGCAAGAAGAAATGGACAGCAAACATTTCTGACAATAACTAATAAGAGAAACCTGCTTAATATTCCATTTTGATTAACTTCAATGTTTTTGTTATTTGGTACATAGAGCAAAATCAAGTCTGTTCGAAGACGAATAACGGAATTATACATATTATAATCCTATACGTTATTCTACAACTTTTAAACTACATTACAATAAACTTGGCTAGGGACTCAACTAAATAATCGTGTAAACTTCAATGTTGGCTACAATGGGTGCGTGTTAGTTCATCACAAGTAGTGTAGCCTGTAATATCACCGTCACAGCATGCGGGGCTGGCCCGTACAAAACCTTCCTCCTATAGAAACTCACAAACGCCCCTTACAAAACTAGATAATATCTATCTATATTACAAATTAATTTTATCTGTAAAATTATATATGTTTGCCTAAATTTGATGTTCGTTTTATGTGATTATAATATACAGGTTACTTTATTACGTTAACAAATCTCCTCTATAACTAATTTCTATACACAGAGGCACACAATTCTTAATAACTATACTTTATCTTAATTCTTCAATATTAAATATACTCGATATTTAATTAATTTAGCTTATGAGACGCAAACTAAACAAATTAACTTTACTACAATCCATTTGCTAAATAAAGTAACGCTACTAAAAAGAAAAAATAAAAAGATACTCATGGTAAACAAAACTCAAATTGTAGTTACACTTATTAGTTTAAATTTTTGTTATAATATTCTCTACACTAATTCTATAGGCGGCCTTCAACCTCGCATACTGTTAGCAGAGTCTGTTCTCTTCCCGACGTACAATTATTATTTACTAGAGCATTCTGACATTACAATAATAACTGCATCCCACAATAATAATCGCGCGTATTTCACATTTTGTTCCGAATGACAAACTTCTTCGTATACTAAACAATCTTCATATCCCAGAAAAATTACTACTGGTTATTCGATAGTATTAAACATGGATTGTATAGAATAAGTATGCATGACTATAACACGTAACTCGTTTATTCTTGCATCTCTTTTAAACACAAACAAAATCAAAGTCCGAAAGAGACGCACATAATTTCAGACACAATACTTGTGATATAGTAATAGTAAAACTGCACTCATTCATGTGTGAATGTATGATTTAATACTTAAAACGAAAATTAATGCCAAGTATATTTCAAAAAAATAGTTGTGCGAGTTCACCTATTAAAAATCTCCATGTTCACCATTCAAAAGGGAATTCATTTACTTAAAGGTGCAGTTACATTTATTTCTCTGTCACATTTAAACATTAAATCTATACAGTTATTTTAAACAACACTTAAATTTAACCTTGGGTTAATACTCAATCCTGTGAACATTACAATATTAGGTACTTAAATGTTACATAGTACACAACAATTATCATGTGAAACAATTATTATTTAACTATGGTAGTTTGTTCTAATACTTTTAGTTACATGAAATATTAGATTAGATTGTATTGTATAAATTAACACATCACAATAAACTGACATTCACTTAATCCATACTATTGTTACATCTACGAAAGTTTTGGTCTTCGATAACCCTTAACGTATTTACTTAGACAGAAAATTAGTGTGAAATTATATTCGTGGAATCTGAGTACTGAATCATTATTTCATCACAATAAAATAAGTAATTGCCAAGTACGTGTGCTTTCACAAACGCGCTTATTCGCTTAAAAAATCGCAATTTTGTAAAACGCATCAGTGGAACTATTTGCCCATTTAATACCACGGTCCATCGCGTCAGATGAAATAGCGGTCTACCAAAACGTTTATGTAGCTGGTCGTGGTTTACGGAATCGGACCTTAACCACTGAAACCATTCGGACCTTAACCATTGAAAACAAGAATTCTCAACTGCTTTTCGATATCATGTCAATGTATGTTATATCCGGCCGATTTATTTTTTTTCGTCATCAGTCTAATTACTTATTACATTCTGTAAATAATCACTCCAGTATTCAAATATTACATTGTTGGTAGGTATGTTCCTTCTAGTGAGACAATAAGAGCGCAATGTATAGCACATCAAACAGTCATAACAACGACTTAAATCTATGAAAGCGACTAGAGCTAAATAAGATACAACTACAGACCAAAAAATATATAGACACAGTCTTCGGAACAAAAAAGCGTGGTAGGGAAAAAATAACGTTAATAACAAATGATAACGTTTCCCGTTCCCGGTACATTGCTCGGCAGCCTGTGTTCGGTTGCATACGTCAGATAGTAAAAAAAGAAAAAAAATTACCTCACTTTTTTGTTCTGAACAATGGAGTCTATTATATTTTTTTGGTCTGAGGATACAACCTAAGCAAATTTAGAATTGTCATGAAACTAAAATAAAGAATTCTTTAATTACAAGTTGAATAATAAATAGTAAAATAATAAGAATTTTACACATACAAACAAAATATGTTAGGAAAGTTGTATTTTTGTATTTCTTTTTTGCTTCTGTAACTCATGAAGGTAAAATGTATTGAAAAATCAAATAAGTCTTGGTAAATTAGAGCAGCTTTTAATGGCATTTTCAATATTCTATCTATCCATAACTCTCAAGTAAGTTGCTTAGCAACTACTAAAGTCATAGCATGACATATACTTTTACTTACCTACCAACTTATCTACAGACAGATAATGGATAAACAGATTTATTGAAAAAATAACATTTAGTTTTTCCAAATGAATGGTACGCAGGGTCTAAAAATGTTTAATATTTATCTATAATCTTGTTTTTTGTAAACAATCCTATGAAATATGTTAAGTTGACGACCACCGAAGCCTCCAATGCTTAAAATTCCACTAAAGAAAGAAAGAAACAACAGTAAAACATATATCGATGCAACAGCATGCATTAAAATTAATATTTTTAACTTTCAATAAGAGAAATTATTGTGCAATAAAAATATATACTAAAAATCACACATTGGCACTTTGTTTAAACTAAAAAACAGTATTGATTGCAAAAATCAATAATGCTAGGTTTTTTAAAATCAATACTCCAAGGAAGACCTGTAATTAGGTTTATGAATAGCAAATTTACAAGCCAAACCTAAATAAAAATTTACTATTTAGAATTCACTAAACATGTCATTGAAAAAAAAGTGCCTATTACAAATTGTAATAACACAAATCTTCAATATTTTTATATTAACTCAATTATGTAATTAGATCATTTAGATTCATAATGATCTCTTTTGTCATCGTTTAAAGTGCCTTTTTATTTTTAAAATTACTTTAAAAAAAATATGGCTCTCATGCCATTTACGCGATAATACCAAGAAAATACCATATAGTAATACTATATTTAGTAAATGATTTCGAAGCAAAAAGTATTGGTTGAAAACAGAAAAAAGAAAACTAACCTAATCTATTGTCAGTTACATAAAATCTTAATAAAACCATCAAGAATGACTGTATATTTTTGGTTTAGTTAGTTGATGCCAAATTGTTTTATGTACAATTTTTGTTACCTAAAAGTGTTCTATGCAATGTAGAACTTGGCCTATCAATAAATTTCTTACACATAACTCTCAACAAACATTAAATGGTACTCTTAATCAAGTCTTTGTTTTAATATCTACAATACATTTTCATTAGTGAGTGTTGATAGCATAGGTTTTGATATGTTGTGCGAGAACTCACATGGAAATGAGGTAAGTGTTCTTCTTATACTATTGTAGGATGAATATGATGTATGTACCACTTTGTCAAATTGGTTTTATTGTCGTCTCGAATAAAGTATTGAACCCAACTATTGTAAACAGAACAGATATGATTTTGGTCGATATCAGATTAATAGGTCAAATATAAACCATCTCATACACTGGCAGACAAAACTAGTTTCATCCACACCACAACATAACACTTGATAGTCACACGTCACACTAAAACAGTAATCTTGTAACACTACACAATATTCCTATGCCACCAACACACTCCCACTATAGTATCACATGTTCAGGGCGCACTGTCGGCGTCGGTGTGTGCCGCGGGAGTGTCCGGCAGCCGCTCGGGCTCGCCGGACTCCTCGGATCAGGTCTTCCTCAGCTCCACCAACTTCACGTCTTTCACGTGCAGGTTGTGTTTGGACTTGCCCGCGAACTTGATCACAGCCTGCGTTGACACCAGCGGGACATGTCGGAGATCCAGACTGGAAAGATTTACATTTTCATTAAATATATCGTTTTAACATCTTTGATAGCAGAATCTGTAAGTAGAATTAAATAGCTGTCAATGATTCACTTATACTGTCAGTTAGTCGCGCTTTTGACACTCGTGAGTAAGCCGTACAATATAAAAAAACAAGACTCGAGGGGGTATTTTCAAAAATGTATAGCTTATGTTACTTTCCCAATAAAGAAATACACACCACACATGTGCTCTTAAAGGCTGTTAAGGCAGTACAATGTGCCCAAAGCAAAACATTCATCAAATAATACTGGTTTCTCTTATGATGTCATTGCTTATAAATCTACAATAATATTGTATGTGTGTGTGTGTGTGTGTGTGTTACCGGATGAGGTTGGGGCAGCGTGCGAGGTGGTCGAGCGCGCCCTCAGTGAGCAGCCGGCAGCCGGCCAGCGACAGCCGCTGCAGCCCGTGGTGCGCCAGCTGCGCCGCGCCCGCGTCCGTCAGCCGCGCGCACGACGACGCGTCCAGCTCCACCAGCTTCGGCAGCGCCTGCGCACGTCATACGTAAATTGACTTTCAAGATTACATCATTCTAAAGTCTTTGCTACATTATCTTAGCTTACGCTTACTAATTGGATTTACGTAAGGACATCGCGTTTATTGCGCTAAAATTAAAGCCGTTGTTATAGACAAACGTTGTAGCTTTGTAGGCGAACTCTGTTAATGTAATTGTGGTATTAGCCGTTAATCACAAACTAAGATTGTATCTTGTCTTATGGGTCTCTAAAATGAATAAAAAGGTCTCCTTGAAATTAAAGCAGGGCTCATTTCAAGATAGACCTTCAAACATTTCCTACTATCGTGTTAACAATTTAATTTTATTTACATTATAAGTTCCAGTACCTCCTGTAATGAGTTAACAGTGTAAGCGACTATCGTTTCACTGACCTGTACAACATATCTCATAGCAACATC
>LGAG01000557.1:235769-260305 GCA_001278395.1 Lerema accius
GGGGGGGGTAGTAATATTATATTACACAATTTTTTCGGCAAACGCAATACTCATACCTGTATTTTATAAATATTATTAAAAAATAAGATTCTTTGAAGGTACTTAAAATACATGCGATATTGGGGAAGGGGAGATAGTGTACCTAGTCTTAAAGCTCACCATGTATCACCTAGGCAGAAGGGGGTTAATAAATTACAAAAAAACAACAATGATTAATGGACGTCCTTTAAGCGGATGGACAATATGAGAATAACAAGATTTAAATGACTTGCATCACATCTTCGTTATGGGGAAGTACTAACTTCATTATAAAGCCCCCGCGGTCTTTGCCCTTCAAATGATTAGCAATTAATTTCTAATATACATACACATGACATAAAAAAACATATAATTATCGTAATATCCAATTATAATCGAAGTAACACGCAATGTTAATGTACTGGATGAGTGGTTGCCGTTGTTAAGTTCGATTTTAAAGCTAAAATAAAGCACAGCCAATGCTTTCTTTTAAAAGTAAACAAATCCATTTAATTACACGTGAATTTGACAATAAATAAGTTTCTGTGTACAGCACATTTAACATCGCCATTTTTATTGCCTCTAATCATCAGAGTATCCAAATTCAAATGTTTTTTTTCGTCTTAGGAACCAATCAGCTCAAATATCGTTTTGTAAAGCATTAACTTGAAAAGAAAAAAAAAGTCATGAGTCTAGTTAATCCCTGGTAAGACCATCAAAATTCCATAGTTCTAGCATAAAGTATTAACTTAAAACAATTTTATGTTGCAACACAAGTTCCAATTGATCTGAAATAACTGTTGATCTGGTTACCACCAGCATCCAGGTTCTATTAAAAGCATGTTAGAGATATCTAAGAACACAGGACCACTTTAAATCAATGTACTAATAAATAAAAATAAAATAAACATAATTTTTTGCTGTATATTCCTTCTTGTATTGTATGATAGGTAATTGAAGAAGCATGCTGTCTGATGGGAAATAGTAAATCTTACCTACAAATGGATACCTGAATGAACATTATCATCTTTAGAAAGCATGCCTCATACAACTTTACTGATCGCTATTAATTTCCTTATAGGGAAACCCATTCTATTTAAAAAAATGTAATTTCTTTGCTCAGGTACCCACACCATGTACAAATTAAGGTAAATGCAACAGCTAACCAATTTATATTTGCTGACCACAAAAATTTTATTATCAATTGGGTTTTCATAGAACATTTACACACATTTCCTATAATAATAATTGCTTTTTATTAAAAACTTTTTAACAAAACTTATGTTGTTTTTAAAACTCTTATAATAAATCTGGTTACATTCTCAAACTAGTGACTTGTGTGACAAACGCAGATGTACTAAGCTATTTATTTCTCTCCTAAGGATGTTTTAAGGCCTATAACCAATTTCATTTCAAGATGAAGTGCCTACCTATCGAGTTATGAAATAAAATTAAAGACAAGAATTCAACAGACGGGTTTTATAATAATAAAGAATCACTTACCTCAAACCAAGTCCATTTTTTTCTTTGAACAGTAATGGTGTTGTGAAGCCATTCTTTTGTAGATATGACACAGTGAGGTCGGAGCCATGCATATCGAGCACAGCGGAAGCATGCTCGAACCGGGGACTCTCCAACTTGTCTGCCAGCGAGAAGCCCCTGCCACCTTCTGCCTCATCGTCTCCGAGAGCCCACTCATCAGAGTATAGTTTGCGTTGTTTCCGTTCACGCTGTGGAACAACTTTTATATAACATCTTGTAGATTAGCTCTACATTGTAAAAAATATGTTACTAATAATCTTACAATGTGGATTATGTATTAAAAAGTTTCTTTTTAATTAAGTTGATGGACATTTCAGTGCTCATACAATGACAATATTATAAATGACTACTACTCAAGAATAAACTTTACAGGAATGCTCCAATAATATTAATCGTATCGGCATGATTCTGTTTTTGTTTGGACTCTTACTTGTCAGCTGACTTCAAGTGAATGAAAAGTATGACTAACACTTACACTTTTATCAATAGTTTTTATACCTAACTAACCCTTATATTATTTTAAAAGCTTTACTAACCATTACCCTTTGATTAATCATCTTCATATTTACGAGTACTGTTCATTTCCTGACTTAATTTATTATCATCTAGGTTAACTACTTTTAGGGACTTTTCAAGGCCGTAGAAAATAACTATGATTAATGAGCGTGTCAGATTTACATAGCATATTCGTGAAACAAGTTTTTGGATACAGGTGAACAATAAAACTTCGGCCGCAAGTGTTAACATTGATATTCATTTCGTTATCCAAACAAAGAGCCGAGTGACAGACGAAATGTGTCAAATAGTGTTTGTTGAACGGCAATGTTTTCGATTCGACGATCGCTGCTCGATCAGCAAGGAATTGTTATAGTGGCATGAGATTATTTGGGTAATAAAATAGATTGCAAGTTTAGTCGGCGCGACTCGACGTGTGGTCTGGTCGCACGGCGCACGCCCCTGGCCGCCTGCCCTCTGCCAGCCGGCCGCGGGAGGGAAACGCCTTCGTTTAGTTCGCTTCGTTCGTCCCTACCAGATGCCCGCTAGGTATGCTCCGATGTCGACGTCGCCGCGCGCACCTCTCGATACTCTCGTAACGTTATTGTCACGAACATTACATCGCAATGCTCCGAATCCAAACTATTATAGATTTTGACACCTCCTCGCATGCGCGACTGCATACGGCAGCCGCCGCGTTTTAAAACTCGCTCGCTTGCGGCGTGATCGCAAAAAAACTGAGTCCGATGACCCTCATTGACCATCATCGTTTTCGACACCTTGACTTTTTCTATTAATTCTATCATACTCCCGTAACTTTCATAAATCGATACTCAATGCAGCGATGCACCATTTCATGTTTACGTGATCCCAGATAAAGCCACCATGGCGTCACCCGGGACTAAATACGTAAAAATTCAACAATAAACACTCACCAGCTGTCTTGGAACTTGTTTCTTGTTGCTCGGCAGTGTTTCCGACATGATTCTATTCGTCAGAAACACTGCACCGCGAATTAAACACTATTTTACGTAAATATTTTACACGGAGCACGAGAAAAAGTAACGTAATCCACCATTTGCTACGGTCGACACTACTGCCAACGTTGCCGCGAGCAATCACTCCGGTTATTATTTTGAATGTTGGCAACATTACTTTTGTCCAATTGGTGTATTGTAGAAATAGACGAGCGGCAACGTTTAAAACATCGCAAAATGATTCATTTTCTAAATATTTATTCTAAAAGGATGGAGTAACAGGTATTTTTTTCAATTTGTAGACTAAAATATACAGTTACTATTTATGTAAATTTAAAAATATGTATTATAGTAGCAACAAAGAAATCGAATTTTGTTCTTATGACACCCTTATCTTTTATATAATTTTGGGATGAATGTGTTATTATTTGATGTTGAGCGCTAATTAGGTACGGTATAATATTTTATTTTGCATTATACCGAGAGAGCTAAATATGTGAGCATTATAAAATGAGCGTCAACGCTTATTTTAATCTCTATATGTTATCAACATCTATGATAATGATAAAATAATTTCAGTAATGTTCAGTCATATAAGTACCAAATATAAGTAGAAACAGAAATAGAAAATCTATTTATAACTAACTATTTTTTTTTAACTGTAATAAAAAAATTACCAGCTTGAGAATTGTTTGCTTGGTGTGGGGTTAGAAGTTGAGTAAATAGGTGCTACTATGTACATTTTGGAACGTCAAGTGTCGGCACGTGCCCCCGCTCCCTTCTCTCCTTGACGACACCAATGAAAGAAAGGAAGTAGATACCTTCTTAACCAACAGGAAAAATAAGTCATTTCGAGCTACTAGGGGAAATTAAAAGTAATTTTCCGACGTGTAGTGTAGTCTACGTATTGGATTGGATTTAAAGGAATCTTATGAATAGTTATGATAGTACCTATTCTTTTTTATAATTTAATAGAAAGCCACAACTCTATCCAACGTATCACTGTTTCTTTCTCGCATATAATATTATGTTTCATACTGTTTATCGACACACATTATTCGAAAACTAACAGTTTATTATTCTGTCTTATTATAGTAAAGCCAAGATTGAATCCAGGCCTTTTTGTACGCGTTGTTCCTTAAGCAATAAGTAACTAGTCGTAGGTGACAATAAATCTGTTTAACTTTTTAAAATATTACTTATAAAAAGTAGATTAATTTTTTTCTGCTTTAATCTTGAGACATAACCATATTAAGGCGACCTCTGGTGGAGGTTATCGAAATAATAAATATACTTTAATCACAACATGAACTTCAATGACAATTTTTTTCTTAGTTCATCAGTCTTTTGTCAGCCTTTAAGAGTAACGCATTTTTAATGAAGGCAACTTAGTTTCGTATAAACATGTTTGTTCTAAGCATTTTAAGCTTAGCTCTTGCTGAGATGATGATATCAGGTAAGTAGTTAACACTTTTACTTTTAACTGTAGTATGTTAGTAAAAGCGATAGGTATTTTTATTCTGTTAAATCAGACCAGTAGTAACTTATATCGTGATAACATTAGCATAACAACTTCAAACGTGAATAAGCTGAAAATTTTGGGTACTTATACCTTTACCCTCTTATTAATAATGATCGATTAACTTTAATCGTCTTATCTTTGGTTTAATTAGATTCAGTATTAATAAACTCGAGTATTAGGAATTAATTCAAGGATTAGCTAGTTGGAATGTTAATTTAGATAATTCGATTATTAAGAGATTTATAATACCTAATTTGTCTTTTCTCATAATATATTATTATTATTCAGTTTCGTCACTGCAAGAAAACGTAAACAATGGAAACAACACCAATAGGCAAATTGTTGTAAGTTATTAAGCTTTTAATAATATGTATAAGCGTGTATAATATATTATCTAGTTTATATCTGTAACTAGTGGCTATTCCTCGCTTCGCTTCGAAGGTCCTTTTGCATGTTAATAACGCAAGAACGAAAAGTTTTATGGGATTATAACTATTACGAATAGCGCCCTCTATTACAGCAAAATCGACCTAATGGTTTTGAAGTCTTCATGCTAAGATTTAATTAAATGTATTTATAACACATACGTGTTTATGTATAAAATTTAGCTTTGTGCACATTTTCGCGATATAAACTTTGAGGTACCTAACCTATGCAAAGTTTTCATTATGCATGCAATTTTCTTAGAACAGTACCGAAAGTTGACCCATCCCACACTTTTATGTTTCTTATCTTTTCTTGGCTGACAACAATTTTTTGATGCCTTTCTTGTTATGTCCATGGACACCGCTGAGCACTTATCGTGCCGGGTTGTTTTAATAATTTCCATAAAAAACGTGTTTACAATCTCCAAAGAGCTATCTATAGTTTCGGCGCCTGCTTTAAAAAAATTGCATTGTCTCGCAACCAGAAATTAATGTGTGTATTAAATTAAAGAAAAAGTTTTAATAAAATAAAGTAAATACGAAATACAATACTATCATCATGTTACAGTTTAAATGTATGTTGGATAGATTTCTTAATGATTCGTAACCTGAACAAGATGATTTCAATTATGGGTGTATAAATGGATGAGTGAATACGTCATACTTAAAAAGTTTTTTGTAGCATAATTTGGATGATGTCACTGTAATCCACTATGGTGATAATCCGTGTGGTATTTTTGAGCCACCCATGCCAGACTTCAGCGCTCCTGGCCGCAGGATTAGTGAAGTTAGTAAGTGACAACTTTATTTTTTTTTCTCCGAACATTCGAATGAACGGAAGGGAAAATGTAGTGTGGCACTCGCTCTAGAAGGAGGCTCTGCCAGTTGCCTAACTATAGGACCTTGAGTTTTTTTCTTACCGTCTTACTTTTGAAAATTTTATTTATTACATGTTTAATTAAAATGTCGATTTTTACTGGGGGCCCTTCTAACGAATTTACGACGGGCCTCGGTTGGTATGCCACTGGCCCCTACCCACTAAAAACACTTTCTACTGACTTTGGCCATGTGGCCCCACATTCTTCTTCAGATGTGGTTCTTCAGTTCACTGGAGAAGTGGGGCGAAGTACCTAATACCTACACAACAACGACTTACAAGTTTAATTATGTTGCTCATTCAATTAACTTACCTATGTTTCAGAGTGTTTCGAGCACGTTTGGAATATTAAATTTAACCAACAAGAGATTGTAAGATACATTGAATGTGAGTTGAGAGCTTTAATTTTCTTAATCGGTCAATATCACAAGATAGGTGACTTGTTTTTTTTACCTACCCTTAAAATTCAAAGGATTTTTTTGTAGTTTTTCCAACTGACATATTCTTTGTTTTTCATCGCCAGTATTTAAAAAAAAAACGAATTAGTAGGTAATGTATTTATCATAACCAGCATTCATCATTTCAAATACCTACCTCTTAGAATAATTAAGACCTACCTACATAATATATTAACAAATGGATTTTCTTTACAGGTCTCATATTGAAAAGACGAAGAAATCTTTTAGAAGGAGGAACGGATGCAGAAGCTGGACATTATGCTCATATGGTAAGATTTTATATTTCTAGTCAAGCAACCATTTTTGTCCTATTTGGACGGTATAGAATAACCAACAGCAATTCCACGCTGCCAGATCTAAGCGGGTAACTCTTAATTAGAACAGCGATTTCCAAACTTTATATAAGACCGATCGGATCTTGTTTTTCACAACTACCGTACGTATGTATGTATTATAGGTACATGTTCATTTCTTTGGCACGCCCTATAGCCATTATAGAGTGTCACTGTATTCGATGTGATTCGATTGTGAGTGACATATTCTTTTTTTTTAATCCAAATTTTCAGCACTCGTTTTTTTTCCTATTAATGATTTCTAGTTCTGGATTTGTACTATGTGTTTACTTAGATGTTTTTGAAACAATATACCATTCCAGGCCGCTATAGGATGGAACGGTACAGACGGAAAATGGATCTTCAAATGTGGATCTTCTCTTATCAGCGACAAGTTTCTTTTGACGGCAGCTCACTGCTCCCGAACTTCATCTAGAGATGGATCAGTGTATGATCCTATTCCCAAAATTGTCAGACTTGGCGGCCATAGTATTGAAGACTATGTAAGTAGTAGTTCATACGTCAGTCTAGCAAGTTGTATAGCGTAATGGTGTGAACGTTCGTCTCCCGAACCGAAATTCTTGGGTTTCGAACCTTGGCACGCACCTTTAATTTTCTAAAAGTTGTATGTGTATTAGAAACTAATGACTTGTTTCGGTAAAGGAAAACATTATGAGAAAAGCTGCACACCTGACGGGTCTCCATAAAGTCTGCCAATCCACATTTAGCCAGCGTGACTGACTATCACCTATGCTCCTCACACTATGACAGGAGACTCGAGCACAGCAGTGGGACAGTTATGGGTTGTGATGATGATGACCTAACTATACGCCAGTAAACTTTCCCTCCAACTTTCCAAAAATAGTTGATAATTATACTTTGAGTTTGTAACTCCAGTTACCGGTTCCACATAAATACCGGTTTTTAACAGAAATGCTGATGTTATTCACATTAACCGGTATTACTTTACAGGATAGGGACGGTATGCGAGCTAAGGACGTAAACATCAAAAGATTCATCACTCACCCCCGTTATCGGCCACCCCGTAAATATTACGATATTGCCCTCATAGAAATGGAGAGAGCAGTAATGTTTGAGTGGGTGACACATCCAGCTTGCTTGGCGTCTAGCTTTGAGCTGGACACTAAAGTTCGTCCCACGGTGACGGGTTGGGGTGTTATCAACTTAGGTAAATTGTTTTAAGTTTAGTGGATTGCTTTCCTACAGATCCTTTGGGTATAGTCAGTGGACCGGGAATAGCACTCAATCCCGGCTCCAAAGCGGTAGGCGTCGACACCGTGTGGTTATAGTGGGTTCGAGTCCTACATACCTGTCCGGTTTCCCATGGCCGGATGAATGAGACGAGGGTCTTTCCACACGAGAAAAAAAAAGGGTATAGTACAATGAACCTTTAGACCTTTTTGCTTGTGTATCACTGGGAAACAACTGTTCTGGTCTACCTAATTATCAAAGCACCCGTATCATAAAATTGCTTAATATAAATATCTCACATACAACTTTAACCGCTTTCAGCTACCCTGCGAACACTCCCAATTTTACAAGTGGCGGAAATAGATTTCATTACGTCTACTGACTGTCAACAAAAATTGCAGTTTGGATTCAATAGAAACTTTAGGGGTGTTGAAGATCATCAATTATGCGCTGGGCATATGCCTGGTGGAATCGATACTTGTTTGGTAAGAGGTTTCATATATTCATAAGTAACTAGGTAAGTATTACATAAGTAACTAAGTAACTCCCCTTAGCTTACTTTTGCTGATAATATTGTTCACGACATGTATCTTGTAATAACCCCGAAGCAAAAAAACGAGTGAGGTTAAATTTAGAGGCACATGGCGTTAATGTAGCGTAATATTTCTGTTTAAGTGGGTAGTTTAATATATAAATGAAATTTTTGAGCCACTGTTGCGCCATCTATTATTGAGATTGTGTATTAGGACGCCTTTATTTATCGTACTGTGCCCGTGTAAGTTTCCTATAGTACACGTATGCGCTAATAGATGGCGCTTACGTCGCTAAAACTTACCAATATGTAAATATCGTCAAATTCGTTTTGTAACAAAATAGATAATAAAAACTTTCGAACAAAGACATAGATCGAAAGTTCGACATTTGGGTTGGCCACTAAACTCTCCACTGGATCAGCTTGGTGGAGTGTTCTAGGGCAGAGGTTTTCAAACTTTAAGGACAATGAAACACCAACCAAATACCTTTTATTTCATGGAACCTTATATATATATATTAAATGATTACAAATTAGCCCTAAAAATTATACAACATTTTTTTAATACATAATTTACTCAGAACCCTGATGACTTTTCTACGGAACCCGGTTTGGGGATCCCTGTTCTAGGGCTTCTTACTTATGAGTGATTATGAGTGACCTGTGCTTAATGGGCCATAATTGAAATTAGGCCATTTGAACATAACCTTGCGTCTTCCCTATTCTTAACACCTAAACAATTCGCCTATATTTCGACGTTTAAAATTCCAGGGAGATTCCGGTGGACCTCTCCAGGTGAAGTTAAATACGTCAAATAATCCTAACCTATTTCCCTGGTACCTACACCGTGTCATCGGAGTCACATCCTTCGGCTACGGATGTGCCCGGGCCAACACTCCAGGGGTCTACACGAGGGTTGCAAGTTTCATCGATTGGATCGAGCAAAATGTTTGGCCTGAAGCATTCAATAACTCAAAAGTTAGTTTAAACCACTAAAATTACTTAGTTATCTGTAATGCAGGATTAAAATCCTAAGTGTACCTATAACCAGAATTTAGTAATTTGGGTAGGTACCTATAAATAAAAGGGTAAACAAATTTTTGTAATTTTATTTACAGCATGGGGAAATATCAATGACAATAATAATATAATTATAATTTTACAATCGTTAGCAAAATTAGCAGGTTGATTACAGAAGGCAGGTGACATTGTTAGTTTTAATTGTAGTAGATTAAATAATTTGAAGAACTATAACAATATATTTAAAAACAAAATTTCAACAGCTTTAAATGTTTTTTATACCTATCTAAAAATTATTAGGCCTGTAACACTTCCATAATGTAAACAATTCCAATTCGTCAAGTCGTTAGAGCTGTAGAGCGTGCCACAGTGGCAAAGAAAAGGACATACATACAGACGCTCGAAAATCTTATTGTTTTTTTTAGTAGAGTTGGTTAACAAGTGAAGTGCCATGAATATTTGATATTTTCTGTTCAACTTGAAAAGGATTACGTATATTAGTTTGACGAAGGATTAAATAATAATAATAATATAGCTTCAAATACCTAACTCTATAGTCTATAGCGAAAATAGCTTCAAATACCTAACTCTAATTTGCACACTTTAATTTAAAAAATAATATCTATGCTCAACATGGATTTCTGAGGCGAAAAATGTTCACGTTGCAAATTGTGAAAAAGGGTTACTGACAAAGGTGTCGGGAAAAAGTTGTTCCTTTTTATTAAAGTTGAAATTTCGAAGAGTATGATAGTTATTTTAAGACTCAGTCACATGCTAACTCACGTTTTATTAGTAACAAAGTATACAAATCTCAACACCGTTAAAATATTTTTCGACATGTGCTAGGCTAGATGTACGATTACCGTTTGTGTGTAAGTTAAATCCAAATGAATTTTTAGTAAGTAGTATTGAGTGACAGTGTAAAGTGTGACCGAACATTAATTAACAGTGTAACACATGCCTATTTACAGTGACTTAACGGGAAAAACCAGTAAGTGTAAAAAATTCAAATATTATAGGCATTTTAAATAAAATAAAACGTGTTGATATTTTGATAAATATGTACTTAATATTATTTTTCGTAGTATGTAATTGTAATCACAAACCTGATGAATTATGATGTCTTCAATTATTACATGAAATGTTGTAATGATTAGGTTATAAGGATATTTAATTAAAATAAAAAACATTAAATTCACAAAACATATAAGTGATTTAATATCAATAATATTTATGGCAAGTATCTCTGTAAATTATTTTTATTGATTTACGAGCTGTTGCCCGCAGCTTTGCTTGCGGAAATTATAGTTTTGCGGTGATATTTACCCCCTTAAGGGTTGATTTAAGAAAATCGTTGAATAAGGTTCTTCATCCTTTTCAACCATACACCCAAACACGAATTTGAAAACTGCTAGCTTTAAAATTTGGTTAATTTTCATACAAACTTTCATCCCTTATTTCACCCCCTTATGGGTTAATTTCCTAATTTTTTTTAAATCCGCACTTCTAAGCTTAGTATCGAAAACCTAAATACTAATTTGCAAACTGCTTGCTTTAATTTTTTTTTTATTTTCATACAAACTTTCATCCCCTATTTCCCCCCCTTAAAGTGGGAATTTCCAAAAATCCGTTCTTAGTGCTCCCCTACACTCTAGAAGGAACCTCTGTGCCAAGTTTCATGCTTCTAGGTCTATCCGCTTAGGCTGTAGCGTGTCTGTCAGTCAATCAACATTTTTATTAAGTATGATGATTTTTGTAGAAGATTTTTATTGATTTATTTTTGTAGATTCAATTATCTTACAATCTGTAGAAAAACTCACACGTCCATTTTATTGGTTCGTTTTCATTATTGCAAAAATATTTTAATCATTGACTTAAACAAATTTCTAGTACCTAAAATAAAAACATTATGATTAAAATAGTCAAGCTAATTAAAAATAAACACTTGCATTTTCTATTGCAATTGCCTTCAATGCCCAATTTTATTAGGAACTCAAGGGAATTGAAATAAAATATTCATCTCCAAAGAATATTGAATATGT
This sequence comes from Lerema accius, assembly GCA_001278395.1. Taxonomy (NCBI): domain Eukaryota; kingdom Metazoa; phylum Arthropoda; class Insecta; order Lepidoptera; family Hesperiidae; genus Lerema; species Lerema accius. Next base: position 247,222 of record LGAG01000557.1, read on the forward strand.
TAATCTTATTCAAATTAAGTTTTTACTCCCGAGGGAGCAATTGTTTATTGAGAGTTCACATTTTATTTTATTAGCACTACTTGGTTCAATTTAGTCCGCACTACGCAGTGTTATTCTGTAGTACTTCAACACAGGATCCTCTATTAAATATTCGCTGTCCGTCATTCCATTGTTTTCCAAAAAGTCAGTTTGTCGTCGAAGCCAATCCAAATACAACTTTAAGTACCGGTCCCCAGGGTCCAATTCCGTGTGTCCCAAGCAAAAAATCCTGTATGCATCTTCGCCGTACTTCCCTATACCACACAAGTCGCTCGCTCGGCGCCATTTTGAGGACACGAATTGGTAACTCAGCTTCCATATCATACGACCTCGTTTCTTAAGTCCCAGATTTTCGAAAAATCCTTCTAAAGAGCTCGGAGTATCGTCTAGAACGTGGTACGGTGAGGGATATTTCATGAAAAAGTCTTTTAAATAGGGCCTGGCCGTTTTACCAGACGTTTTCGTTAAGAAAATCGTTGCTATTAACATCGCCCAGGGGTTTGCTGAAAACTCTTCCTCTATAACATAATGGGGGGAATGGGGCATATCTCTCGGTGTAATGTTGTAAAACGGATCAATCTGTAGTGGCTCAGGTTCTTCTATGCCCAACTGGGATAAGCTCAATAAATCAGTTTCCGAAGTAATTGAAGTCTGACTCAAATCTTGAGATGAATCTAAAGCGGTCTTCGAAGAACTTGTTGAGGTATTACAAGGGCTTAAAGCAAAGTAGCTTTCCTCACCCTCGAAAAATCTGCTGACACAGTTGGTCTCGTTTGACATCTCGAAGAATTCTGTAACAATAATAAAAATTATGTTTTATATAACAATGTTAGAAAGCTATTGTTAAATTATACTTTAGTAGAGACTGACATTCCAATTTAATTGACTTTAATTTTAATAAACACCTGTAGTTATAATTAAGTAGGTATGATTCTACTGCTCACTTGCACGAGCACAGAGAGTTAAATTCTTGTTCTAAATTCAATAACGTTACAAAGAGCGGAATTTTACTACTTCACGAGAGATGTCGCTGGTATCAATTGAGAGTATAGCCGTTTAAAAAAATCTGGCATAGTAACAATATAATGTAAATAGTATTACCTATATCCAAAATTATATATTTGTTAGTACTTAGTACTACATGTCTAGATTATTTGAAGGATAAGGTAGTTTTCAGGGAAATAAAATTTAAAATTACATGGGCATAGTGATGTGCGCACTATCTAGTTTTAAAGAACCATGACTATGAATATTTTGCACCTATAAAATCAGTCGTAATGACGTCATAGCCTTGTCATTACGTGAGGTTAACGTTCACCCACTCGATGTAGTCTTAAGATGCTGAGTGGAGGTATAAAAAATACGCAAAAACTAACACACCTGTGATTATTATTGAGTTTGAAGAGCCCAGTGTCTAGTAAAATAGACATAACTAACTCGCAGTTTGCATTACGTGACGAATTCAAGAGATATTATGTACCTACATACACCTACAGTTAGTACTACGGGACTACAAGCTTTTGAGCTTTTATGTTATCTCTTAATATGTAAAAACACAGCGAACATTTGTTTGTCATTGAACTCCTGCTAAACAGCTGGACCAATTTTAATAAAAAATGTGTAGAGAATTTTAGAGCCGAGTATGGTTTCAAGCCAAAGTTGGACCCAGCTAGTGGTTGTGAAGTCGAGATATTTCAAAAGACCAGTCAAATTATTAGAGGTATTGAAACGCAGCCATAGCACAAGTCGTCCAATATGATGAGCATTTACTAGAGGTCATGAAAATTGAAGGTCGGGAATTCCTGATGTGGAAAGTAAGGAATCGATCAAAGTATAAGACAGAAAACATGTGGCAAAACAAAGTTTGCCGGATCTTCTACTCGTAGTAGTTAAGCAGCAGCCGTGCCTTTTGATAGAAGTTGTGACTGTTGCCTTGGCGTCCACGGAATAACATAAAACATTTCACTGATGGGATTCATTTGAGCAGATGTTCTGGCTCTAAAATAACCAGATTTTACACAAAAGTACTTGGAAACACGTGACTTTCATCATTAGTGTAAAGAGAACTCGCTAAGTTGTATTAATTAGAGTCTGTTCACCTCAAGAATAATTTTATCACTGAATTAATACTGCGTTCTTACAATAATCTTAAACTAGATGGCACACGTCCTTAAATATACCTATATCGAACGTGGTCTCATTTCAAGAAATATTACGTAAGTGTGTGTAACTGTGTTTATTGATGACACATAACGGATAGCAGTATTCGTATTACTTAATTCAAATTAATATACTTAATAAAAAACATTCTGTAGTCACGTTTCGACTTTAGACTTCTGTTAGATGGTGTTTTGTCACCACGACGTAGTTATGCTATCATCTGTCAATTTCTAAACTTGTTATCATTGGCAGTTATTACTGTGAATCAATATACACGTTTGCACTTCGTATAGATATACATAGATAGATAGATCCTACTTCAAAGGTATTTGGATGGACTCAACAAATACTTCACAAAGTTAACCGACATTAATATATAGAATGGACTGACAATTTACACACTTTTGAAAACAGTTCGAAGAACTTGTGTGGCAACTTTTTTATATTTTACTATGTTTTAATTAAGTATTAATTTCTAACAGGCAGTCATACAGAAGACGTTCATTGTGCAAGGTAGGTACAGCATTTGAACTTGGGCCTCAGTTGGTAGGAGCACATCATTTGAAACTATCATAATTATGTACGAGTATAATTTTTTCTCATACGGTCATCAAATACTCGTCAGTCGATAATCGATCATGTTCAAGACCGATCAAATATGATTGTGAATATTTTCTTATTTTTTTACAAATAGTTACACACAGTTCGTAGTAAACAGTCATTTAAAGTCCATGACTCACTATAGACAATCGGATGGATCCGCGCATACATTTTTTTCGTGGACAACTTTTTACAATATCCTATGAGTAGGTACCTACAATAGTTCAGCGTTTTACCAGTTCCTACACAGCAAAACGTTCGTGATTCCCCTGGTGCTGTACTATACTTACACTATACAGTGTACTTACACCCCGAACTTCTTAGCGCCTTTGCTGTCAATATTCTTTTTGTTAGGAGTTTCGACAGCTCAAGGCTGCATGAAAAGAAATCGATAGACCCTAATATATTTATATCCTTGACTACTGCTGAATATATATTAAATATTCTCAAGATCACTGCCATATAACAGATATCGGGTACCTTTATTCATAGTAATAAAGGAACTTACATATAAAGGGTAAGCGGTAATTAATTCCTATGTAATGTCAAATTGTTCATTCCCAGTAAATAAATGCAATGTTGATGTTTGAATTATAACGAGTTTGTAATTCGGCTCCCCATAAGTACCCTTTATAACAAACATCTTTTTTTCATATCACACACGATATGAATTCTCAAAACAAAGCGATTGCAGAACATGTTATGACTTTCAACAATTAGGTACTTGAATTGAAAGAACTATAACAGGGTAGGAGCATTATGAGTATGGTCAAATACCATAGTCAAGTAGGTAGATACACAAACTATAGGAAGAATTGTTCTTTAATAGTTTATAGTAACGCAAGGCATGCTTGGAACGTAAATCTCACAGACGTACGTCGCCACATTATAATACATACCTGCACTCGTCGTGCAACTGCAGCCAATTGACTGTATTACTGTAAGTTATTATTATAATTAGATATGTCATTAACGCTGCGCTTAGTGAAAACAATGCGTGTGCGATTAACCTATTGTGCCATTGTTACGTATCTCGCGACATTCTCGCTATTAATAGAGTTCTAATAACGATGGAATCCGATTCATCGGTCAACGGGACTCCTACCTGATGCTGCTGTTTGTTGACACCGCCGCTACATCGCTACATCAGGGAACAGCACGCTTCGTCTTCACGTCGTCGTATTGCGACAGGTTGCACCGAGCCGACCACACGTGTGCGGGCGCGCGTTTATCGACGGCCGTAAAATCGAAAAAGGCAGTAAAAGAAAACAAATGGTTCGCAATCGGAAGGATCGGTAATGAATTCGATCGGCTCCGAGGCGAGTTTTGAAAAGATTAACAAAACTGTTTATAAAACGGCTTAACGAAGGGAAATCGAGTGTCGAGTTTATGGTTCGGTAACATCGATCGTGTTACGCGGAAGTGTTGCTTGTGGATGAACTTGTGCCGCTTTTCTGGAAGGTCAGCGAGTTGCCGATAGCCATCTTCTCATATTGATGGCCCAGCGGGCGATGCTACAATGCTGTCGTCTCGTACCTTATGGTAAGCCGTTAATGTTTTTTCTACATTTCTCGCAACAATCACTCTTTTTTGAGCATTGTTTTAACATGTGTACTTTGATATGTAATTCAATCAGCACGTCCGCAACGAATTGCATTATTTGCACTTGTAAACGTATTGTATAGTCGTAAGCAAATATTTATATCGGCGTTCATACACGACGTAGGTACTTCTTCAAGCCGTTACTTTCTTAACTAATGATAGTGAATTATTATCTTGTGTTCGAGAAACAGGTCGTGTTTATAGAGTTAAAGTTGCCGTTTGCGAATTGTAAGTTTCGTTTAAATGTTACAAGGCTGTATAACATTACGAACTTTGCTATACAAGGCGGGTACACATTTTTATGGTAATAAAAACGATGTCAAATTCGTCTCAGCCGTTATGTTTACAAACAAAAACATACCCATTAATGAAGCAGAATATCAACTTATTTTAATAGTTATATAATTAGTTGAGTTTATAAATCCATAAAAAGAAACAGCTGTTATGTTATAGAAGGATTAAACATTATTATTTGTTTATCTTTACGACACGATATGAACTTGTTATGTCCAATGTCCATGCATAATAACCCATTACGATGCTTCCTTACTGAAGTTTTATTGGATGTCGGTATAAAGAAACAAAAATGTCGTCTTTTCTTAGCTATTCCACAGAACCAAAATGATCAATCATAGGTATCTGTGTCCAAGAACACAACTGAAAACTGACAAAGTACTTTTTTGGCCAAGTATTTAAACAACGTGGTTTTACGAGTAGTTAGATAACTTTTTTGTTAAACCACATCATCAGCAAAAATAGAATATAATTTATTAAGTAGGTAGGTAAAGTTCATAAATAACTGACGATTTGATTTGACGTTTCTTTCTGTTTATATTATAATGTTATGTAAACATAATAACCTCAAAACTGCTGGTCCGATTTTATAATTCTTTTAAGAACATAATAAATGTAGGTAAACTTATCAGCGACTATCATTATATTTTAATTACCTAAGAAATAATTTATTCCTCTTAAAAATGCGATACTTTTACAACAAAATATTGTGGAACAAATTCAAGATTAAGCGAAGCGATTTCATTACAAACAACAAACAGAAGTGGTAAAAATTTAAATCATTTCAGTTTAACCATAACCATAATAAAAAATAACACGGGGTCACAAAAATCACAATTATGTTCCATCTTTTCAATATCAATTATGTTAAAATTCATAGAAACCTATTGAGCACTTCTGCTCATTAAATGCTAATGAAACTGAATGAAATAGCTACTTGTTAATTAATTTTTACAGAAAAAATAATACCTGCGATAAGATTTAAACATCATAACTATTTATTTATTCTCTAGGCCAGTTCTAATATTCCTTTCATTAAAATTTTAAATAAGTACAATTTTTATCCAACTTTGTAAGGATATTTCTACTAAACCAATTATTGTTCAATCAGTTTTCAATTGGTATTATAAATACTATTATCATTCTATAGTGTATTGTTTTCTATAACCCTATTTTGTCTTGATAATATAAAGAAAATTTAGATGCGGTTGGAGTGGCATAAAACACAAAGTCTATGTCCAACAATAAATGTCGAAAGGAATAGGTAAGTACCTACCTATACTCATTGATAAATTCAATTAAAATAATCCATGATCAATCAAGAACTATCCAACCAACACAAAACATCACACGAAGATTAATGATTTTGATAAGATCATTATCTAAAAGATTTGTACTTTATGACTTTGAACTTTAATAAAAAATAGGAAGTTAGTCTGCACTCGACAAAATAATGTTATCCTTGCTCCTTGAATCTTTTATTATTTGTAGTGTTTTTATTTTATCCTTGTTCTCATTAACAAAATTATGAAGTAGACTTGGTCTAGTTCCGATTTTATTATTACTAAGGTTGCTTTTATAAAACTAAAACCCAATCCACGTCGGAAGTTCCGCACGCGACCCATTTTTTGCACACCTCAGGTGATTGACCTTTTTTATAATCGGTTACAATAAATATTGTTTCTAATTTTTTCTATACTATGGTCAGTTTCGCAGTGGTTCGTCCCTAATTAATTGGTCGAATACAAATCCCTGAAATATTCATATTTAATTGTAATTTTATAAACTAAATTCATTATTATCTGAAAGAGAAACAAATTATATGATTACAACATCCTACTAAAACAAATTTAATAGTTTGGGTATAAATTGAATTTTATGTAACTTAACATAGTTTAGTTAGTTACAGAACTACGATTAACGTGCGTTTTGCCGGTTTATATTTTGAATTAATAGAGTAGTTACTATCTACGATTATACCATAACGTTTTTAGACCAATTTGGAATTTTACAGTTGTATCTATCTACCCTAATCGGTTGACAAATATTTCCGTTACATTGACTCGTCTCTTGTATCATCTAAAATTTTTTAAGTGGTACAGCTTGCATAACAGGTTTTTAAACCGCGTTAAATATAGATCAGGTTTTTGGTTTCTTTGTTGCTGTTAATATTACCTACCTACATAGGTACTATTTATAGTCTGCTGCGGGGAGTGTTTTCTTACATTTAAACAGTCTGTTTTTGTTATTGTTTATTTATAGATACCGAAAAAATTGTTGGCAACCCTACAAAACACTTGACATATAAAATTTGTATGTGCAGGAAGTATTGTGCATTTGTGGCAACCAGACACGAACAGTGGTTTCTTCCATTTAAAAATAAAACTATCGATACCATCTGAATGAATTATTCAATGTTTTGAAAATACGAATGTAGACTGGCTACTTTATAGAGAAGAAAACATTTCACTTTGAATACATTTGACATGATTCATGAGAAAATAAAGTTACTCGTGTATGAAAATGTTTGCATATTTACAGTTAACACGACAAACAGTTCTCGTGCAAAAGATTACCTACTTAAACTAAGTAGTAATAGGTATGTAGTTCTGTGGCAATTATTCCTCTGTGCTCTGCTCACGGACAATAATACATCAGATGCATCATCCACGCATTTCCGGCTAATAAGGAAATGGGGGCCCGCCAATTACATTTTATATTATAGACATGGTTATCTCCTTAGTAAACAAGCTAGAGAAGTGTTCCGATCTTAATTGCATGCCACTTGGGCCTACAAGGAAGCTTGAGACGATTCATAATTTATGATCCTAATAATTGATTCAGACCCGAAATCATGAAATGGCCAATTCTGCAGCAATTTATATTACTTATGTTTCACGTGCAATTCATATTAGTATTTTAATTCCCTTTAGATTATCTTAAACTAGGTATATTATTATAATTTTGGTAAGTATAGATAAATTACGGAAAAAGGTATATAAATAACAATTAAAAAGAAAAGTAATTAATCGGCAAGTACGGCTTTTAATTTATGATTATTTGCAATGTGTGACAATTTTACCAAAATAATAGGAATTGCCCGATATGGCCTTGATACGATAAATATTTTTCATCTCATTCGTACACATAAAAACAGGCCAATTGAGTCGTTTCCATATTTTCACGTTGACCGCGCTTTTAACATAATCTGCTTCTTTTTGTACAACATTCAGGTTCGTTTATTTCAACGATTCCACGAATGTTGACACAATGTTTAAACTGTATTGCAGATGTACCTCCTTAAAATATTTTTTACTATGATACGGGTACTCATAATACAAAATACATAACGGCAAATAATAATATGCACAATACCTTAGTGAAGCGGAAAAGAGTAAATCATTTATTAAGCGTTTGAAAAGTTCGCAGAATTTAATGACGCAAATGTAACGGGGATCTCATACTGCAGTGTCGAATTTTGTTCTTGGACGAGAAAAAACGTACTTACGTAAGAAATGTTAATTAATTATATTTATTATAACAATGAAGCTTATATCATAACTATAGGTTTACATTTTTATATTTTTAGTTTATAAGTATAAACTAATTTTTAATTTTAATAGTTAGCATATTATGAAGTAGGTATTATTTACACTAAATTGCCACTTTTAATACTTAGATTAGATAATCACCTATTCTTATGATGAATAATACGTAATTCAATAGTAATTTGATGTCTAGCAGTTGAAGTGTCAAGGCCTCAACAAACTTAGTATGTTATTTCAAAGACGTCTCAATCTACAATCACGGTCTATCTCGTTAATGATATCATGGATAAGTGAAGAAACGTTAGGCGTCGTGCAGTAGCCGTAACCCATCGACCCTGGTGGGCGAAGGTTACGTGGCAATTGTCTCACTTGTTATTGTGATAGGAGTATGATACATGATACGATGATAATGATACGATGATGATAATAAATTAGTCTCATGTATTAGAATCGAGCTAGGAAATAAAGACTCACTCTGTCTAGGATCCTTCTATCGATTGAGGATTCTAAGATTAGAAAGTAAAGTCAGTTTAAAAATTATGTTATGTCTAAAACGAAATACTTTTGATAGATCGTTCCCGTGAACATTTAATTTTAAAACCCTACAGAATTTCTTTCTTTCGACCCGCGCCCTATTTTTTGTGATTCCGGCTCGAAAATGTTTGTATATGTACACAGGAGTTAAATGACGAAAATATCTGAATTCTGACGAAAGATTACGTCAAAAACAAAATACATACCAAAGTTTTGTCAACAATTTTCAATATAAGGTGTCGAATTTATACTTTATTTTTGATCAACAAACAAATTTTTTTGCTGACACAGTATGAGCTCATAACCTTTACTTTATCGATATTAGGTAATATAATAACTAACGCTTGATCCTTCACGCCTCCAATTTATAGGTTCACAAATATCATTCACAGACGAACTTTTTCTCTTTAACTTACGCGTACAACCGTACTAACAACCACGTAGACAGTTATAGGTACCGGCATCCTTAAATTGCTAACAAATGTAAATAAAAAGTGATAGTCAAATTCAGTTCCAATTTGAGTTTGATCTAGATTGTTATTTATAAAATACACTATTAGGTACTTAGTCCATGACAAGATTATCAAGTAATCGACATCTATGTCTATAATTTATCAATACACGTACATAATCATTAAAGAGATGATTTGTATAACATTCGAGTTCTTCAAGTTCAAATAAATAATTTCAAACTAAACAATGCGTACGAACCTCTTGAAACGAACCATAACAATCTCAAGAGCACATCATAAGTTTTATACATCCAATAAGATTCACTTGGTAAATTACCGAGAGTCCATCAAGGCTCTTTTTTGTCAATAACTCAGAGTACTTGTAACACTCTGGTATAAAAAGTTTCCAATGCTTTGTTCTCTATTCGCTCATGTTATTGTATGGCAGATGTTTTACGTGCTACGTACCTTCAGGAATTCCCCGCATAAACTTCAAATCCGCTATACAAAACACGCTTTTTTAAACTTTATAATCCATCCGACTAAACGATTCAAAGACAAAAAGGTGACTTTAATTTAATGTAGACTGGGTCCTGGAAAACAGTATTTTAAACTTGCACAAAAGCTTTTCCGGCGAATTAGTTAATTGTAAAGCAATCGTCATATTGAGTTGTACAAATATGTTCTGTCTGCATTTATGCGACATAAAATGCTCATTTTCTGCAATTACCATAAAAACTTTGTGATCGTAAGGTACTCGCTCATCACCATTAACAAGTACTATTTTGGATAATTATAAGGTAATGGGTACAGGGGAAAAGATAATTGCTAGCTAACGATCAGGTTGGACTTTTTTGCATTGCTTTGCTTCGGTAGCGCAATCAGCTTTGTACTATAGGTATGTACCATTATAACGACATGATAATAAACTACTGTTACCTATTCATTAGACTAATGAATACTTCAGAATCGTCCTGTTGGTTTAATTGTCGTTGTATAATATGACCAACGAATAGTAACTAGCCAAGTTCCTAATTAAACTTACAATTACCTTGCCTGTTTTTGGAAACTTTGTACATGAGAATTCTGTCTGTACTATGCGAGTATAATGACGTAACATCGTGATTTCCAACCCACGAAATATTTCTGACGTCATGGTAATGGAGAAGCCTCCGTAGCACAACGATTTTTATTATAGTGACAATACCTTTTGGACTCGTCCGAGGGTTTTACGTAGTCCCTACAGAGCCATTTATTTCAGTATTTCACAGCGGCGGCGGCAACCCACCAAGCCACGATCTTTCTGTAAATAAAGTCAACTGGGATCAGGATAACATAAAGAATTTATGCAAGATTTATATCTCCAGTATAATTCTGCAATATGAACATTGTTTCCATGTCTTATTAGTGATTATCAGTCTTATTAGTTGATTTATCAGCGATAAGCTTCCGCTTCCTTCTCAGCCAGTAACGCGTCTAGGATGTCGGCGGTACTTATGCGGTGTTACTGTGACTTACTTATCCATCGACACCATGAAGTGACTTGCTCACTGCGTCAGAAGGGAGCAAAGTTTTTCGAGTAGGTACATGTATTTCCATTTCTTTTCTTTATCGGATTTTAATATATGACGCGTCATTGAATTCCTCTCCGTCGTGAGAGTGAGGCAATTTGATTTTTATTACAATCTTGTCATTATTAACAGTCGCTTTTTTGTTTTTCTATTAATTACTATTTCAACTAAATATTTGTGAACAGCAAAACAACTTCTTTTTATAGCGATAAGCTTTTTTTCAGTATTAAATAATTTACGTTAAGTGCTGCTAATGACGATAAAAACTTCATTAGGTATGTTTCATGGAATCGAATATTTGGAAAAGACAATAAGAAACTTAGTGACGTAGTCTTTAGCTATTATCAAGCAGGCTCTAACTTATCAGTCAACACAGTGTTAGCGTATATTAAATTTTATACTCAAAGTGTGTCGAATTGTCTGGAGTAATTTTGCTATTTCTATTAAAAACGGCACGTCTAGGATGTGTCGCGATAGACAGGTACGTGTTGATTAGAAATTAGAGTATTACTTTGAATGTTATCAAGGTTTTAGAAATAATAGAGGACTTGAACTGTGATCGAAGTTAGACCATGACTCATTATGTGTGAATTAGGATCGAAGGACCACCATTATGGAATACGTAACAGCGCCATCTGTTGTATTTGACAAGAACCTATTCTTAGCGCCATCTAGGGATTTCATAGAAGCTTACGGTCAAGCTTAGCTTACCTGGCAGATGTTCTGAAACGAATTCAGTTTAAAACTCATATTTTATCCAACTTTCTAGCTTTTCTTTTACAAGTCTATTATATTATAAATAGCCAGACAATATTGGCTATACATATACATATAGTCATAGTCTACTAAACTAATTAGCATAATAACAGAACAACCTCATCAATGGCGGAAGTTTCAATCCTAAGGTGCAAGACATTAATTGAACAATTAATAGATAAGACTACTCATCAGATCGGAAATAGACTGGGTAAAGGAAAACTTAAAAAGTATTCATAAAGATTGCGATTAATAATGCAATAAATGAAATCAACTCTGTTATAATTACATCTGTCAAGATCGCAGTTACCTTGACTTTCATAGAATACCTGCTGTTATAATTATAGCATTATTGGCACTAGCCACGACAATATCTAACGTCGATAACAAGTTATTAAAAGTTGACATAATTAATGTTATTTTAATTGATGGCAATAATGTAATTAAGCTGTGTTGGAACAAGGAATTATGGTTTTGGGATTTTTGAGTAACATTTTATCAAAGTTTATTCTGAAGCATTACATAAATATTAATTACATATTTTGAGAAAATAATATAAGTAGTAGTTACAAAGAGAGTTAATGATAATGGTGGGACAGTACAAAAGTTACATAATATATTAGGTATTATTAGTGCTAGACAGCCTATAACAGCTTCGCATACCTGTTATAAATAATGTCCACATAAGGGAGCCGTTTTTGATTAGCGCCCGTTGCGAATATCAACTACATATATTATACGTATGTGTATATTCTAGGACATTTTCTGCATAACAGTAATGACACCGTACCTATATGTAGTAGGTATTTTAATAGGTATTGGGTACTTAGATGTCCAAGGCTGAGACTCAAACCACATGGGTAATTTAGCTAACTTAGAATTTATTATATTACCTACCTAACAAGCAAGTGGAATTTTCAAAATTATCCTTCTTTGCAATCCCTCTCTTTCCGTCTCTCTCTTTAACTTATTAACAATGTTTCATTCAATTACTCATCGTTCCCAGACATACTCTTATTAATATTGAAAAGGAAGACCATATTGGAGCGACGACTGGGAGAGGCGAGGTCATCAACCTTGGCCTATTTACTAAGCCCTAGGGGACGCGAACTCGTTATCAGTTTGAAGTTTGAATGCCTGTGCTAAAGTCCTTATAAGGTCTACCAGTATATTCTTTGATATATGTCACTTAGAGAAAAAATCAAGATACTAACTAAATAATTTGACAAGTAAGCCACGTCATTTCGTTTCAGTTCGGATACAAACTTATCAACGTTTACACGCTTATCATTTTTATTTCCACGATGATTCGTATGGCGCAACGGTTCAAGAGGTCCTATCTTCGATTCCAAGAAAGGAAATTTTTTAATTAAGAATTTGAATTTATACACTTGGTCTGGGTGTGTCCATGTGTTTTAGTGTTGTCAATGGCTTTCACGACACAGGTAATCCTACTGTGGGTCTTATGAGTGTATAGCGTATATTTCATATTCGGCGTTCGATATTAATAATATATTAGTATTGAAAT
>LGAG01000557.1:260572-273745 GCA_001278395.1 Lerema accius
TTGAATGCCTGTGCTAAAGTCCTTATAAGGTCTACCAGTATATTCTTTGATATATATTATGTCACTTAGAGAAAAAATCAAGATACTAACTAAATAATTTGACAAGTCATTTCGTTTCAGTTCGGATACAAACTTATCAACGTTTACACGCTTATCATTTTTATTTCCACGATGATTCCTATGGCGCAACGGTTCAAGAGGTCCTATCTTCGATTCCAAGAAAGGAATTTTTTTAATTAAGAATTTGTGTCCATGTGTTTTAGTGTTGTCAATGGCTTTCACGACACAGGTAATCCTACTGTGGGTCTTATGAGTGTATAGCGTATATTTCATATTCGGCGTTCGATATTAATCTCATTTTCGGCATTTGACGACTTCATTTTATTATGGTTTAAAAAGAACTTTTTGAAATCATATCACGTTATTTAATGACGGAATATTCACTTCGCAACACGGGAGGTCGATATATTTTGCCGCTAGCATCATTTTATAAGATAACAAAACGGAAGTAGGTACGTAATTCGTATTAACGCTTATCGATTTATCAACAAGTCAAACTTCTGAGTAAACGCAGTTGGCGAAGACGAGAAAGTGGCGCAGGGCAAGGCCGCTTTCAATGACCCTTCTATAACTTTTACTCGACAATGTCGCGTAGTATCGATTACATTACCGTATTACTTACGATGAAATCTTATAACACCTATAATCGATATGGAATCGAATAATTACGTAATTTATGCATAGATTATGTTTCGATTGCAGAAATTAAATAAGGAAAAATGAATAATATGTTGCAAAGACGGACTCACTAACATTATGCTGAAAGTATATTTTTGGGACAATATTATGTTTATTTGTAAGGATAGTTTTGTAGTAACTCACTTAGTATTAAAGTAACCTATTCAGTAAGTATTTTTAGCCAACCTCATTAGTATATATTTACTTGGAATTTTATACCAGTTTAGATTATGTAAGCAGTCCATTTCTAATTTTTGCTGAGTTTTAATTCTTGCTAGTTATTTTTTTGCAAACAGATGTTTTTTTGCCAATAGTCAAATTTTTATTTGTTGCCATGCATTAGGCATTCCTTTGAAAATTAACTTCCAACTTGATTTATTTGTTGCACATGTATGATAGCAACAGCAACATTCACTATCAACAATATTAAAACTTTGTACATTAGTGTTTTCTAAAATAATTGTCAATACTGTGGATCTTTTTAAGGTATTACATTTTTGACACGCATGATGCTTTGTACTAAGAATGGGAATGAATATTCAATCGAGTCTGTTATGCCATCATGGGCAAACTATTATACAAATTAGTGTAGTACATGCCAGTCACTACTAGCTTTAAATAGTAACAAGGTCCTTTAGTGTAGCAAAGTAAGCAATATGTTCTTAGTCTGCCTATTGCACATAACTCTCAAAATGAATAAATTAAACGGTTCTCAATTCAACAAAATTTTACATGGTTACCACATGTACCATGCCTTACCAAATAGGGTCACTTACATAGTCACAATTAGAGACGGCCCAAATTTTTCAACTTCACTATATTAATTACAAACTTTTAAATATGGTCATATATTAATTACCTTCATAAGACTTTGAGTGTTTGTTCTTTTACAATCTTATTTAGATACAAAACTACCAGTGTGTTAACTATTCTACATAGATTATGTTCATTAAAAGATATAGAAATTTACTGTCAACAGCCAAGTTTAATGGAAAGTTAGCCTACTTACAGATTCAATATAACTTATTAAATTTTGGCTTATAAATATGGCTCTATAGCCAAGAGGATCTGGCTCTATTCCATTAAATGCTTACTAGCTATTGTATAAGTCGAGAAAGTTAGTTTAGAAGTAAGGATAAATGGAGCCTTTAAGCCCACTATTACAGTATATCAATGAGTTAATTTTATTTTATTTTATTTAAGTTCTGAATGTTGTCAGCCACTCCAACCCATGATAGGTTCAACAAACAACAATGGAACACATTAATAATGGCTGCAACACACTTTAACTCATAAGGTTTTGAGAATAACAGTAGTTCATAAGTTGCTGTAAAAGTCCTACATTTTCATCTCCATTGCCATTAACTCAAGTATCTATAGTTCTAAGCTCACAATTAAAAATATATAATAGGTATATTTAGGTACTTACTTTACTTTTCCTTTTGCCAAGAATCAAAATACCACATTTTGAAAATAATTTATTGATTTAAAATATGTACAGCAAAAATCAAGCACACACATACACCAACACCACTACACAGTCTTTAGTTAACAAAGGTTTCTTGCATTTTTATTATCTTAATAAATCAGATGTTTTAGTTTGTTTACAATCAAACTTTAACTTGATTTTAAGCAAAACATACGAACGTTCGAATTCCTTTTGAATGACAGTAGATTGTCAATGTCAAATACATCATCAAATTATATATGCATTGTCAAATAAATTTCAGAATGCAACAGTGAGGAAAACAGACTATAAAATTATTTGAGATTTTTTGGTTAGTCACAGACTTATAAACACGGATGTTAAGTTTTTGTGTTGCATGTTTATTATTATAATAATTTCCTTGGCTGCAACATTTTTAATAAATAAAATGATAGATTAAATTCTATAATATTTTTTAATAAAATTCTATCTTTCTTTTTCGCAGATAGCAGCAACGAGTTCCGGTGATGATCCTGATATTCTTCAAAATGAACACACTGGAAGTATTTGATAATGTAAGTAATAATAATTTATATTCCAATTAAGGCTATTATTTTAAGATTAATAAATGAAAAAAATTACGAATGTGTAAGTTCCGCCTAAACTCAAATTAGTCAGCAAAGTATCAGGCTATAATGAAATTAGGAAAGGAAGGTTCCCCACAGAGGTTCCCTCACATTTGCATTATGGGAGGAGACTCGGCTCAGCCCAGTTATCCATGGGATAGCAGAGAAGATGATAAATGAAATACGCTGTCATTCATTATTTAGCCATTGATATACCATTGTACCTAGGTACTACTAAGATTATTATACAACTTAGAGATTGCGACTTTACAATCGCAAATAATTATTAGTGGCAAATAACAACCATGGCATACACAGATAACCAACGCAACACATTTCATAATGCAGAAATACAATACATGAACATGATTCATTTTTGTTTACATTTATATTCAGTTTCAAACAAATGTATGATGGACAGGCAACAGGTCGATGTAATTTGTAACTGGTGTCTCTTAACTAATTAAAGACAGCTGAAAGAGAACGGACGTAACAAGTAAATGTCTTTATTATGTTTTATTCGTTTGGAAAAGAGCCAATCGTTCTGCCAGTCTGCAACTGTCGGGAGAACAATGGTACCATAAATATTTATTCATAGAATATTTACATTGTACAAACCCTATCTAAAGTGCGCTGGTGAGTTGTTAGGGCATTTAAGATAACTTAATGTCTATATTGTCGTGGCTCGTACCTATTCTCGTTTGTCCGCTATTTTCATAAAATATTACCGTCTATAAAACTTGAGGAATATCGTGATAACGTTAACAAGCGCAGTTAAATACGTTAAATAGCGTAATAAAATAACGGCTGTGAAGTGTTTTCTTTTTTGTGAAAGGTTTTGTGACTGGCTGGTCATAAACCGTTCTTTGGATTTTTAAAAGGGCCTAGAATAAAGGTCAATTTGAATAGCTAAGAAGGAGCACGACTTAAACTTTGCTACCTTCTTTAACTATATCTAACAAAACGGACGGTTTAATGTATGTAAACCACAGAAGCTTTACAATTAAGTAGCCCATCTAACAACCGATTATTGACCGCAAATTCAAAAGATAAATAAATAGCTGTTATAATAAATAATAATTGGCACCTACAGCAGTTTTTCAGCTCCCCGCATTTGGGCAGCTAGATGAAGACTTGTCTTATCAAACCTGACACAAGTATTTAATTTACCTATCTATCTGTATTAAGTAGGACGTTTTATATTATCATAAACAACCTGTATATTTTTACAATATTACCATACTCAGATTGTTATCTTCCATGGGAATTGTATACGGGTAAAAAGTTGAGGTCGTTGCCCCCGGATTAGCAACAAGGGGGTCGAGTGCGGACGAGCCGCAGATCGGTGCTAATTAAATCTTTCTTTGATTAGTTTTATCCGTTATCTCCTCGATTGATACTAGCAATACCAGTAGGAGATGGATAATTTTATTAGTATTTCTACTTCATTTTTATACTGGTAGACATTGGCCGTAATATTTTAGTTAGTGCTTGCATCTCAGTACATAATTTTTACATACCTGTTATAATTTTTGTGCTGTATAATAAAGAGTATTCTATTCTATTCTACATAATAGTCTCTTCAGTATTCAGTAGGACTTAGTTCGCATAATATCGTTGCTCTAGTGAAGTTGAAGATTAGTCGATAGGTTTATAAACATCTGGTACATAAAAAGACCCAGGTTACCAGTTAGGATATAAATTAAATTATTTCGGGTATGGATTTTTGACGTCTCATTTGAGCCATTTCATTGTGTATGCCCATGCCGCACACTATTAGGAGACCTACTGCTGAATTTTAATAAAGGACTGTTAATTTTTTTGTGCAGTGCATACCTCATAGCTTGATAACTTACTAATTTCTCCGAAAGCCGAAACGTCGTATAAACTTACGTAGATTTCTGAAAAAAAATTGACAGACTTTTAAATGGTATCTAAGTGAAACATTAAAAATACGCGTTTTGATTAGTTTTAAAACGTGCGTGAGTATAAATTAGCGAAACAGGGTCAACCTGTTGAGTTGAATGCTCATTAGCATGAATCTGTTTCCACAGTAACAGAGCTATCTCTTGTCCAAACTCGTTCAAACATTAACGTCGCTGTTGCTAGTTGCTACCTATCTTAATATCGGCCTCTCGCAAAACGTCACAGGGCTGCCACAATTTGAAAACCGTGTGAATAAATATTGTTAATAATGCATTACTCAGACTCGGAGAACTCAATGTTCTACAACATCATCTATCAACTACCGCACAAAAACATCTTATGTTTCGCAAAAGAACGATTGCTCTATAGCCTAGATTCCTAACCTGAGGGTAGTTACCCCACGGGAGTAAACAAGCAATTTTACAGAGGTAACGAACGACCTAACTATGTATTAGGATCATAAAAAAAAGTACTGAAAAGTTATTTGTATTGTTTGTATAATAACATTTTAAAGACAGGGTAAAATCAGTTTTCCTCATAGGCCACAGGGGTAATTAAATTGAAAAGGTTAGAAACGAACTGCTCTATAGAATTCTCGCTGTGCAACGTAACGGGCGGTCCCCCATGCGCTGGAAGGACCAAATTAATTCTGCGGTTGCCGGCCAGCTATATGAATGCGCCAGAATGACGTCCAATAGGGAGAGATGGCGAGCCCAACAGTAGTATTGTTCATGTTGGGGATGCCATTAACAGTACAAAAAATACAAGAACACTGACACGCAGACCGAGAATAAAAATTTAAAGTGACAATTTTTTGTCACACTGAGAATCGAACCCAGGACTCAACTTACTGAACGGTGGTGGTTGTCAACCAGTGCATTCAGCGTCAAATTCTAAGACACTATATAAAGCCGCGACACACCGGAAGTATTAATTAAAGCCGATTACTTCCTGTTACAGCCCTAACGAAAGTAAAGGTTGACTCAAACTAGATATAATTGCCACCTTCTGCATTAGTATCTCGCGCCAATTCCTACAGAACACTCGGTGGGTGAATATTTGGGACATTGAATTATCTCAAATTGTGTAAATTTCGTTCTGAAATAAAGTTACGATAAAAAGTGAAGGCTATAGTGACAAGACAGTACTAAAATAAATGTTTAGGTCATGGTGATAGTTTTCTGACCTATTACAGTCCGGATAAATTAACATAAAGGTGAGAAAGTACAATTTTTTTGTCGGTAAATCGACAAATCGGTCTTAGTACTGTAGACACATGTGCGGCAACGACGCAGTGCGACAAAATTTTAGTCGTGTCGCGGTCGCTAGTGTGCACAGGCCTTTTTTTGTCTATCTAGTTACTATCTATCAATAAGTAATCGCCTGTTTTCAAAATCAATTTAAGGCCATTTACATAAATTATTATACACAAAAGTTAGAAAACAGTAATATTTCATACCTATAGAAAAAACCTATAAAAGGTAAAGTGGGGTAAGACTAACACACGGGGCAAGACTAACACTGTCTATTATCTCGATATGCACTTGAAGAAACGACATGTGTGTGTTTTAACCGAGAACTTTTACGTTTGTTCTATCTTACAGACTGGAAGAATTTCGTATTTAAGCTATACGTATCGAGATAATAGACAGTGTTAGTCTTGCCCCGTGTGTTAGTCTTACCCCACCTTACCTTATTAATGCTCCTCCTACGAAGTTTTGTATAAACACACGTGTATATATTTTCTTTATTGAGCTATTATTAGGTAAATACATACGTATATTCATACAGGTCTATTAATGGACATGTTACGTGCATCGTGCATCTGTATTTTCCTATTAATAATCCTTTATCATGAGGTTTACATCTTGACATAGTATTATAATATCTTCCTTAACAATCATGTATGTAGTCACTGTGTAAATTGTATGTAGTTATTTAAACAACTAGATACATAGCTAGAAAGAAAAATAGTTTCATGCACCTCGCCCATGAACTATAGATGAACTATGATCTATGAATAGTCTATAGACTTTGAACTTGGTACTTGGATAAAATTAAATATTTAGCAACAATCATGTATGTAGTCACTGTGTAAATTGTATGTATTTATTTTAACAACTAAATACATGGGTACAAAGGTACCCTAGAAACCATAAACATAGAACGAACATAATTTCATGCATGGTATCCATGAACTGTAATGATCTATGGTTTGCGGACTATGGTCTATGGACTTTGAACATTGTACTTAGATTAAGTATTTAAGATTTAGATTAAGTTGGTACTTATTTTTTGTGTACATCAGGTATAATTACGTTGACTAATAACAATATTACAATCACAGTAGGTATTTCAGAACCGCGCGAATTTTATAGCTATACTTAAAGCACTATGTCGTTACATTAATTATAACTATAATCCAGATCACTCCAGATATAGCAGTACAGTCTCTATAATAATATTGGGGTAATAAGAAATATCTGTTAAGTAAATAACCCATTTACTTAGGGTTTTTTTACATTTTAAATTACTTATTAAGTTAGGGTTCTTCGTATTACAGTTTGCTGATATATTATGTACTTACCTACTTATAACAAATGGTGCCACGGACACTAAATACTTAAAGGCAAACAATTGTCGCACCGAGAATAGAACCCGGGACCCATCGCTCGACGACCAAGAACACCGCTAAGCCGGCTACATACTTCCACTTACAATTTGTATGGTATTATAAGGTTAAAAGTACTTACTAGTAGAAAGTCAATTAAAATCAAGTTTTGATTGACCTTATACAGCTTAAACTGATATTTATTTCTGCTCCGACGAATCAAGTAACTGACAAAAACAAGTTGTATTTTTTTAAAGTTAACAGATTACAGTTTGCTTATTACATATTTAATTTAATTTCCTACTTGACTAAATAATAAAAACCCCGGAAAATTAAAAATCTGAAATAGATAATAATATTAATTAAAAAATAATATACTTACTTAGCTTTTAAATTCAAGAATCTGCAACACTAACCTATCTGTAATCCTCATTTTATAAAATGGAAAAAAATATAATTATAACCTAGTAGAGGTTAGTATTCTGTAAAATTTAATAGGAAGTCCTATTCTGTAAGAAGTGTAAATTGTATCGAACTAAAATGGTAAGTATTGTATCAGTGAACTGAAGATTAATTTTATATTCTTTGTACTTAACTACAAACCTAAGCTACAAACATTGTTGTCTATCATATCACATGTCAAACACGTTGTTTACCATGCAGCCTTCTCAGTTAATGAAATTACTGGTCACGATAAACTATACTCACGATCGCCAAGATTATGGGATTTTCAATATGTTATGTAACGTTAATAATACCCACAATCGAGTACTATAATAATACTGGTGAATTTATTGCTTTATGTAATATGGATTTCCAATTTCCATGTATGTATCGGGATAATTTACTTTATAGTAATTTTTATTAGTGTTGGAAGAAAAATCATGTGGTTTGTCTGCTCCTATATGGAACGTAATGAAGGTGCCTTTTTGAATTTACAGGCAAGATATTGTTATATTTTTTATTTGGAATTCAAATTCACTATAATGGCTATAAATTATAGTATTTATCAAAAAATATATTCCATGAGTTGATTGACTCTTAGCCATACCTACCTCAAGAATCATTTATTTTCTGGCTTCAAACTTATCTTTATAATTATAACTTAACTTTATTAAACTAAAATGTGCATTGAAAGAGTTGAACTGCTTAATTAATTCTTAAGTTGGAAACTAGATGATCTCTGACTAGGAAGCAAAAAATCCTATGACGAAGCGAAGTTAACCAAATTGTTACAAACACAGAATTCATAATTGGTAAAGTAAGGAAGGATAAAAAGAACGTCGAACCAATTACGTACAGTAGAAATGTAATGCGGTATCCCCTCGGTTCTTTACCTTTATCAAGTAATCTACTTTGCATGCGAACCACGCTCTTTTCGAAGTGCGTGTCTCATCAATAAAATTGTTAAATTCTTTCGAGTTTTCTTACCTAATTTTTTAAGCTCTCTTTTCTCGGGGCTCTTGAACAAATTTGTCGTTATTCCCTTAAAAATATTCTCCAAGTGTTAGGATAGGGCTGTCATCAGTTAGAGGTTTCCTCCGATTTCTTCTATTTCAGGGGGTGTCCTGTCCTAAGAGCTTGCAGGTGGGGTTTTTACTTTTTATATAGCCTCTGTGGAAAACCAGCCAGTCGACACAATATGCAACAAATTAATATAAAACTTAATTATGTTTAAGCTATCTTGATTAACACTAAAATAATCGGTCAAGGTCTATCACCGTTTATGAGATACAGCCTGGTGACAGACAGACAGACAGCGGAGGCTTAATAATAGGGTTCCGTTTTTACCTTTTAGGTATAGAACCATAAAAACAGAGTTTGCTCAAATGTTTCGGTTTTGGCAAACGTCCGTGGACGGTAGTTTAGGAGTTGGTTCACATAAAGAAAAACATTCTCATTTTACCCGTGGGAAATACTAAAAAATATTTAGAAAACATTATATTCTACTACATTAATTACATCCGCCGTAATACAAATGTATCATTCTTCATTCTGAAAGCAAAAGTTGCTAAGCTGCTATACAGCTAGCTAGGTACTTCCCACGAAAACTGGAAATGCTGTTCAAATGGAAGTTTCCTGGGAAAGCAACCAAAATATAAATTCAATCAATTATTACTAAAGTGTTAACGTTTAAGTACTTAGTTATGAGATAAGTGCTATTTCCACTAAATTAAGGTGGGAAAATCTGCGTGAATCGTTTTTTGTTGTAAGGCCTTGAAGTGATTTGGTATAGGTCAGGGGTTTCCAAAGTGTACTCCGCGGCTCCCTGGAAATAATAATATGTATATAAAAAAGCCCTGAGGTCTTTAGGTACCTTAAGATTTAAGGGGTACTAAGGTACTAACCATACATTATTTTTTATTCCCCAATAAAATGATAGAACGTCAAAGTTAACTTCACGGTGAAATTAGCAAAAAAATTAAGGTCCGCTTAGTTCTTCAATTGAATGACACGTTAACAACATCGAATCGACGGCAGCGCATGTGAATGTGTAGGTATAAGAATGTCGCCCGAGACCATGATACTGTCGTCAAGTGAGACACCGTGCAGTCCATTTTCACACAAGTATGCCCCCACAGCTGCCGTTATCATTGTCGTGTCGTAAATGAAGGACCAGCCTATGACTCATGCTGCCCTGGTAATTAAATAAAATTACTTATATTTTTTATGAAAATAAAACATTTTATTATAATTAAAAATAATTAATGATTGTGTGATACACCAAAAAAAACCAGTTCCACTGACTTCAGAAGGTACATTTTTTTTCAGCCCTTAAAGTTACTAATGTAGATTACGTACATAACGAAAAAAATCATTTGAAATGTTTAGTTACCTCAACATTAACACAAATAAGAGTACCTGTTAACGATTACATCCATTAAATTAAAGCGTGACCAAAAGAACAAAGTTAAGTACTTTGAATAAGACCTAACAAGCACGTAGAAAATAAACTATAGCTCGTAACTATAATAGTAATTATAGGTAGATAATAAAATCAAGCATTTAATGCCAGCGTAATTTGCATAACTAACTAGACATTTCTCGGTTTGTTATTTTATATTTGTTAACAAATAAAGAGGATGTCTTTCTTTTACATATTAGTGTGTTGAAATAAAATTCTTTGTTATTTTTTTGAACAAATCTTGTAATTATTGCTCCACCCACCATTAAAAAAAATTGACAAGTAAGCTGCCATAGACAAAAGTCGAACACAAAAGAAAATATTGGGCGCTCTTCTCCGACGCCCAGTGTAATAGCCTAAACAGGAGATTTTTATTTTTGTATAAGAATTACTAACTTAGTACCAGCGCTTAGATTTGGATTTCTTTTCCATCCAATTATGCCAGAAGGTGTAAATTGCAATTCTGAGTGGTACCTAATTCCAATAAAGATTTATTGGTCGAGCGAGGGATGTCACCAAGTGTGGACAATATAATAGTGTACAGCAGTTTTATTAAGTAGTTATGATTGACTGGTAATTTGTCAGTTCGTGTAAACAGCCCGAGAAACTAAGATATTACTTTCATGTTCTATTGTATATCCATAATAAAAAAATATATATTGGTGTTATGAATAACATTATTATGAGTTATATACATAAGTTATTAACTTTATTACATTCGGTACCACTGAATGGCATTTTTATGTGTCATTCTCATTACTGTCTCAGAACAAACCACAATAAACGAAGCGTGGTTGTGATTAATCGATTTTATGGCAACGATAAGGCACAATAGGTTGTAAAGCCAACCAAGTTCATTATGGCGCTTCAGAAAACACACTGTTATGGTAGGTACCTAATAAATTGTCAGATGCTGAAACCTAGTTATTCAGTGGGCATTCTGCGAGATTAGGAAACGTCAAGTTTGTTGAGATGGCGACACATTTTTGGGGTATGTAACTTACACAATTTTTTAAATTTTAAATACTCAAATTTAAAATTTTAAGTTCTTAAATCTAAAATGTATCTTACGTTAAAATCATAGTTTTTAATAAGTAAAATTTAATCATTAACGATGAGGAACAGAAACCCAAAATTAGCGCAACCTAAAAATAGTTGTTAGGTTGTTACTGACCTATTGTTAAGTTTGTTCGTTTCGATTTAATTTATTATTAGGCCTCTATTTGTAACAACTTTATTGAAGTTACAATTCTTTTAAAGTTTTTGGCAATGAGATATTAATCAAAAAGATCCTTAATTTTAAACTAATTAACGCATCGCAAATATTATTCAGTAAGTAATTACTATGTTTTCTTTTTTTTTGTTTCAGGATATAATTCTTATGTAGGTAGGTAATTGGACAGTATATAAAGTGATATGTTAATGAAGAGTATATTAATTATTTACGTACTAATAATATAATTAATAAGCTTGCTACAGGCTGGCCTGTCCTATAGGTGAACTAGGTGATGCTAATTTTTAAATACAGTTTTTTTATTAATAACAAAAATAATTTATTTTATTGTTTACACATGGCCAGTAGCGTAATAATGTCTTATAATAATTCCTTGCTTGTTAATCCATAACGAGACTGCAATTATGCATAAAACTTTTTCAGACATTTTCCTCAATTTTCTTGGCCCGCAAACTCCTTAGCCTCTTTGCTTATAAGATATCACAACTATTATGGAGTTCCCCTAGAAGATCAGATCATTATAACTTAGGTTTTATCACCTTATCGAATAGAGCGTATTTAAACATTTTATTCAATACATAATGATGATAGAGATTATGAAAATAAATTTCGTCCAATTTACCTTAAACTTGTTCAGTGTTAGTAAATTATTACTGAAGCACTTAGGATTGTAGATTATTTCTTCCGAAGGAAGTAAAAGTACAATTATTTTTTGGACAAAAACGCCGAAATAAGATTGTAAAGAAAATGAAAGATTGAATAAATCATGACAAATAGGTACGGGGTATTCTAAATCAAAATTTAATTTACATGACAAGAGTTTGCAAGGGTCTTTTACCCGTTGGCAGTTACAAAAAACATTATATTTCCCTTTTATTGCCATTTCGATCACGTACCTTAGTTCAAATGGAAATACTGCTTACGTATTTACGTACGAACCGTTACCAGGAGTGCATCAGCTGGATTGATAGTTTCTGATAAATACGTCAAAACTTTAGTCGACCGCATCAGTCTGTGATTGCCGTCGGAAGCGGGTGCTTGTCTATGATTTACGAAATGCGCGGCAGACTAAATGCGCGGGAAAATTCAATTTTAGACATCAATTCGAGTTTTTTATTGTTTCATTTCGTTTACTGTGTGGAACGCTGTGGCCTTTCAAGGTTTCGGAGACGGTGACTGTTAGTGAAAACAATTTAGTTTAATTCAATTTATATGTGGATGTGCAACTAACTGCATACGCAAATCAAGTGGATTGAAATGACTGAGGTACCTAAATTTATGTTTAGTTTTGGAATGTTGAATTTTTTTACAGCCCTGAAAAGGAACAATTTAATAACCCTTTTTTTATTTTTTTCGATAGATACAGAGTTTCTATTCTGTGCTTTGTAATGGAAATTTATTAGGAACAGGAAATTTCTGCCTCACGGAAAAAGTTAATAGTAAGACGTGCAATTAAATTGTGATAAAAGTACTGTTATAGTGAATTGCAATAAAAATTGCCATCGATTAGAATACACGCAATCATCTTCATATTATTAAACCAGTATTAATAGCTGCGTATTATATTCACAGTCTATAATAAGCTGTGGTTATAGTCGAGTCGATAGAATGTTGTATTGCGGAAACTAAGGAAATGTATTAAATGGATGTTTAAAAATGTAAAAGGCAACTGACAAATATGTATAATTATGCATGAAAATTGTGGGT
>LGAG01000557.1:274232-285506 GCA_001278395.1 Lerema accius
GTAACTCGTAAAACAACAAATGACAGCTCTAGACCACGTCAAACATAACAATTGACGTCCTCTGGTTAACCATACGTTGCGTTCTTGTTGCAGCCTTTGAACATGTTCAGTTTAATTTCATGGTTACGTTTATACACGCAACCATAAATTCCTGAAATATTGTACTGTAAATCTTTTAACATTTTTGTAATGAAATTTTTGTGGCATAGTTTTATATTTTTTTTATTCGTACATAGACTATGTTGTGCCGTGCTCCCGGATGTATTGGTTCCCCCAATATTGTACACTCCTTTTTCATTTCACATGACTTAACGAATGTTATAACTGACAAAACGACGCTCTTCAAAAATATTATGAAACATTTTTTTTACTGTCGCACCAACAAACTTAATACAAACAACTGCAAAAAACACTAATTTGTTTGCACAAATACGTAATCGTGCTTTATGAGAATGTGGTACCTCATGTTTTTCTCAGGAATAAGTAGGCCAATTCATGGCCCCAGACCAGATTATTGAACATGTTTAGACTCTTGATGTGCTCGTAGAGTTCAAATTTTCGTTATAATGATAGGTCGTTCTCTCTTATTGTAAGAAAGAAAGAAATAAAACAAATGACTGTCTGTGGAATACCGGCAATTCACACACACTCATATTCACGTTAGTGTAGTTACTCACAGTTACATACAATATTATGAATAAACTTACACAATGTTATAATTCCTAATTATAATACTTAAAGCGTATATAAAATCTACGTCATACGTGTATATCGGAACTAATCACAACGGTCCCGGATTCTGTTACCGAATGAGACAGAGTATATTGGACTAAATGGGATTATAATTGGCTGTCGAGCAACTCAATTAACATAACTTTTAATCAGTGACCATAACGCAATGCTTATAACATTTTGTATGACCACAATGTCTAGCGGTCAAGTGATTAGATACCTATTACTTTTGCAAATTTTCTAGATTTTGTTTTTATGAGTTACTTAAATTTATAACCAGTTTTAATTACTTAATTCTTTAGTTTTTCACACATTTTATTGTGTAACAATATTTTCAACGTTGTCACTCGAGATTTTGTTTTTGTTCGTCTATAGTACCTACGTCCAATCGTTCCCTTTTGTATACAAAGTAGAGATTACTATTATAAGTGAATATTATACATTCGGTGACCCAATACCTAATCAATACCGTCAATTAATGGAGTCTTGATTTTGTGGAGGAAAATTTATCTTCGAAGATTTACAAGTGGATAATTCGTTTTAATGATTTATATCACAGTTCTGGTTCTTATAAGTGGTACGTATAGCTAATTTTTTTTTTTCAATAAGTATTGTATCGTATTTTTTTCGGATTTCTACTTACATATTCTCACATTGTTTTTATTTGCCAACAGTCCGCAAAGTTAATGGCGAGTTGCCGTCATCGACCATTTCACGGCTCGCTTGTCGCGTATAAAATGGTTTTAATACTCTGCCTCGAGTACTGCTTATTTTCACAATTAGTTATTTAGCTTGGGAGCTACGTAAAACGTATAAAAACATTTAATCCGGCGTGTGAAGTTGACTCAGGCATACAATAAAAATAGAAACGAAACGAATCTGTATGTATATTTTTTATATTTTATTTAGGAGAAGCATGTGCTTAGTTTTATTAATATCAATCATGCTAGCTGAGCCAACTAAGGTTTTATACTTCAACTGCCTTACAAATAAAGCTTTAAGTTTTGTTTTGTTTATATATTGAGAAAGTAAATTTACATTTATTTTACGAAAATTTGCATTTATAAATAATTACAATTACCGTTACATTTGGCGCCCAACGTTGAGCAACGTGGTGATCTTATTTGTAATTTTCAAATTTATTCTTCAATTCAATGTTTCTATTAGTTTAGATGACCCTGAGTAAATCTTGAAAACAGTGCCATCCATCTATGATCACTTCGCAATCATTTTCTCGTGAGATCCCAAGAAAGAGTTTAGGATATCCTATAATAAATTATGTGTATCCGCCCATTCAAAACTAAAGGATTTGGGGAAGGTAACTCTTCATGGCGCCCCTCTTTATTATCAACAGCGTTAACTTCAGAAACCCCTGCTGTAGATAGAATGATGCCCGCAAAATTGAAAAATAGTCCCGACCTCAATCAGTCGCATTTCAAAGACGAAACCGTTCCTAATAACCCAATTCCATTGTTCCAGGTATCGGAAGCTAGTTTCGTAACAAGCGTCGAAGAGTCGTGTCGTGTGGACCAATGCACGCAGACCCCGCCGTGCGGCAAAGCGAAGCCGCGCACACTACAAAGGTACCACACATCCGACCACATCTACGAGCGGTCACCACACAGGACCCACCGCCTCAAGCACGAATTCCGACCAAAGAGTTTAGCACTCAGTGAATCGTACCCCTATATCGGGAAACCGCCAAGCTATGACAGCGGAAGCCATGCCAAGTAAGCTTGCCCATAGACACGGGGATTAACTTTTGTGTACGTGTCTGTGGTATCACGCCCTTCTCACACCGCGATCCTCTTTTATTTTGCATTCCTTACCTGTGTAATTAACGTTGGGTTGTGATGTAGAATTGTTCGCACTATTACCACTAACCTTTGGTCGTTAATACTGTTACAGTAATTTGAACTTCTCTAAAAATAACTGAAACGGTAATTACTTGAAACCGGAACAATCGCTTAAGTAACAGAACAGTCGTGTTTAATGGGATGTATAGTCTACAATGATCGCTGAATCAAAATAGTTTAACTATTACTTCGAGATTTTCCATAATAGATGTCACGTGTAGAAAGAAACTGAGTTTTCAGTATTCATTAGAACTTACTCGACAGCGATGTTTTGAGGAGAACAATCATTACCATCCTTTTGGCGTAGTCTGTTAAAAAATATCTTAAATTAAATGGCCGTTAAATATTGATAGAGTAATCTAGACTATCCTGATTTCTAATCTAGACTTGACTACTGAGCCAAAGCCGCTTAAGGATTAATAACTATGCAAAAAGAGTGAAGTCATCATATTATCTAAAAAATGGCCATAGCAACATCGCCGATTATACCCGCCAAATATTGTGTTAAATTGAAATGTTCAATTATGGAGTCCAGCTTTTTTGCAACGTTAAACCAAATGACAGAAATAAAAATCATCGTGGGTATGACGTTATAACAATAAGCGACGGTCATTAAATACATAATGATCTCCACTGTACTTTGACAAAATGATCACGAATATTATTCGCTTCGTCACTGCTCTGAAGTTAACAATTTTAAACTTTAACTATGGAATATCCGGTATGATTTGTTAGACGCGGTGTGAGAAAAAATGGTGTTTCATGTATTTGTTTGTGACTAACTATGAAACTTTTGTGGCTCTTGTCATGGCGATTTGGGTTGTTTTATGTCCTAATAATGTGCTGGTGACATTAATTATTAATATTTTTTTATGTAAACCAATATCCTGTATACCAAAGTTCCTTTTCCGTATATACTCGTATGTTGTATCTAATAGGTATTATTCTCTTATTCTCACAATCTTAGTATCGTTTAATTATTATGTTACGAAAATGAATTTTGCTCAGTGACGATATTGTGGTATGAAAGACGTGCGATATTATGTGGGTAGATAATATAATATTAGGTGACACGCTTGTGTACTGTTTCGCAAACCGCAAATATAAAGCATAGATTAGATATAGTATAGCCAAGTCAAGAAACGAAACAATCAAAACATAATAATAAGGGCCTAATTCTTATAAATTGACTAACATGTTGCACTGTTGTGATAACAGAGACAGACAATTAAAATTCAATTAGTGTTTTCTGCAAAAACGTAAAATTGGCATTTAGAGTTTGTTAATATGAATGTTCAACAAACTGCTATTAACGAACCGAGTCTAATTTAGTGTAAAAACAAAAGACGATTAAGTAGAACTAGATTTTTTCTTCGGCGATTAAATAACAATTCGATGGCATGTTAATACAAACCAACTTAATACAAACAAAATTTTAAATCAGCTGAATTGGGATCTTTATCCCGTGTAGGTACAATTTGTTGTACTTAAGTACAGTGCTCTTAATATCAAAATTTATTATGAAGTAGGTAGGTAGGTTACTAATCAGATCGAAGGTAGTCGTAATAACTAAAATATCTGCCTTTACTCTTTACAGGAGTGATTGACCCTGCTTCATGGTACATAGGCAAAATATGTGACACATATAAATGTTTGTTGTTTGTTCACGGGTCTTGGTTTCTTGCTGTGTGTTAATTATGTTTGTATGTATGTTGATGGCTCTCGCGAATAAAATGACAAAGAAACTTATTCCTGATGTTTAAGTGTGTAAAAGAATGAAATAAATAAACATTAGATAAGTTATCATCTTTAGTTGATCACATAATATTATGTAGGTACCTACCGTACGATACATAACATGAGGTTGTCAAATATTAACTTACCGTAAGTAAAAAGCATAGACAACATAACCTACTTAAGCCGCCGATGTGAAAAGCCATCAATGGGGTATGACCAACGACATCAGTAGATGACACAGCGACATTTTTAAATAGAGTGTCCGAACAAACTTTCGGTTTCGTTTTCGGCCAGTTTCAGCAAAAAAATCCAGTTTAACTAGGTTTTTTTTACACTTAATTCATACTTACTAATTGCAGTGAGACCTCTCTGGGGTCCATTTACATTAGGCAGAATCGCGCAATCACGTATAATCACCCCCTTAAAAATAATAATAAAGGCTGCCCGTCTATTAGCTACCTCCGATTTGTAAGGTAAAGCATTAACGCTTGTTTCAATTAATTTGATAAGGAAGTGGGCGGTTATTTTATTATTCTTTATTTGGTTTTCGAGCGAAGTGCTCCTCTTTCGGAAGTGATAAATTTAACGAATTATCTACATTTCTTATACTTACACAAATGTGTTCACATGCAAAACTACAAGGTGCTAGACGTACGTCTTCTAAAAAGAAAGTTGTGAGGTATGTACGTACACCTTTCATTATTCCGATTTTTTTAAACCTCTATTTACGCCCTAGCGCGATAATTATGGCACTAATAGTGCTAGTACTAGTGACATTATTCATTCATTTAGCTAACGCTTGGCTATAGCTGCAAGTATTATAAGTGTGCACTGTGCTTAATATCATTGTGAAGTTTTGATGAATACCCACAATCCCACAAATGAAATGTAGGTAATTTTATATGCTTGATTAAATAGAAACATTACAAAGGTATGTAATCAGTACACTCATGAGATAACTTCGCGACGTCTAAATAACTGCCTGTATTTAACTGCCGTGTTTGTTTGTAATCATGTCATTGAGTAACATTTGTATGTTATTCACATGTTCTCGTATTTAAAAACGTATGATAACTCGTGTGCAAATCAAATTAGACGTACCTACTTAGGTACACTAGATAAGTGAATCTTCCTATGAAATGACAGCTTTATGTTGAAAATGTTATCATGATAGTGTATTGTTGATGTTGTCTGTATTTGACTAACGTTTAGTACTGTGCTCTTTGTTAATTACTGAATTAAATATGGAAACTAAATATTAAGGGTGACTAACAAATCAAAACGTGTTGAATTGTGGAGTACTTATTGACTCATAACACCTGCTCCATCAATTGATCCTAGTAGGAGTATATTGACTCATCCTATACATAATAGATAATATTGTTACCCACAAAAAGCAATTTTTCAAGAGAGCATTATAAAAAAATCAATAAAGCAAATCGCTTTTTACCTATGCATCAACATAACATTTGGTAACTTACGTAAATACCTATGCTTGAATTTACCAAAATTTTTACTTCAAAGGATAAAACACGTTAAAATGGTTAATTTATAGTAAAAAAGTAAATACGCTCTTTTGTGGTATACAACAATATACTACGTAGGAGAGCTCAAAATATTATTTTACTTTACAGATTCAAAGTAAACGCGACGGACAGCCCTACGATCTCAGTCACTCCGCCCCATAGTTTGGAGTACGAGTGTCCTAAAGGAGGGAATAGTCCCAACGGTAGCGTGACTCCCATTGGCATGCTGTCTGGCAAAACTACTGCGACCACGGTGCTACTTAGTCCAGGATACCTGCAGAGTCCGTGCCAATGCAACCAATCTATAAAGGTAATGGTAATGATCACGGCACTTGGTAACTTTGTCGAATTTCCACTGAAATGTGTTATAGTCAGGTGCACTTATTAATATCAAGCTAATTTTTCGAGAGCAGCTTTATTTCGATAAAAGACCCAGCTTCTTCTATGACAACGATTTTCAAATTGTGGTACCTATCAAATTACGTAGGTGCCACCTATTACAAAAATTAAATACAGAATCTTCATCTGTAAACATCATTACCGAAATACGTACCTATAACAGCTTACATCTAATACAAGTAATCGTGGTTTGTTTTCAGAGCGTCAGTGAAGTAGCGCTCGCGATGCCGGTGTCCTCAGGGTGGGAGGAGCCCACGTCCCCCGACGGCCTGTCGTGGCGGCGGCTGCACATGTCCAGAGCTAAACTCAAAGCGACTGCCACCACCTCGGAGTTGCTGTCAGGTGAGTTGAACACTTAAACTTCACATTGTGAGAGAAGACCGAAATCCAGCAGTCAGACAGTATAGATGATAAAATAACTTTAGTTAATGTCAGTCTAGATCGTTTATTCACTAAAAACTTGGT
Organism: Lerema accius; assembly: GCA_001278395.1. Lineage (NCBI taxonomy): Eukaryota > Metazoa > Arthropoda > Insecta > Lepidoptera > Hesperiidae > Lerema > Lerema accius. The sequence goes on from LGAG01000557.1 coordinate 280,948, forward strand.
TTATTTTGCTTAGAAATGCAAAATTCTTGCTCTCTTTTTTGGTAGATTAAAAGTAAAATTTGTAAACCCTTATGAGGATCCTTCCTGGGCAAGGGTGTGCCCTTAGAATATATACGAAACCGGTGGTAATGAACCAAAACCATTCCCTACTTCCAGGTTTCGCAATGGTAGCCATGGTGGAGCTTCAGATCAACGAGCCGACCAACGTCCCGGAATGGCTATTCGTAATGTTCGCGGTGTGTACGACGGTGTTGGTCGCCGTTCATATATTCGCTCTGATGATCTCGACGTACTTGTTGCCGAACATCGACGCGGTCAGCAAGATGGACACGCCGGGCGGGCCGGCGCGCGCGCTGCGGGACTCGCCGCACGAGAGGATGAGAGGGTTTATAGAGCTCGCCTGGGCCTTCAGTACTGTGTTGGGTTAGTTCATACTTCCTTTAACTACTTGTCTTCGAATAGGTGTGAAAACAATAAACCTTACGTTAACTTAAGTAGGATTGTCATCAACGAAAATTATGTGGCCTATGTCAGGCATATTTCAATGTCTCCTCATAGGTTATTCGACATGTCGTTTGGGCTGTAAAATGTGCTAAATAATTTTACATACATACAACCATAAGCTTGAAAATCATTACCCTCTCACTGACACAGTCGGGTAATAAGGTTAACAGGAATACATTAATTTAATATTGGCAGCGTAGCGATTTTAAAGTTGAAACTCTTAGGGTGGTTTCAGACCAGCTTGTTTTTGGACGCGCATGTAGGCAGGCATGTCTACCTAAGCGTGCCTTTTGACACACACTTCACACTGCAATTTAAATCAATTATTTATAATTTCCAGGTCTATTCCTGTTCCTGGTTGAGATCGCGATCCTGTGCTGGGTGAAGTTCTGGGACTACTCGTTCGCGGCCGCCACCGCCGCCACCGTCATCGTCATACCAGGTATATTTGCATTCATCGCTCTTGTCACTACTCTAGACACCCATGTGAAAGTTGTTTAAATATGTACCTAAATAAATGCTATTTATTTATGTATTTGTTTTCTTCTAATACAATACAGTTTAAGCACCCTGATCAAGGCCTTAGCCAGGGTTGCCCCTAAGGATGGGTTTCAATTCTGATACAGAAATGAATAAAAAACAAAGTTAAAAAAATTACTTACATTTCTTTTTATTGTCAATTCAACCCCTAATCCTCTTACCTGGCTACGGCCATGACATTTGTACAAATACATCTACAGTCTACACAACATCTTATCAATATAAAACTCTCGAGATCGATATTAACGTATGATTGATTAGCAATAGCAAGTTAAGCAAAAATTACATGTGAAACTAGGATTCCATTATGAGCACAGCCCTATAAATTTCTATGCTAGGAAAGCCGGAATTAACCTTAAAGCAGGCATCATCCGAGCTTCAAAATAAAAGAATGCACAATTTATATGCAACATTAGGTCAGGCATATAAGTACTCAGTTATTTTCATTCACCATTAAGCGATAAAATTAATTGCTCACGTGGCCTCCCTGAAACTACATCTAATTCCGGCATGCAAAGCGGATTTTAAACGACTTAGCCATTGTAACTTCATTAAGAATTTCATCGTAATCGTGGGCACGTGTTTTTATATCTGCGTTTATGTTAGAGTATGGCTCCGCCTGTGTTGACATTATAGTTCGTGGTTAAGTACATTGTGCGTAAAATTATCACAATGATCTTCGTTACTTGAGCCGTAGTGTTCTGAGATGTGAATGTGCATTAATATTGCGCTAAGTAAAGCGCTAATATCTCTTTGATGTGTTTAAATAAATCCCAATCGCAGCACTCACTTAATTCCGTTATAATTTAACTAACTTAATTTTAATGTGGGATACATTTTATAAGCTTTGGCTTTTTCAGCCCTTCGCTAATGACATTGATAACGCGCTAAGTAAAGCGTTTAGTTACAGACACAAACAAGCCTTACGTAGTACCGATTACCTACCTATTAACTTTAATTATGTAAATAATTAATATTAGTACGATGCTTAAAAGTCAAGTCGTGTACACCTGTTATAGAGGTACCTACCTATAACTTAGCATTAATTTATTGTATACTCTTATTATTAGATATGTGTGTAAGTTTACAAGTACCTATATATATTATCTTGTTGGTGTGAAAAATAAAATAAAAAGTTGCCATCCAATAAAATAACCCTTTCTCTTCCAGTGCTTATAGTTTTCGTAGCGTTCGCAATCCACTTCTACCATTCGCTCGTGGTGCAGAAGTGCGAGACTTCCGTCCAAGACATCAAGCAGTTGGAGAACATGAAGAGAGACCTCGACACCGCCACTGTCAAGGTCAACATGTACTAAAGAAGATTGGAGAACCCTAGGAATTAAATAAAGAAGATTGGAGAACCCTAGGAAATAAACAAGGAATTGAGTATTCACAAATGGGGATCATTTTCTCAAATAAATATTATGTACCTATTAAAATACTTAACTTTATAAATAAAGAGCTATTATTTATCCAGAATGTGTCATTATACTGTAACGGAATATCGGAAATATTTTCTGTTTTTAGGGCTACTTTTCTGGGTGGAATCTCGGTTATATCCTAGTACACTAAGCTAGGTTGACTTGTTGTCAAGTCCACTAACTTATAGGTGATGAAAAAGACATTTTAGGAGACTGAAGGGATGTAAATTTTATATACTTACCTAAGTTAATATAATAATAATCTCGCGTGAATAAGAAAATGTAATAAAATAATAGAGAAATTATTTTTGTAAACATTTTGCTTTGATCACTAATAAAAAACTTTTATTGTGTATCGAAGGCAATTTGTCTTTTTGGTGCTAAAAATGCAATCGATCGAAGGAAAACTTATCATAATTATTTATATTTATACTTACTTATTTACAAGAAAAAATATTGTATTTTTTGGAATTTTATCATGGAAATTATTGTTCGTAATTAAATTTCTACAGACATAAGACAACCGATTTTTTCGGATTTCATTGTACCTACGACAACGAATAACTTACGAATTCACAATCTTGACCTAAATAAATACTATTTTAATAGAGCAATGTTTTGACAGGCACTCAAAATCAACTCAAAAATGTAAATCCTGAGATTGTTTATAAGTAATATTAATCTATTGAAATTTTTAGAATCGAATATTTTGTAAACTCGAAAATAGCAATAAGTACCTACACCTATTATATATCGTGTTGTGGGTAGATATTCTAGGTATAGGTACCTTACTTACATTAATTAGATCTCTGTCATATTTATGAACATACTGTATTTTACTTTAGCCACAGTGTACCCACAAACGTTGTAATAAATGTTATTCGAGCTACCTGAACTATTTATGACCTACCTTCTTTCAAATGAATTTGTTTTTGCATGCAAACGATTTGAACGTGGTCTCAACCCATTAGCCCACTGCTGAGCATAGCTGATAAGGCCTAGAGCCTGAGTAGGTACCTAACCTGGGAGTAATTACCCCCGTAGGGGTAAATCAGTTATTTTACCGGGGTAATAAAAAATATATATAAAAGGTAACTTATACGTTTGTTTTGATAACATTTTAAAGACAGTTTGAAATCAGTTTTCCTCATAGGTAACAGGGATAATAATGTTGAAAAGGTTAGGAACCACTGGCCTAGAGCATAGTCCGCCATGCTGCTCCAGTGCGGATTGGAATCTAACAAAAGATAATATATTCAAGTTACTATTTTAATAGTAAGCCTAAGTATTATGTAAGATAAGTGTCTCAATTGGTATAATTTTTTTAGTTTAAGTGATACGTACACAAATACAAGTTGTTAATGTAATTATTGTGTTAGCGGGTAGTTTACTGTCTTTGAATATCGAATATTTAAAAAGCTGCCTAGCTACTGTGTAATCTCCCCATAATCATGGAAAATTTGGTGGCAATAAGGGCAATTTAGACGATCTACAATATAATAATAACTAGATGTTAAACGAAGTCTTCCACAAATTATGCGTAAATAATATAATACAATTATTACGATTTAATTAACACTGGGCTACAGAAAAAGTATGAGATTAGATATTCACTTTTTCATATGCCCGAGTGTTTTATTGTGGCAATACTTATAAGACTGTATTAAATAATCTTATTACATAGGTAGGCAAGAGTATTGTGAAATAATAAAATGGACCAATGTAGAATTTCCAATCAGTATTTATTTGTTGATTAGAATTTTAGTGGCTTTTACTCAATATTAATTATAATTTGTTATTACTGTAAATTAATAGAAAATATGTTTGGATTTATTAAAAATAAAGAATTTTGGATACTTTTATACTCACTTTTATTCATGTTGACCAATCTATGTATAGTTATCGATTATCATCGGCTTACCATAAAACGATGATAATAAAAAAACACAGTTTTGTGTATAAATTCACTTTATTACTTAATGTTACTGTTCGGGGCAGGTATATTTGTGTAATTATTAAAAAAAATTGTTTCATGAAAAATAATATTGCTTTACTTTAGCAGATCTAAAATTTTGACAATTAAACAAAAGAATG
>LGAG01000557.1:296967-332618 GCA_001278395.1 Lerema accius
GGATTACAACATACTAACTTTTAAACTAGAAATCCAGTGACAAACATACATTATACTCGTATATATTGGCTGTCTTTTCAAGTGTAAATTATGTATACATTTTGTAACCCTATTGCAGGTCTTAGTTTGCTTGGTGGTTTGAGGAAACCCACGCTTTTAATCCCGCCTTCCACCGTGGCCACTCCGCCTAAAAGTTTTGGATCTGATGGTAAATATCATTAATATTATCTCACCTCATTTTATCTGGCATACATCCAATATCTTTTTTAATTACTTTTTCGTGTGTGAGTGAACCCATGGGCGTCGTCTAGTCTTTAAAAGATGGAATAACAGTTTTGAGGTACAGTGATGGGGGCCTATTGTTTGTAGTAGATAATATCTTTTTTATATTTATTACTGTGTCCTATCCTATATATATACAACAAAACTCTTTCCAGCAACGCTGCCTACTCTGTCGGCCAGCCTGGGTCGCAGCCTGGACACGTCGCCGCGGAAGAAGGGGCGCGGCAGACCTCGCAAGCACGACAAGGACAAAACACAAACATCGCGTGATCTCTTTGGGTATGACAATCTTTTGTATTCCATCGAATGTATTTGACGACCACATAGCCTAGTTAGTAGTGAACCTGCCTGCGAAGCGAGGGGTCCCGGGTTCGATTCCCGGCCGGGCAGATATTTATGTGACAGTTAAATGTTTGTTCTCAGTTCATGGGTTAGTGATGTGTTATTTGTGTTGTCCATGCCACCCGCGACACAGGGAATCCTCCTATTGCGGGAGTATGAGTGTGTTAACGTTTATTTATTTATCGCTCTGTCTTTTTTTTTTATCTTTGTTACGTAAATACTATAAAAATGTTAACAATACGTGCTTATGTTGTTCCAGTCGCGCACTAGGTGATGGTAAGTCAGTATCGACTCCGGTGCCGGCCTCGTTCCTGCAGTACCGCGGGCCCCCCGGCGAGGTGGGCTCCGATAGTGACTTGGCGCTCTCCAGGTAAGTATTACTACTGAACAATGTTCACACTATACCTCGTTATTTTCGTCGTGATTTAAAAGGTAAACAATCTTACACTGTCTTTTTGTTGTAATTATCGATTTAAAAATAAGACAGACACCAATTAAAAAAAACTAAAGAATAAACAATAATTTAATGTTAAAATAAATTTCTGTATACTTCTAAATATTTTTTTAAATTAATGAAATAAATAAAAGTTGTGCCAAGTTCGTTTACCTTTTATATCACGACGACAAAAACGAGGTATACACACGTATAAAATAAATTGTTTGGCTTTTATCATATTACATAAGCCCACTGTACATAATATCCGACTAAATAAATAAAAATAAAGGTTTATTGTATATGTGATTTTCATATACAGTGTCGTATATGTATATGATTTCCATATACAGTGTCAACATAATGTTGAGGTCCAGATAATGATACCCATTCAGCATACTTCAGGTTACTTGCAGCCGGTTCTTAAGCCTATCTCAACTAACAGTTTAGTTTTTAAATTTTTAATACTTAGCATCTTAAATATTTTATTTTAACAATCTCATATTTACTGGTGACTCATATTTACTGGTGAAAAGAAACATAATTTTTTCTGTTTGTCAAATTTGTAAAATACAAGTAAAAACCGATGAAAGAAAATATCGTTGCGCGTGTATAGTTGCTACTAAATTAACATTGCGAGTTCGGGACAGATCATGGACTTGCCAATAGTTCAGGCGTTCTATAGAAATATCTACTCTATACCATATATGTTCTATGTTCTACACGTAAAAGTGTATGTTTTGTACATATTTTTATATAATAACATCCGTATTACAGTACTGTTTGTATTATGGCAGGTCATCGAGCAGTAGCTCGGTGTGGTCGCAGTCGTGTTCGTCGTGCACGCACTACGACGAGGAGAACGGGTCTGACCACTCGTGCTCCTTCAGCTCCAGTGACGGGTGAGTTGGTCAACCATAGTCATCAATGACCAAAACTATCGGTAATTTGTGTGGTTGTTAAAAATAAGTTGTCGGTTAATTGTAGTCGTTTTGTCTACAGTTTATAATATTTTTTGTATTAAGGGAATTGGTCGTCACTTGTAATTGTACTGGCACTCGAAGTTTAGAGTGTGTTAGTGATCTTTAAAAAGAAGTAAAAACTACCAGAAAAAGTAAGAACTCTTAAGCTAAATTTTATTAAGAGTTGAGGGAGCCATAGTAATAGATATTATATAGCCTGTGTCACAGTCAAAATGGTACACGAATCCAATAAATACTTACATGTTAAAACGGTCAAGTTTGGGTTGTAGAACGTACTGAAGAAATGGTGATACGCACACATCATTTCTCTTCTTCTAATGCAGTGAGGTAATAAACAGATACGTAAAACAAGATGTATTTTTATAACGATATTGTATGACAGGTCGAGTTACAACGACACCTTGGAGTCTAACGTGGAGGGCGGCAGCGGGCCGGAGCCGCGGCGGCGCGGCCGGAGACCGCAGACCGGCGCGGCCGATAATGAACCTCCCGTCACACCTGTTAAGGTTGCTTTTTGAATAACAACTATCAATCTTCTTTCATAGCGATTACGTCACAAACTCTGAATCATTCGGTGATTATAACGTAACTCCAAATTTAATTTCTTGTTAAAAACTGCATAAGACTTAAGTTAATATGTCAATAAGCTTTATTAACGCTACATCGAAAAGGCCACTTAAAAAGCAAATATATGCTTTGTATCGTGTGTAATAAGGTTGAATTTTCCTGTCTTTATTTCTTCAAATGGATCTAAATTACCTGCCTAAATTATTGTGTAACATATTACGTAAACATTTTGTATTGCGGTACAGGGACGGGGTACAAGGTCTTCAACGTCTAAGACTCCTGTAAAGACAGCTCAATCAGATATACACCTAGAACCGTTGCAGTTGGTGTGGGCGAAATGCAGGTAAATTGATTTCTACACTTTGAAATAATTTATTTAATGTAGTTGCCACAATCTGTGCTATTCTGAATCTTTGTGAGTCTCTAGCCGACCATAGACAAGTTTGAGTAATCTTTTAGTGTTTAAACATCTAACAACCACTTTTATTTATGTACGCAATCAACACTAAAATGCTTATTTTTATTATTTTTACTATATGTATATTTATTTATGTATGATTATTTACAACTGTATGATTATGTAAGAAAAACTATGATTATTATATAACATTAACCTTGTTTTTATATTTAATTTAACAGAGGCTATCCCTGGTACCCAGCTTTGATAATCGACCCAAAGATGCCAAAGGGCTTCATATACAACGGAGTGCCTCTCCCGGTGCCACCACAAGATGTGCTCAACCTCAAGAAGAACCATTCTCACGAGCCAATTTTATATTTAGTATTATTTTTCGACGTCAAACGTACCTGGCAGTGGTTGCCGCCGAATAAATTGGAGGTGTTGGGTGTTGATAAGAGCGTGGATCAAGCGAAGTTGACTGAATCCCGCAAGCCGACGGAGAGGAAGGCTGTGAAGAAGGCGTACGGTGACGCCATGCAGTTCAGAAAACAAGTCGATGGAGACGATAAATGACACAGGTATGCTTTGTGCTTCGATTATTATTCGATTAATAATACTAGACGTCCCATTCAAAAAATTACTTTAATACTACCCAACAGTGCTTTTTAATCTTTTTAAAAGGAATTTGAACTTTATAGCTTACAGTTTTTGAGATATAATGAAATGATACTTTAACTGCGCCTGTTTTTGGAGACGCATTTTTTGTACTGAATAGATACCTATTCCTTACGTCAGAGTTATTTCACTAGACTTGTAATACATACAATTTAGCTATCTGCAATTTTTCACAATAATAGAAGTTTAAAAGCAATAATATTGCGTACGCAAAGTGCACATGACCCTATAATACGAGTATATGGGGCAATTTAAAAGTAATAAATATGTACTGTTTTTTGACAGGTTTAGATATCGGTCGAGAAGGCCGACGAGGAACAGAACATTTACCTTCGGAAGCTTCTCACACATGAACCTGCGCAACGCCGCCTCCACCGACTCCAGCGATTGAACGTGGCCGGTTCCAGTACACTGCTGATATTATGTAGTCTGTGGACTGTACACTATTATCTATGGTATGATGCTGTAATATATTGGTAAAGATTATAAAAAAATCAGTAATGTAGTAATGTAATGTAAATCTAATAATATTATAGCATAAACAATATTCTGGTCGGTAAATTATTATCATAATAATTATGTACTGTAGATGAAGTTAACATCGTTATAGATATCAGTTAATGTTAGTAGACCCATAGATGTGAATGTATATTGTAATGGGAAACCAAAAAATTTTTTTTTTATCACAAAGGAATTGCAACTTTTGCTAACAGAATGTAATAGTCACTATGAAATCAATATTAAATGTATAGGTAACCCACTAAACATTTTATATGGATCATAATACACTTCTCAAAATATTTATTTTATTTTATTAACGTTTACAACCATACATAACATTACACATAATGCTCGTTATCAAGGTGTAAATATTCGTCCGTTCAAATACTATTATGGGATTTTTCATTTCATTACTCACTTCGAGTATTTCCAGAAGGCCTACTAACCATTATGTTTCTGACTTATAAAATACCACAAACGCCCAATGATAAATATTATAAGGTACGGCTAGTTGAACAATCGGCACCTATTCAATATTGAACAATCCTTGTTTAATATTTTTCCGATAACCGAGAGTACTTCGTGAATCAGAACTGAGTCAAAGATAGTAAATACCAGGACGAAAGCGACTTCCGCGTGCATTGTATACGATTCGTGCAGTTGGTGAGAGATAGGCGCGGACATTAGACTACCGCCTGCTGGTATCGTGGAATGGCTTTCATTAGAGATTACCATTCTAATAGCTGATCTTCAGGCCTTATAATGTAGCCAAGTCAGGCTGACTTTTGACATAAGGCTGGCGGTGAATATGAAGACGAATGGTATGTTTGTAGTTGTTAACGTAATGAATAAAAAAAGAATTTTGAGGTATTTAATGTTCAATGTAATTATACTGATTAAATAATAACGTGTAGGCTTGTGGGTTACCTACAAAATGTATTGTAGTTCACAAAATTATCTTATAATATTTGTATGTATTACAGTATGTAGTGAACTGTATGTAGATATTATAAATAAATTGTTGCATTTTCAGCATAATATTGGTATGTGTAAGTAATTTTATCTTGCGTTATACAGAAGGAATCTCTTTTTATATACAAGCAGACTTTACTATGGTAATATTCTAAACAGTCCACTCCACGAATTTTGTTTATTGTGAGATATCAGAGATGTAATTTCTGAGTGTTCATGTTGGGTGATGTGTGAACTTTTGATTAACTTAAGATTGCTTGAGAATGGTGTGAACTGAACAAAGATGAATTGTTAACTTGTTTTTACTCAATCTAGTGTGCTTTGAGTTTGTTTGATTAAAATAAAAAATACTACCTACCATCCTTGATTTTATCATTTGTTAAAATTGGGTCAAAAGTGAAAAACTTGTAGTAACTAAAATTATTTACTACTAATTCTTTGTAAATTTATGTGCAACCAAATACAATGATACTTTTACTGAGTTGATGAGTTGTATAATTATGTTAGGCTATAATTAAAAAAAAAATAATAATACAACAGATGAATAACACAACAAAATTTCAGTATAGAAGCTAGATTTTTTGCATAATAATTGTTGTTGGTTATGGTAATAATTTGAACAACCAAAAATACATTGCAACAGAATATGTATTTATTAAATTAAATAAAATGTACACTTGACTACAACATTATGATTTAATTGATTTATTTATTAATAATGTTTGTCCCATGCATAAATTTTTCCAGGTGTGGGCAAAACATTTTTTACATCTCGGGGTGTACTGAAACAAAAATAATAATTTAATATTAATCACAAATAATTAAAAGTACTACTAACTGGAGTACTAATAATTGATAAGAATAATACACTTGCAGATTAACAACAACAAATATTCTTATTAACATTTATCACTAACAGGTCCTACTAACTTAAAAATAACCTAATCAATCTAAAATCACTAACACAGGAGGATCCTAAAGATTCGGTAGTACAGTAGCACCATAGGAATCTCATATGAGTTGCTATGAGAGCTGAAACTTGAAAAGATATTTTGATACTTCATATTATTTACCTCTTGTCTGCAACATCCGCAAGCAGTTTCTGTGTTAAATCTAATGGTGGAGCCACTTCCCGGCGAGCATCTCGTGTGTAGTAGTAGTTGTGTGCATGTCTAAAACCAACAGTACATATTACATTTATATGCTATCATTATCAAGAAATAATACAAAAATTATCTTCAATATTCACTGAACTGAGTAAAATATGGATTTTACTTCCTAAATTCCTTTAGAAATTCTAGCTCAAATGAAACATTTTTTTGCAACATTATTAACATTTATTATTTTAAAATTAACAAAATGTGCAGGATTTTAGTGCCCATTGCAAGGTAAACCAACCTCTTTACAACCAAACAATTCACTATTACTGCTTCTATGGAGACTAGTGTGAAGACCTACACCACACATAGAGCTCTAATGTACCAGGTCTTCAAATATTTAATTAAACTGCAACTTCACTAGGTATGATAAATTATATCGCTAAGTAATATACAATAAAAAAATCATCAAAATAATATCATATAATAATATGTATGTATATCTTACTTGTGGGTGGGTCCATCTGGTATCTCCGGTGGTGGTTGTGTCCTGGCAGCTATAAGTGGCTCAAAACGAAGCGCGTTAGTATGCTTCCTCTAGAACCACAAAATAAAACATCTCTCATACTACGTACCTTTCCAAGTTACATAATTATACCAAAACAAAACTATATACATACTCCGAGAAGAAAATTCCGGAATGCTTGCATAAACGGCGATATATCGCGCAAAGCTACTTTTCCTTTACTCATTATTAACTTTAAATTCCTGCTGTTTGTAGGTTAAAAACTAAAAATTTATTTCTTCAGTCTAATTCTAATAAACTAAGAACGTAAAAACATCTGTTTTTGACATTGATGGCAAATTTGACGTGACATTGACATTATAGTTATGTCATGTTTGTCTTTGGTGCACACAGGTTAAAAATAATCGATCTGATATGCATAGAGTAGTCAAATAGTATAATATAGAAAATCAGAAAATGAGCATAGGATAGATGTTGTTATTCTAAAGTTAAGCTCAGTCTTTAAAAATATAGCTTTTTGCAATCTATTCAATTTTTTTGTTGTGACAAATTGGTCGTCTTTTTTTAGCATTGAGTTGCGAACAATACCGTCTTACCTGTAATAAAAAAATACGCAATATCGCAACTTTCTAGACCATTATTAATGCTCTTCAGCATAAATTGCAACATCTTCTGCAAATTTGATCCTTCAGTGTTGACTACTTATTTCATTTTGTCTGCTACTGTGAACAGCTGTTATATTACCAGGTCGTAGGTCCGAGGGCAAGAACACATTTATTTATTCCTATCAGAAGGCTGTTAAAAGCCTCACAGATTTAATTGTTCTAATAGGTACACAAAATATGAATTTACACTTCACGTTGTTATATCTTGGTGTTTCTCTACAATTAAGGTATATTATCGGAAACCATTCAAGCACTATTCTTCCGCAGTGGTAAACGGGCATAAGCTTAACTGTTGTATTGTATTATTTTCTATTGTGCCTATTTAGCTGAGGCGGATCTAAAAAGTTTAGACAACTCTCTATTTTGTGGTTTGGGTTATTTCCATTTTTATCATTAGAATAAAGTTTTGGTACCCAATGGAAGAATAAAAGAGCATTTGAATTAGAATATTATTTAATTTTTTTTTGATTAAACTAAACTTAGTAAGCTATTTTTAATATACAACTAACGCCAGACACACTTTCAAACATTTATGATTACAAATATTATTTAAATACAACACACTTTACGTAAAGGTTAAGTAGAAAAATATAAATGTTACAAATTAATATTCAATGGTTATACATTTGGTTTTCAAATATTCGTTGAGTGCTTCTTGACCTGAAAAAAAAACAAAATTGTATAATAAATCTCGAAGCTGTTAATTACGATAACGGTCTCTGTTATTATCGAAAGCAGTAATAATAAGTCCGGTAGGTAGGTAATTTTCCTTTTTATTTTTACTTTTTTTTTCTTTCTTTCTTTCTAATTAGGTTAGGATCAATTGTATCAAAAGATAAGGATTATACTTGCGACTTCTAACCCTCGTAGACCTCTAACCTAGCTACATAGACTTAGCGTCTCGGACCTCAATACCAAACAGGGATTTGAAATCTAGACTGGATGTACCACTGAATAATAGATGGAAGAGGTTTAATCATTACCCAAATCCTTTCCAAAGCCAGACTGCTTGAACCCGCCGAAGGGTGCGGCCACATCGGTCTTGTTGTAAGTGTTAACGAACACGGTGCCGGCATCGATACGCTCCGCGAACAGCAGGGCGCGGGACACGTCGCGTGTGAACACGCCACTAGCTAGACCGTATTCCGTGTTGTTGGCGCGACGGATCACGTCATCGATGTTTCTGGAAATTTGCAATAGGTAGGTAGGTACATACGTTTTTATAACTTGTATCCGGGACACGATATAAGTTTATTATAAAGTCAATTTCTAACAATGCATCCCTGTAATCACCCATAGTTGACCATTATAATGTAAGTTTCAAAGGTCTCTATTGTTCATTATACGTTTTTTTAAGTGTTGTAATTTCATCATAGTTAAAAAAAAATGTCAACCAGAAAACAGCAACTTTTATTTCTTACTTGCTACTAAATTTGCTGATGATCATAATAGGTCCGAACGACTCCTCCTTGGCGAGATACATGTCGTCTTTGACGTCGGTGAAGATGGTAGGCTCGAAGAAGAACCCTGGTCGGTTGACTCGCTTGCCGCCGTACACCAGTCGGGCACCCTCTTTGACACCGCGCTCACAGTACTGTGACATTCAAACAACGCATTAAAAAGACATACTTTTATTTCTTAATTTATCAGTTATCCTTTTAAAATGTGACAGTTCACAAAGATGAAATTATTATTCCATTTCCTTTTTGGACCCAAATATCTAATTGATGGAACTGAAACTACACCAAACCAGAAACATACAAATAATTTATATGTTTAGTAGGTACTTACCTCAAGTAATTTGTCCATATGCACCTTGTGGTTTTGGGGTCCGTGGGAGGTGCCTCTGTGCAGCGGGTCTCCTATACTGATCTTCTTGGTCTCTTCCACCACTCTCCTCAGGAACTCGTCGTGGATCGACTCCTCCACGAACAACCGACCGGCTGCTATACAGTTCTCGCCCTTATTGAAGAATACTGACGCCATACCCTGGTAGGAATTGATTATATTAGACTGATAGGCCCTCCTTAAGTGTCCCCAATGCTGTGTTTAATGATGCTCGTATACTCACGTTTCTGACAGCTTTGTCGAGATCACAATCTTCAAATATAACTAATGGAGATTTCCCACCCAACTCTAATGAAACTTTCTTCATGTTAGAAGCAGCGCACGATTTCATTATCGTCTGACCTGCAATTGACACAAAATTGCCAATTATTTACAAAACTAAGTAGAAAAGCTTTAAGGAAATGATTAATATCTTTGTCGACATTACCAATTTCAGTACTGCCAGTAAATCCGAGTTTTCTAACAAGTGGGTGGTCAGCTAGCGCCTGGCCGCAAACAGTTCCACTTCCAGGCAGAATGTTGACAACACCTGGTGGAACTCCTGCCCGGACGCAGAGCTCGGCGAATTTCAATGCCGTTAGTGGACATACCTGCGCAACAAAGTACGTATATAATATTATTTTTACGCTGTACAGAATCTCTCCGACCAGATAGAATAAAAGTCATTAGTCATTACCGATGCATTAGTGGCCACGAAGATAGGTAAAAAGTAAAAGAAAGAAAGAAACAGGATGTCCACGATTTAAGCAGAATATCCGTAGCGTTAGAAACTGTATAAAGTTAAATCATATCTGATAGTAATGTAGAAGTAGAAGAAGATGTAAATAGTTCTAGACAAAGAAATTAAGAAGATGTTTCTTACCGCAGCGGGTTTCATAACAACAGTATTCCCGGCGGCTAAGCACGCTGCCATTTTCCAAGACAGCATCATCAATGGATAATTCCACGGCGTTATCAATGCACATACACCGATAGGTTCTTTCTTTGTCATCGTCAAATTTCTATTAGGTCTCGCGTGGCTTATAGGTATAGTGGCTCCTTGGATCTTGTCGCACCATCCGGCGAAGTACCTCCAGGTTTCTATTGACATTCCGATGTGCGTCTTCAAAGCCAATGTGTACACTGCTCCGGAGTCTATAGACTCAATGGTAGCTAGTTCTTCTTTATGTTGCTCCATTAGGTCAGCGAGCCTGTAAATTCAGACAATGGATTAAATATATTTGACTTCAGCAACGTCGTACTTCTGAATTCATATGAAATCCTGTAGCTTGTTGTAGGTCTATAGATTAAAATGGTTGATTTATTTCAGAAATGCAAAATAAATTTACCTGAATAATATTTGTCCTCGCTCTCTGGCGCTGATTTTCGACCACTCTCCTTCTTCAAAAGCCTTTTTCGCAGCGTTAACGGCTTTATCTACATCATTAGCAGAAGCACTTTGTACTTTACAAATAACAGATTCATCTGTTGGATTAATTAACGTCAGAGTTTTACCACTATCCGAATTTACAAATTCACCGTTAATGAATAATTGTGTGGGAAATTTAATTTTTAATTTATTTGCATCTATTTCCACTCCTTCATATTTAACGTCTTTCTTGCCTGAACCACCCCGCCATTTTAACACTGCCGCTAAGGAGAAATCTTCAAATGTGGTATTCATATAAACATCTTCATTTTGTAACTCTATATTAGCTAAGTCCTTAATTTCTTCGACTAATCTGACGACATCCATAGAACCTGCTCCAGCGGAAAAGAAGTCTGTGTTTTCGTCGATATCAATTCTAAGTATTGCTTTCCACACTGCACGTGCATTTTCAATAAATTGTTTCTCATCAGCCGTGAGTTCAATAGACACTTTCTTTTCATTGGCTTTAAAGAAGTTTTGAGCGTTGATCATTTTGCCGTTCACTTTGAGTCTTGCAACATTTAACTGCAACAAAATTTATAGTAGGTGTTAAAACTTTATGGTCTTTATTACAATTAAATTATTTTACTGTTATTGAATGTGAAACCGTACCTTAATTCCGTCATTAGCTGTGATTAATAGTCCTGCATCGTGAATTACGGCTGGTTTTTGTAATCCGTCTATAACTAACTTATCGCCCTTAGTTTCATACTCTCCTTCCCACAGTGAAGACCCGAAGAATTTAATTTCAATATTAGCTTCATTAGACTCATCCACACCGTCTTTGGTCTGTGGTTTGATGAAGGTTGTTGCTCCTGGTGAGGAATCCATACCTCGGATAAAATTGTGTAAAGCTCTGCCACCTTTAGACCAATCAATCTGCAATAAATGTGGGTACAATGATCATACAATTTATTTTAAGAAATTATTAAAGATCTTCATTATTACCTTGCTTTATACTGAGATTTTTGTTTGGTAAACTAAGTCTTATTTTTTAATTAAATGTGATTATTATTTTTGTCTAACTTTAGACTTTAATAAGCAAACTAGGTTAATCAGTTAAATTAGATGTTATGTTTATGAGCGATCAATAATTTATTCATTACCAGATGGGTTTCTGGCTTGAATAAAGCTGGATCATAAGTGGCTCCTTCTTCCGTTTGCTTTACTCTGGGTGCTGTGCCGTTTGCTACCATATTCACTGACTCGGCTAATGCTTTTATACCTGAAAAAAGGAAAGTTACTTGTCATTTCTATCTTCTTTTACCATCGAACTGGCATCATGCGTAAGTAGAGTTCGTATAAGCATTATAAAATTGGTATATTTTTTAAGATCACTTCAATAAAAATCTTACCTTCAGGGTATAAGTATTTGTTGTACAAGGAGTCCACAGTGTCATCGACAGTGCAAGGGAAAGACTTCTGTAGAAGAATTGGTCCCGTGTCCAAACCATCGTCCGCCCAGAATATGGATAGCCCACAAGTTGTATCACCCTCTATCAATGTCCTTAAAAATAAATAATGATGTTTTTAATTTTTTACGCTGTGTCATTGAATTACAGCAATCAATGTTATTTAAATTAGGAAGGTACCTATACGTAAGTAGCTATTTACATAGGTGCATCTTCTATACGTGATTTAGTTACGAAATGAGCTTGAATAATTATGTAAAATATCTCAAGTATGCTTGTAGGTAGGTACTCGTAGATGACCAACTTATAATTATAAATTATTGGTCTATGTTAATTTTTTTATCTACGTTGTTTATTCTAGAGTTGCGTTTAAACATAATATTTTTAGTCATTTTTCAAATACCATATTTCCTGAACCTATCTGGTTCTATAATAAGGACAACAAAAGAATAGATTACGATGAGCTTTACCTTTATATAGTATACTCGTAAAAAAATATAAGTATTAGTTATTTAACTAACACGCATTAACGATTTGACAGCTTGAGCCGTACATCATTAACTATTCTCATCACGCGTTAATTCTTATAGTCTTTTTGAATATTAAACATCTTACTACGCACCAATTAATGGACGAGGCTCCTCTATGCCTCGGCAGAATACTCGGGTGGTAGCAGATACTCTCGTACCGTGGGTGAGTTATCACTTCCATCGGGATGAATTGGGTGCAGAATGGCAGGACATTGATGTCCGCGTTTACCTGAAAAAAGAAGAGAGTTAGAGCATTTGGAAGTTTTTTTGACACGATTGATACAAACGCGCGTTTTCAGCGCGATCCTTTCGTGTCCGTGTCAAAAAAATAGGCTGTGTTGACAAGGCCATAATCAACGCACGCGTTAAAAAAAACTTCCGTCGTCTTTAAAAATCGTCGAATGAAATTAGTCATATAGACACGGTATTATTAGTATCGGTTTTTCGCTTACTGAGATTGGTGTCATTATGAAATATATGCAAGTTCGAATGGTGTCTTGTAAGATAATTAAGTCTTGCATGTATGCAGTTTAGAATGTACCTACTCTGATGTGTGGTCATCTGCATGATTGACATTGATTTTGATTTGTAAATAATAGTAGGTTATTTTATTTCTATGTAAGAAGTTAATGCAACGAACGTCTCCGACATTACAAAGATTTCGCAAATGTCCTAATAATACCCAACTTCAATTTATCAAGAATATTTACATGGTCACTCTAATAATAACTTAATTCAAGTTAGTTGCGAAATACAGAAGAGCATTATGGAAAGAGACTAATGTGTTATCTAAATAATAAGAACTGGGATTAATGGTTTAACGTGCTCTCAGCAGGACTGTAGGCCACAAAATATTTGGCCACTGATGGTCACCCATTCACTTTCCTGTCTCACCCGAAGAATCTCAACTTTGTCGACCATTTAGGATCGACGCAAGCCGGGGTATCAGCCCAACGAAACATGTACTTAAATATAGACAAAAAAGTGTCAAATCACGCGACTATCGCTGAGACGACACAAGGCAACAATGATAAACCATGGGTTAAAATTTATCATATTTATCATTATCATTCTCCTACGACATCCACATACATCTCGATAGCACCTTTATTTTTGTAACTTCGTAATTACAGTGACGTTTAGAACCGAAATCTTCAATATTTACCTTTATAAAAGTAAAACTTGATTATTTTTAAAAACACAGATAAGTGTAGTTGATATTAAAATTGTATTCCAGCGATAAAATTAGTTTTAAATAAACATTGATCGGTTTATTAATATGCTTACCTACACCAGGATTATAAAAAAAACAGACAGTAACTAGTAAATTAATGTAAGTATAAGTAAATGTATTTAATTAAGTAATTTGTCTCTTTCATTCATTCATTAACATAGTCATTCAATTATTAATCTATAATATCTTAGTGATTTTTAATGGAAAAATTATGATTACATCTATTTGTCTGTACTATTTTACTCTCTATCTCGGTATTTATCTGAGGTTAGAAGTGCAGTAGGTGCGTCGTAAAACTCGAAATGATCAGATATTAGAACGAGGAAGCAATAGCTGCATGGGAGTTATCTATATAGGTTTTTAAACCAATTAAATTATATTTTGATTACCTCTAAGTCATAATATCTAGTACATTTTGTTATAGGTCTGTTGTTAAGAGTTTGTAGTCAAAGTTGCTTTGCTACTGTGGTCGAGTTTATTTAGATACTATTTAGTCATTTTTAAGTTCATGTTGTTTTGGTTAATTGGATGCGGTTTTAACACCGAAAACACTTTTTTAAATGTTAACACAAAACATTTTTCTAAATATTAACAGTAAATTAATACTTTTTTAGATGTTAACACAAACTATTTTTTTATGTTTACACAAAACCCTTTTTAGATGTCAACACAATTTTTTTTTTATGTTAACACAATTTTTTTTAAATGTTAACACAATTTTTTTTAATGTTAATTATGTTTCGAGTAGTCTGCTGTTGCTGTTATGCAAAACAGTTACGAGAGTTTCTCGGAAAAGTTTATCATTATTTTGTGTTACGACTTACGACCTTTCATTTTATTTAAATTATAATTATTAACATTTACAGTGATGGGAGTGCATCAAACATAATTATGTTTATGTTCTAACATAGGTTGTAAAATAGTCGTATACACCATAATTCATAGAATTTAATTTAACTACTTGTCTCAGACCAAAAAATATAATAGACTCAGTATTCAGAACAAAAAACTGAGGTATTTTTTTTACGATCTGACATACCTACAAGTATATCACCGAGGACGGTCCTTCAAGTCCTATGTTTTTTTCTACTACACTTTTTTGTTCCGAAGACTGCATCTATATGAATATTTTTGGGTATGTGTTATTTGTCTGTATTTCTGTAACACCTTCATCTCATCGTAGCTTTAACCATTATTTCGTATGTAACAGCTGTCCTCATTTTGATGTTATTTAAGTTAGTAAATTACTGCGATACGAATATGTATGTATGATAGACGCGCGCAGTTAGGATATAACGTTAAAAGTATTTCATTAACACTAGTCTACAAAATTTCCACGAGTGTTTTGCTAACACAAAATGGACGTAAATGTAAAAGATCAACATCTTAAATTATCTAATAACTATCAATAGAGACGTTTGTTATAACTTCACGAGTAACACTTACAGATTTGTATTCTTCGAGAACTTCCGGTATAACTTTTCCCTTGATTCTCCAAGACTTGTATTTGTACACTGGCTTGCCATGCTGCGCCGCAATGGTTGCTGGAACAATTAAATACAATCTTTATTTACGTTGTCTCAAATACTTTCATACACATATTCACAAGTACGAAGTCGTTTTCTTTCACGAAAAGTTGAAGACAATCGTCATCATAATTTGTTGTTGGTACTGCTGGTGCTGGTACGGTAGGTAGGTACGTTATTATACGTATATACGTACGTAGCTACGATGACTTTTTTAAATATAAGAAATGTGTCTTATCTAACGAATTCTGTCGTTTCTACTTAAATTTTAATATTGTCTAATATAGTACCTACATTATCAAAACACTAACTTGAAAAATGTATCTCATCTAAAGTCTTTGTTGTTTCTACTTAAAAAATGTCTACGAACTTTAGTGCGCTCATAAGGAAATAATTCCTAAATCATCTAAACTATGTATTATCTTGAAAATTTCTAAGGGACAATCTCATCAAGTTCCAAATATTAGATAAAAACCTAATGATTACCTAATGGATCCTCCCTGTTTCCCTTGTCGAGCACAGTGAACACTCCGACCACATCGTGGCCGTCTCGCTGCAGCAGCTTGAAGACTTCGGCCGCGAACGTGCTCTGGCCGATGATGGCCACTCGAAGCTTCTTCTTTGGTGCCTATACACACACACATAATTAGTAAGTTGAATTAAATTTTTACATAAAGATTTTAGTTGATAATAAAAATTCTGGTTTAAAAAAAAATTAAATAAAACTGTTCCTTATATTATGTGAATATTTACACATTCACATGGAAAATAACACGGCCATGTTTTGTGTAAAGCCTATTTTTTTTTAATTTTTATTTTTTTATTTATAATTACTTACTAAATAAAAATAAAATAATTATTACTTATTGAATTACTTATATATTTGTATATGTTTATTTAAACAAATTACAAAATTAATTTATTAAAAACATAATCAAGAGGTCAAACAAAACTAAAAAACATTTCAGCCATTGTAAGATTTTGGATAGATTTTCATTGTATTAAATAAACAAAAAAACAAAAATGTCACAACAAAAAAGCCTTAATTACAAAAAAGTCATAAACACAAAAAAAGAAAAAATCTATTGACTTAAAAAAAAGTAAAAATGACTAACCTCATCAGGCACAGCTACAGGCGGCATATTTGAAAGGTACTCTCACACTTGACCAGTCGGCCTGTCGAATGCGATCCGACTAACACGAATGGCGCGACATGTTCCTATTTAATGAACATTACTCAATCCTTGACCTTACTTATCTAACACGCCACAAAAACCATTATTCTCACTGAAAATGTCTACGGTCTTCACACTGTAAAATTTAAGGAATTTTAGCGAGGGTTTTGGATTGTTTTTAATACTTAGATAGGTAAGGTAGTTCTTGATTAAAATATAATTCTTACGTGTCGAATTTTCTAATTGCTGAAATGCGGATTTTAAAAACTGAAGAATTTTTAAAATTAAATTCAAAGTTAAAATAATGATCAACCTATCCAATGAAATTTTTAAATACTAATCTTTTATTAATGATCGAACAGTTATATTTCAATTGAAAAAAGTAGAGGAAATTTAAAATTAAATTAAAAATCTCCCTGAACTGTTTTGTACCTACATATTTTCATTAATTAATTTTATTTATCTAATGAGTTTTAAAGGCAGTTTAGAAGGTGATATTGACGGTTTTCTTGATGTTAATTAAAATCTTATTCATGGTTTTAAATAAAATTTTGACGTCATACTTATTGACAACTATTACAATTGTCTCTAGCAAATTAATTATTATTTTTAATCGTGTTCGATTTTTAAAAGAACGAAGCATTGTTTTTTAAGATAACTTCTCTATATAGAAATGTCTCGTAATATATTCCGAGTAGGATGTTGACACACTCGATAGTTGAGTATCGTAAGGAGCTAATAAAAACCAGATATAAGCGGTTCTACACGACAGAGTTTAATAAATTATTATAGACCATTACTCTGCTTTGAGAACGCCTTCGAAACCAGTTAATACTGGTTGTAATTTGATCAATCATTTCATTGAGAAAATGCCGCATAGCTAGTATCTACTCCGTACTAGATTGAGAGTGAAAGTCAAGTTTTGTTGATGGGTTTCTTGTGAAACAACCTGTTGATGGTTCGCGCGGACTTTTCGAATGCAACTGTATGTAACTGTATACACTTATTATAATATGTATAATGAAACAAATATTATATCAACACCATAATTATTAGACCCTCTTTATTAGATACACATTGTTTGTGCACATAAATCTTAAAAAAAATTATGTTAAATTATTGAAGGACTGAATTATTATTTTTCTCTTTATGTTAAAATGTCTCGAAGAACTCGCTTTATGTAAAGGTTTCCAGTAATTGTTAATAGTATTAAAATACATATTATAACAATAAATGGTGTAATTACACCTGTTAAAGAGACACTACATGCGATGGACCATGAACGCCCTACAGAAATACTTAGGTACTTACCTACTTAGATATCTTGTAACAATATACCTACCTGTGCAATATACATCGCTTGTAACTTATTCATTGTAGATATTTAACTACCTTGTTTTGTTTTATTTAAAAACGTAATTAGGGAGGTACTTACCACCTAAAACACTTAAAAAATATATTTCACGTGTTTTATTGTTGGGAAAGTTGGGGGCTTATTTTCGTCGCGGTTTATGGAAATCAATAGAAAGAGGTATACTACCCACAGAACAAAGAATAACACATAAGTACATATATCTACAGATTTTTCTGTCGTGATACCAATCAATTAAAACTGTAATAAAAAAAAGTTGAATCTATCTTTGTCAGTTGTCAACTTTATACGCTTTGAATTTGGGTATAATTTTATTAGTTCCACAAGAACCATTATCTAATATTTACGCATGTCATTGTGTTATTAGTATCTTATCCTATTAGTAAAACATTGTTATGAAGATTCCATTTATTACGATGTACACTATGAATAGACAATGTATTTTGTTCATTAAACAAGATGATAAGAATGGTAGATTTTGTAGTAATTTTAAGCAAAGATAAGTTTGCAATGTAGTTAGATATATTGTAAAATTTGTTCTTTGACAAAGTTGCAACTGGTAAGAGCTCATGCCCACACGCAAACAATAGTAGGTACCTACGTTCATTTAAGAGCTACAATTACAAGGTACCAGACAAGGTACCTACAATTACAACCTAAAAGTCGGGTAGGTATTTTAAGGAAAATTTCGCCCTCCAAAACAAAAAAAAGTACTTCTTACTCCACAGCACCTAGGTTACAAATTGAGACATGTTTCCAACGTTCTCATTATTTCACCAAGCGACTAGTTATTTGCTAATATGTGATAAGTATAACCAAAACACGAGCTAGTTGAATCCAGTTTCGAGCGTGCCACGGCTGAGCCGCGCCGCGCGGTGTCAGTCTCGCTTGACCCGTGATTAATGAAAATATTGTTTGTTACTCTTCCACTATTCTCTTATCAATGCTTACGTCTGTTTTCTTGGATATAGATATCTACCTATTTTTGTTACTTCGATTTAAAGTTTATTTAAAACGTTCTACGTAGGAGTAATTGGTTTCTTTTATAACTTAGGTAAAGGTAATTTAAAAAAATATAAATAAGTATACCTACTTACTAGATTTTTCCCTGGACATCATAAAATTGTGAAATAAGGGGTTATCCATAAATTACTTCATACAATACCCATGATTTTGATTCGGTTGCATTATATTAATTTGTTACTTATTTTTCAATTGGTCAGCATTCCCCGGACCTAAAAAGGATCCGGATCCTTTTGAAAACCCGTCCTCTTAAACAAGGACAAATCTGAGGAAATACAAAAGGATGGCAGCCCTGTAATAACACTAAAAAAATGGACATGGTAATGATAGCGAATTTCAATCGCAAATTGGTCCTCTAGTTAATGTTAATATAATTAGAGACCGATTCTAAGAAACTTCTACAAAGATTGAAACTACCTAAACTACTTTAGTTATCAGCTCCACATGTTTCAGACTCGAAACTAATTATGTCATTGTGATATTACCTAACGAAACTTATCATATCAGCACAAAATTTTTACAAATAATCATTACATTTATTACGTTTTACGTTCTTTTATTAGTGATCGAATGATTTTACAATATTTTCGTCTTAGTCTAAACTCTAAAACTAAGAAAATACAGACATTATAGAATGTTATAACGAGAACGGCAGTGTTTTTAAGTTTAAGGTGCGATTCCGGTAAGTAATCTGATTCCTACATCCGTCTGTAACTGCTGGGGACTGCCACGCGACTTATGACATTGCTGCGTGTCGCTTACAGTGGAATCACTCCTTATACATGCACCTTCAACCTATTACTGGCTCTTACTAAGCATAGATCTCTTTTAGTAAATTAGGAAGCCTAGAGTACAATCCACCATGCTGCTCAAGTCCGGATTGGCGGAAAGGTTAGTAGTCAACCTAAGTGTGATTTTTTTTATGCCGTCCAATTCCCTCAGACATGGCTTAGTGACTGTCATCTAATGATAATAACCGGGACAGCTTAATGTGCCCTCCGAAGCACGGGCACACTCGATTTGAAAGAATTCGCGAGGAAATATGCCACTAGTGGTCACCCATCCACGACAATTGTATCCAAAAACGAGCCATTCCAATAATCTTTTACGGAACCCAATATTGCCATTTCTCCGCACTTCAAAATATTTATTTAATATTCTGAGTAATAGACAATGCCCGCTATATAATGTAACTCATTCCTTCCATTCGTAAACACCATTGTGTTACAACTGTGATTCAATAGCCGACGAGCGATCACTTCGTATCGTACACTGTACGGGAAATTATCACCACGGAATACAAGAGCTCTGTATTTTCTGCTATTAATATGTGTTCTAATTGAAGTTAAATTGAATTAATGTTTATTAGTAAACGTTACTAATTTATTATTAGTAGAAAGTCATAAATGGAGCTGCAGTGGTTGATGCTAGTAACATTGGCTGTACTCGAGGTATCATCAGGATATAATTTGACTATCAAGATTCCTATGTGGTGCACCTGGCGACTAGACACTTGTATATTTAATATAAATGTGAATTTCGATGTCTTGCGTTAATCCAGTGGTATGTTTATTAACATTGTAACAAATACGTTAGCATTACATTTGATTTCAGGTAGATATTAAAGTTTGTAGTAATCACTTATTCGTCCGTATTTAATTTAATTTCGTAGTTTCTTCTGTTTTTAGTCGCTTCAGGTATGTACGAGTACGTTCTGACCATAAACATCAAAATTCTAACCATTATCGTCTCAGTAGAAAGCTATATGTATTTTTTATAGCTTGAAGGGATGACGCAGAAGCGAGGTAACAATCTCACGGTAAGTGATTAAAATATCGCCATAAGTAGTTAGCGTCATCAGAGGAGTCGTCATCAAGCATCGCCGGTCATAAGGAATAACATTTTTTACATCTTTTTTATTCAAAAAACATCTTTGTTATTCAACCTACATCATAGTCTTCTGTGAATAGGTCAACATCTGAAGAAATTGATCTGACTGCCTTGCTACCATGTTAAATTATAATGAACGAGGCTTTTTATTTTGATTACAGAAGAGAAACTGTTGCATGTATTTGAACCGACACATTCAATCGTATTAGGTCTCTGTCTAGACAGGTTTTAAAAGTTTATGTAACCATTAAATGCTAACTGCAATTTTTACTCAACCTCAGCACAAAATGCAAATTTATATGTTTCTATTTAAATGCATATAAATGTATGTAATGTTTGTAATAAAATATCGAACTAAATAACTAACGAACTAATAATTAACAAAACTTACCATTCTAGCCGGCCGACGCAGTAGGTAAGAATATAAAGGATATATTTTCATTAGAAGATTTGCCGTTAACGAAATCTCTGGGTTACACGCATGGAAAGGTCCCTCGGGACACTCTAGAAGATACTCGTTTGAAGCCTGAATATATGGAACAGTATCAAGATATGTTGATAGCTAGTCAAGAGTCGTTTGATACAGTTCATGGTGTGGACAAACCATTAAGGAATGAAGGTAAGTAATACCTATTATTTCCTAATACATAAGGCAGTGCATGTAGAAAATACAAATATTCACACATCCAAACATCTGCACAAATTTTCACATAAATATAGTATTTTTAGGTTACACATACAATAATATTAGTTCAAAGTATGTATTATAATAGTACCTTTTGAGTAGATAAAAGCCACAAAACAAACAAGAAGTTATGCTATTTATTTTTATCAGGCGTAGTAGGTATACATATTGAAAATTTACGCAAACCTGCGCGTAACTATTTTATATCTCGGACTGGGAACTGTATAAGGAGTACTTAAGAGGCCGTCCATTAATTACGTTTTTGGAATTTTCAAACTTCCTCTCCCTCTTGGTGATACGTGGTGAGGTTTAAGACTCCCCCTCCTCCTCTAAATCACGTGTATTTTAGTAACTATAAAGAATCTTGAGTATTTTTAAATTTATGTACAAAATATAGATAAGTATAAAAATAAATACACAATACACATGTTACATTACATTGGGGGACATTGTGATATTTCGTGATTTTTAAGGACCCTTTCGAGGCTCATATGATTAATGGACAGCCCCTAAGGTACAAAGTGTCTAATACCAATACAAATCTTCATAGGAAGAAGACAGCGTCACGCACACCAGGAGTTTTCTCCTGTGGGTCGCCGACGAGCGCGTTCGGAAGCTCTTCGCAGGGACAAACTGAACAGCCAGAGCTTGAGGAGTCACATGGAACACACTCGACAGTCGAGCACAGAACAACAATCGAAGGAGACTATTGAAAACTAATATAACATTACTGCCGTTCCGACCGAGAGATTCGTTAGGGTTGAGAGCCGATGACAAAACAAAATTATTTTAAAGTTTCGTTTGCCAACTATAAGTATTGTAATTTTTACCCATTTTCTAGGAATATCTCGGTAGGAATGGGTTATTTTAGTACATATATTTTATTATTTCATAATTTTTAGATGTCCAAATGCCTTATATTTACCTACGAAACGTAGGAGTCTTCGAACGTCGGCCACGAAGCATGACCAAAAATTACACCAAAAAGTTCAGGTCATCGACATGGTCGATTTCGCTGCCTTAAAAAAATCCTATTAGGGTTCGAACTATTAATGGAGTTAGGAAAAAAATATGAATGAAAACCGAAGGTGAAAGTTTCATGCCTGTCGTAGTGTGTATAGCAATGTTTTGTACCGTGTTTTTGTAGCAACGTTTAGAAGTGTTATCGTCAGTACCAATATGTTGTTTAAATACAATCGAGCGAGACTAAACACTGTTATAGACTGCAACGACTTCGACCTATGATAAATGTAGGTACGACATACATAACTCTCTAATACAGGTTAGTTTAAAATTTGGCTGAGACTATACCTAGACTTTTCAATATCGGTATCTTGTGACCTATGAGGAAAACTGATTTTACCTCTTTAAAATGATAACATTAACATCACAAAAGAGACATTATAAGTAATTTTTTTCTGTAGTTTTTATTTTTTATTTTACGCCTAAAATAATTAGGTCCTTCATTACCCCCGTAAAATAGTTGATTTAACTCTAGATGTTAAAAGGCAAAATAGCGGCATCTTTATGAACTCAATCAATTTATAATCAAGATCATTGATATAACCTACGTATTTTGCCGCATCATTTTCGATGATTCACATTTGAGTTATCTATATTGCAATAAGTAACCATATCAATAAATTATGTACAAAGTCATAACTCATTACCTGGTCGGTACCTACTTTAAAATCAACAAAATGCACAACAGATTCATTTTCATACGACCAAATATGATACGATGTGTGCTCATTGTTTTGTTTCTTACCAACTAACCATTAAGCTAACGATATCAACGAAGAGAGGTTTGACAATGAAATGTTTACATCCAATGATACTCGTAGGTGCTCTTTGAAACCCAGTTAAGTGCGGTTTCGGGTGGAGAGAAATAACTGAGACGAGACGAAAAGAAAACTATTGTCTTTATCTACTCGTATTTAGTTTTTATCTTTTTATACCCACGACGGAACGGAGATGGTATATGCGTAGGGTGAGAGGTTGTGTGTTTATTTGTATGTCTTTCTTTACCTGCCCTGAGTTTTTATTAGAATAGAAAAAATATTGGGTACATACCTACTTAACGTCGGAAACATAATGTAAAAATCACTGCCAATACCTATTAGAAGGCAACCCCGGGGTATTTTTTTGGATTCATAATTATACATATTCCCTGAGTCGGGGGATTTTTAAATTTTATTTCATTCTTTTACAATTATACTTTTTTCATCATCCGTGGGTATTTCCAAAACATTTAATTTTGTTTTTTATTTGTACACTAAAGCTTTCTTTAATTAAGTATAGACTAATCTTTATTATGTATGTGTATGATGTATCTAAGTGTGTCATAAGATTACTCATCACCTGATGGTAAGTGATTACATACACCCATAGACGTTAGCAACACCAGAGGCGTCATTGACACGTTGCCGGTCAAGAAGAAAGCGATTAACTCGCTTCTTGAAGGCCGCTATGAAGGATCGCATAGCATTGTGATAAAACCTATGTAGGTAAAGATAGGTTCGTCGGAGGAAATATCGCGAAAAACAAACTGTGGACGAACGCCAGATATCCAAGTAGTGTTGATGGAAACTGGTTTCACAATTAAGTTTTTTTTTAATATGTCCTTATCACAGACTCATAAAAAAAAGACAGAGCCATCCAGCCGAAAAGTGAAAAACGTAAATATAGATACATTATAGAGCCGCTGGAATGAAGCTTGCCGCTCGGTAGTTATACGGCGAGCGAGTGACAGATTTTTGTTCGTCACTTAATTAGTCGCAATTTTATATGACCCGTATATTATTCTTTTTTATGGGTCCGTGGTCCTTATCTACTCGTAATTTACACATAAAGCTCACGCGAAGTTAGTTATGAAAATCCCGTGCTGTGGACATGGTAGATACGCATCACGACGGCGAATCTCAAAGTTCGAGGTTGCATGTTATCTTTGTAATTTTTCGTACTGTAGGTCTTAGTAACAAGAGGATTAGTGCAGATGATGTTATCTTAATGATAAATGCGATAACAGAAATAACTTATCTTTATTGATTATCAAACAAGAATAATAATTGTGTTGCAATGTAAGTGAATCATTTCGCATCTTAGCATCTTTTTTACTACATTAAAAGACAAAAGAGTATTTCTCTTTTTTACTCATGTACCCTAAAAATGCTAAGAAACTTCAGCAGCAAGGTTTTCCTAAAATTAACTCTCCGGTAGAAATTCGTTGATAAGGCATTATCTACGTCGATTTATAGATAATATATATTTCTGCTGATAAATATCAACGTCAACTGTCTGTGAACAGATACAGTAGCTACCGTCTTTCGGGCTTAGGTAAGAATAAAAAACATTTCATAATGTGTGAGCTTCTGAAACGCATGGTAGTGTGCGTGAATCTACAGAAATAAATATTTTATAATATGCATTTAATTGTAACTATTCTTAAAATGGATTTAAATTTTTCCCTTTACATTTTATTTAATTTTATTCCCAAGAATCCTTATCCGACTTTATTTAATTGTTGGAGATTTGTTTTTTAATTCATTGTTTGATTTTTGTACTAAAAAGTTTAAATTTAAATCTGTGGCTATCATCTACATAACGTAAACAAACATACCATATGACTACTAAGCCATAATATGTATACCTAATGTATGTATGTCATAGGGACCTCCCCGCAGCCCACGACGAGACCGCGATACCATTACGAGTTATTTTCCTGGTACTGATCTGTTCCCATTGTTACTTGACACGTGACAATCGTACTATCATTCTTAAACATGGGTT
Organism: Lerema accius; assembly: GCA_001278395.1. Lineage (NCBI taxonomy): Eukaryota > Metazoa > Arthropoda > Insecta > Lepidoptera > Hesperiidae > Lerema > Lerema accius. Next base: position 322,303 of record LGAG01000557.1, read on the forward strand.
TTAAAGAAAAATCTGTCACATTCGGAGAAAATGAAAGCTTGGCCTACAAAAAATACTGCGTTTAATATTGATACACTTAAAAATAATATTAAAACTAAGTTGCTATTGTACACAGGGTCTGAAACCATCATTATTGAGTGCTTAAACGTCGACCAAGGCGGAAAATTATTAAAAAATATAGCAAAAATTTAGGCGAAGAAATTTTGAATATGACATTTCATGATCATTATCGTAATAAATAAAAAAGAAATATTTATTAGTTAAGTACTTGATAAAATTTATTGTTGAATTTCAAATCGTACGATAAGTGTCGTACGTACAGTGGACTCGCGGTAAACTATCTATTCATAGCTAGGGTTGACACAAATACTTTATAAAGATTATCTTTTACGCTTTGTACTAATACATTTGTCGGACCATTTTTATTTTGTGTACAGGATTGCTTGTATCTATTCATATTAAAAACTGTTCTCTTCCGCTTTAAGGTGGGTACTGTACAATAATAGGTACCTACTGTAAATAATAAAATTTCATGACAATTGCTTTACTTTAGCGTTGTGATAACTAAAAATTTATTTAGCTGATATTATGTGTCTTACATCCTATTTCATTCAGTAATTCGAATTTTTTTTTTTTTTTTCTTGGCTTCAGGTAAGCTATACCATGAATAATGCAATTTTTTTATTTATATTTTTTAATATTTTTTTTTCAAATCCGTTCAAAGTTCAATTTTAATGAGAGACAGCCTTGATTCACATTACACAAGGATATATACGACGAACATCTCTTATATTTGTCAGTGGGTGGTTGTTATCAGAGAGGTAAACAGTGTGGAACCACCACAAGAGCTGTTTACTTTGTTTTTAGTACATTCCGAACAGTCGCATTATTCGGAATGATACGAGTGTCTGTGTTGGTATTCGCCTGTTTGCTTCAAATATCAGTGCAGGTTAGAATTTGATTTTATGTACGAAATAGATTGATTTATAATTTGTTGTTGTTAAGTATTAGTTCCCTATAAAGTTCTCGAGGTTGTGTGAAGTCTGCCGAACTCCAAATTGGCCAGTGTCCTTACATTGCGGCAGGAGGGAACTGGGACTTAAGGGATTTAACCCCTAAATCATTAATTTAACCCTTGTAGCGGATAAATAAAAAATATATACACTTGTTTATTTTCATTTTCTAAAATCCTTTCTTATTGCCGACTGACATGACAATGCCGCCGGTAAAATTGAGCAAAGTTCATGTTTATATTCGACTGGTCTGAATCAAGCTGCATGCATCGTTAACATTTCTTTAAATAGTTTTACTGCATTTATACAATAACTTACCAGACACGATATCCTTCGTCAATATCACCTGCACATTAATAGAAAACATTGGCATTCAAATAGGAAAAGAGGACGCAGTAAAAATCAACAATGGTGCCACGACTATTACCGGCTGCCTATATTTATAAAATAAATTTTACCTACTAGTACAAAGTGATATGAATATTCAAATTCAGTTTCTGTTTAGTAAAAACAGCGGGAAATCACCGTGGGATGTAAATATATAACTAATATTGAAGATTCGTCATAAAGTCGAGTCATACATTTAGCGTAAATAAACATTGCATACTGCGCCAGAAGAACGGTTAATTTCCAATATTTATGATCCTACGAGTATGAGTAACCTACAATTTATATGCTTAAAACTAGATTGCCTATTTTTATCCTCATATCGAAATGAAAACGAAGGAGTAACATTTTGATTAAGCAAGAGTTGAAGGCTATGTGGGTAGCCGTGGAGAATTCAAATGTTGCTCAAGAAAATCCTTTGCAGAACCATAAAATAACTAAACAAATTAACATAAACTTACATACATAAATTATATTTATAACACTAAAAACTAACTATGATGTTATATTGGCCTTAAATTAAAGTTTAGTTAATTATATTTTGTACAACTTTGCAGTTCTGTTATACGATGATAAAGAGACTGGCATCGATGCCAGAACTACCGTCAGCTGCTGATATCTGCAGTGCCAGACCCAGATATGCCAGCTAGTCTTAGGCATGCCAGATGTGCAATTTACATTCTTCTATGTTCGATTTTCATCGCTTTTTATTTCATTTATTTATTATTATTATTGGGATAACAAGATGTAACCCATTTATTTTTACGTCTCTGACACTTTAATAAAATCGGAATTGGAAAGAGACGTAAGTATAATGTATAGTAAAAACTGTCGTTTCAGTCGCGCAATCTTTATGTAATTGAGTAATACAATCGTGTGATCGGCACATCTGTTGGATTATATCATCGTTGTCAGTATCTTTTTTCGATTTTACTATCGTTGTCTCTCTGAATAACAAGCGCATTTCTTCTTATTTATTAAACGATTAACGATGACCTTTCGTCATGATTTCGTTAAAAAAAACTTTTTTATTAAGTACAATTTGTAAGGTCTTTTCCTTTTAAAATTACCTTGCATATGATTTTTAGTAATCACGGTTTTTTTTTTAAACCTGGTAACCCTGAACAGCCAGTAGCGTAGTAGCTACCGCGGTTTCACTTGTAGTGGACGTGTTGCTTTCGGTCTCTATGAATAATTTAATTCATTCGGTTACGAACCCCAGCGAACGTATGTGTAATCTAAATTCAACTCTAATACAAGTGACATCAAGGAATAAAATCGTGTGAATTAACGAAAATGTCGCGACATTTTTTCCTAGTGATATTTCTTTGTTTCCTCCTGTATTCGGAGCAGGTAATTGACATTGAGACGGGTTGAATGGCCGTGATTATTTTGATGACAATGATAATTTTGATTTAAGTACCTACCTAAATAATAATGATACAATTAATGTTGATTGATAATATCAACATCAGTTATGGCAATTTGTTTTTCGCTAATTATAATCGTTGTAGCTATGCAGATAATTACCACGAATAATTACGGTACCTACCGTATGAATGATAACTGCTATTTATTAATGTGATTAATATTTATGTTAATAGATATCTTATCTATAGGGTTTAAAATCTTGAATGTGTTGTTTTCCAGAAGTCAACTCCTCAAGATGATCATTATGTAGCAGCCGTGGTGGAGTATGAGGTCCAGACCGACGCTAATATCAATTTACAAAACTATTTGCGGCTGACCAAGGAGGCCAGTGAGCAGGTCAGTTACTTAGTCTTTTTGAGACGAAATTATAATTTAGTAATAAATATTCCACGAACCATACGTGACTGTTTACTGTTCATTGGATGGAAAACATTATGTTCTACAGATGGTGTGGAAATGATTTGTGAAGGAAAACTCGAAGTACGAATCTAACTAACTAGGTCATTAGATATAAGTTACTGCTTGAACACCGGAAGGTAATTGAACACAGTTGCTCATAATCAAAGGCATCACCGACGCATTGCAGACCTAAAATGTAGGAAAATTTCCAAATTATTACTGACTCTCCGACAAACGGAGAAAAGGCACAGTAGGTACCCATTTCCTAGCCGCTGAAAGTGTAGAACCATCCTAACAGACCTAACTTTGTCATTCGTCAAATAATCTTAATGTATTCTAAACAAACATCTGTGCATAATCAAGACATTACGACTGCTATAGGTACCTACAAGATAATTTCACTCGCTGTAAAAAGATAATAATATTTTTCGGAGATAATCATTGAAATAACATAAACTTTGTCACACTAGGTAGGTAATCATCCAAACATACGTTTTCTTTTACAGAATGCTGATATCATAGTTTTCCCTGAAATGACCTTGACTCAAGGAAACCGGACGGTGATCGTCCCTATATTTGGTATTCTCAAGGAGTTCCCCGTGCCTGCTGATCGGTCAGACCTATATGATCAGGTATGATTGTTACGAAAAAGAGAAATGGTATTATGATGATGGTATGATAGTATTATGGTCTGCAAATTAGGAATATAATGAGGAAATAGTCAACAAACAAACAGACGAGCCTCGAAATGATAAATGGTCGTTGTGACCTAAGTAAAGGCATTATGGTTGCCATATCGGCTGGAAAGAGTAGATCGGAAAGAAAGAAAAGATGCAAATATATAAAAAAAGGGAGACGGAAAGGACGAAATATTTATCTTTGTAAATGATGTATCTTGCAAATGTTAATGACGCGAAATAAGTAAAAAAAGAAAATAAAAAAATATTGAAACATTGATCCTATTAGGTACACTACGTATATAACTTTTTATCTTCAACAGATTTTAGTTTCACTCTCCCAGGCAGCGAAGCAGAATAGTATCTACATCGTGGTCAATATACAAGAGGAACTCGATTGTAACAACGCTCCCGGCGAGTATTGTCCGGAGAAGAAGGTGTATGTCTTCAACACGAATGTGGTTTTCGACAGGAACGGAGCGGTTATTGATAGGTAGGTTTATTTTTACAAATTACTTGCCCCATCACTATTACTCCTATTGAAGAATGGGACTCCACTAATGTAACTCATTTATTCTTAAATCTCTCTAAACACAAAACAAAAACAGAGTTTCAAAGGACAAATATAGTAGAACTTATTTCACTATCAACCTTTATAGTTGATATAGTACCTATTATGACATTATAAAGGTGGGATTATTTTGTAAAATACGTAGAATCAGTTACATCTAATAATTTTGCAAGACGCATGACGCAAGATAAATGACTAACGAAAAAAAAACAGATAAAAAAGATAAAAGTCGTAATAAACGATAAACGATGATTATACCAAAACGCTCATAATAGGCTCTAATACGGACATTGCACATAAATCATAATAGCTTTACGACATTTTATTGCCGCAGAATTTAAAATATTAGAGTCTCCTGTAGCTTCGACGGATAAAGATACGATTTCATCTATATCTAAAATAGGGTACCTACTAGAAAGTACCTATGTTATTCCATAAACATTATTTTGATGTTGCAGGTACCGCAAAATCAATCTATTTGGCGAATTCACGCGCTCTCCTGCATTAAAGCCTGACCTGGGCATCTTCAGCACTGACTTCGGAGTCACCTTCGGCCACTACATTTGCTTCGATCTCATGTTCCAAGTCCCAGCCATACAAGTCGTCGAGAAACACAATCTAACTGACATTGTATTTACAACGATGTGGTTTTCGGAAATGCCGTATTTAACAGGTAATAAAAAGAATTTGTTTGATACAATTGTGCATTATTAACATCTAAGTAATCTTAGACATTACACTATTTTTTTATGATTTTTACATTTCAAAGTCTACTTATACATAATATATATGACAAGACACAACATTAAAACAATGACTATAAATACGTAACAATGAGTTAGTTATTCACCTTGGGTGCTTTCTGTAAAGAGTAGATATTATGTTTAAAATATTTACATTGGTTGTATAAAACTCTGCTATTCCTTTTGATAAAGGATTATAGTGTAAAATAACGACTTATTCTTACAGCTGTTGAAATCCAGGAAGCCTACTCGTACGCGATGAATGTGAATTTCCTTGCGTCTGGAGCCAATAACGTTAAGATTGGAAGTGCAGGTACCTAGGTTTACGCTTACATACCTAATTATATCGAAGACCCCAACATTCTACTCAAACTAAGAAATTAATTAGACCAATAAGTAACGATTCAGTGACGGAAATCATCAGTGAAGCGGACCTATTACTGACTCCTTATCGCATGTAAACTGTATATTCTTCTAACAAAGAGCACAGCGGAAAAAGAGCTGTAATGAACCTATTCAGAACTCCAGTTGGGAGAAACATAAACCTATTTCGTATAAAAGGAGTCCTTTTCTCTCAGCCATTTCCCGCTCATTACCCTTTTGCGGATAAAACCGGGCTTTATTTTAAATGACTCCACTTATTTCCAGGTTCCGGGATTTACTCAGGTAAAGCAGGAGCACTAGTCAGCATCATGCCAGGACAACCTACCACTAGACTGCTTGTTGCCAAAGTTCCTAAAATCCCTGGGAAGGTAAGTAAAATGAAATTAGTTAATGAAAAAGTTAAGCCTTTCGAAGTAGGTCTTAAAGTTGATTCAGCATTGATATTAGTTAACAAAAATCGTAAAGCCACGACTAAATCCCATGTAGCAAACGATTTTAAAGCGATTGATGCTGACTCCAATAAACTTTAATCCAAAGAAGATTATTTTCAAGAATCCATATAGAATGACGGTCTTTTGCCATTTCTTTATTATTCTAAACATTCTCAGGTCACCGAAGCCTACCCAGGACCAATATATGACAATCCGAGCGACCACGACAACCTGTTATTGAAAGCTGATCCCTCCCTGTCCGCCCATGTCAGCCGGCTGCTGGTACCAGGCTTCCAGGAGTTCACGCTCGTCGACAAGGAAGTATCCTGCAGGTTCAGGATTAGGCTGCACCATCAGAATGGAATAAATGTAAGTTTTACCAGTTACGACCTTGTGTCTTTAGATGTAAAGGATTTTAGATTTCTCGGTGCTCTAGTTTCAAAGCTTATGCGTTCGCGCTGATTATATTCTATTAGATGCTTTGTAGTAGTTAGTCGTTTCTGTATATTTTACGGGTACTTTTTTGTTATGCTAACATATTTGAATTATTTTTTTCAAATGCATACCCAGAAGTTGTGATTTTAAGTCAAAGTAAAATTTTTATTTCGGCTTAAAAACTAGCAGGTCATTTATGGGAACCTAAAACTAACAATTTAAATACCATTAGTTTGGAAAAAAACGTTTACATCATTACAATAGATTTTCTTTTACTTCGTTTCAATAGAGAAATCTATCCACACAGGTTTTACGAAAATAAATATAAAGACTTATGCATGCTGCTTTGCCATGCTTAGTGCTCATAAGGTTTGTATAAAATTTTAAAGCCATTGGGTATTACACAAATTGATGTTCACTGTTCTCAACAACTGAATTGAACCTACCTACTCGCTTGCATGCATGTGCATGGTAAGTTACAATTTGTTTCTTGGAAGAATGTTGTGTGAATCGTGCATAATTGCTTGTTGGGGTCAGCTTACGTTTTGAATGCCGTATTTGCACTATCGCATTACGTTAGTACTTTAGATGAGTGTGAACATTTTGTGCTGTGGCAAGTAAAGTGCTAGTGTAGTGCGAATATGGTTTCTCTTATGTTGTTAAGAAACAAGAGGAAGGAATAAGGCCTTGGTTACCTGTGTTTAAAGACTTCAAAACTTATTTTTAGATGTTATTGGGAATTTAAAAACTATTTATATTTTCATGTAAAACACCTCATGTAGGTAATTGGCTTACTTATCGCTAGTCAGCCGGTTTGGATTGGGTAGGATACGTATTAGTATCACGACCAACTCTTGATATTTATTTATTTATTTATAAACAAACCACCAAAATCGGGGTAAGAAATAAAACCCATATAAAAAAGATTATATTATGTTCTTCCATCCCCATTGTATTCAGCTTTGTCTTTTGTCTAAAAAGAAATAATTGTAATAGTAATTATATAATGTTACACATTATTTATCTCGTTATTAATAATTCCAGGAACCACAATACAGAGCGTTTATTCAAGACGCCAGCAACACTTATGCCCACCGACAGATAGGCGTCGCTGCTTGCGCTATAGTAGCTTGTCAAAACGATGATGTGAAGACATGTCCACACAGGTAACATTACCAGAAATCATAAAGTATCGATTTAGTTTAAGTACTTCGTCTTTATACAAAACTTAACGGACCTTAAGGGGCTGGACCGATTTCAATAAACATTGTATAGAGGTGATAAAACAAACACATTTTAAGACCACATCAGTCATATTGAAACATGATGAGACTGTTATTGTTAATGACAATAAACTTGTGGATAATAAACTGACTTCTATTTCCAGATTTGCTAAGGATGAACGAAACGGAGTATTTGAAGAACTTGAAATAGAAATGCGGTCGTACCGTCGTCACTACAACACTTCCTTGCAATGTGACGACATTGTATACTATCCAAATACCCTTACAAATACTAAGTTCCCTCTGAGTGTTGACAACTTTACATTTACTGACAACATGCAGACTATTGACTCATCAGAAAATGACGTGGATAGTAAAGAAAAGAGGGATGGGAAAGTACTTATTAAATTAAATAAGCCACAGGATCAAATATTAACTGTTGGCATTTGGGGCCGAGTATACAACAAAGATGTGGATCATATGAAAGTTGTGACCGACGCTGATATAGAGGCTTATAAAGATGTAGAAGATGTCATATATGGAACTAAGCGGAGAAAAGATAACAATATTTGAAATTACACTTCAAGAAGTATCGTTAAAAGTGTATGATAAATACCAAATTTTACGAATTTACATTGTTCTCATCCGAAGATGTAGTTAAGTTCCGAATTTTTTTTGTAAACCATTGAACTATCTAATTATTTTTCTTAGTGCCATAAAATATAAGTAGACTGAATTAATTAAGTACAATGGTAAAATCAAATAAATTGGCTGTAAATAAGTTTTATATTTTGTACAATTTGCGGAAACAAATTCGTTCTACGCGATACTATTGTATTATAATTATTAAAAACTTTAGCTTTAGTAATAATACATGACAACGTTGATAGCGGTAAAAATTGTGATTTTTTAAATTAGCACTAATAAAAACAGAATATATTTTACTTTACTAAGTTTTTTTTCATTATTTTCTCTAGATATTTTCCTACTAGTAAGCAAGATAAGTTTATCCTTAACCATTTTATCAATATTATTGAATAACGATTGATAATTTTGTTACCAAACATTTAATATTAATTTTGTTATCTATTATACTAGTCCAACTAGTCGTTTGGGCCTTCTTTTTCTTGACTTGTAAATTGGGCCGTCTTAATCTTTTGATACAAATAATTAACAATAATATGTTCCAAAATAAGCATGTCATTCTTATTTGACTTTTTTGTGTATTTTATTTGTATAATTTTTCAGAATAACTTAAATTAATTATTTTATCTAGTAGATTTTCCGTTAGAGGCTTTTGATTTCAAGAGGTGAATTCGTCGTGCATTGGACTGTTTGTTGGATCGGATTCATACATCGATCTTTTTGAAATTCAAATCTATTATTTTCCTAGTAGGTTACGTTACGGTCTTTTCAGAACTACCAATACAGAGCTGTTGCCTTCAGTGGTGTTCGGACTTACGATGGCGTAGCGACGGGAGGAGTCAGGGTTTGTGCCGTGATCTCATGCATAGGAGACACTATTGACACTTGTGGAGTAAGGTTGGTATCGACACAAACACATTGCTACTGAGCACAAAAAATATGGAGTGAGTCTACATTTAGTACTAATCATGATAAGAAGACTAACTCTTATAGATACGCGTGCAAAATGCTTAGCGACAGTTCGTCAATGTACCACATTTTGTGGGCAAGAATTTTCCACAAGTTATCAGACAAAATATCGAGCACTAGAGTTGGTAAAATTTTTATCCAATATGTTTACTTATTAGACGTCCTTTTTATATCCTAGTTACCTATGCAAAAGTGTATCCTTTTCAAATTACAGATTCCCTAAATACGAAGCAAACACAACAGCAATTTTCGAGGAACTATTCATCGTGGCTTCAGCTCCAACACCAACTATTGTTCCGGAATTGGACGCACTCGACTCCATGTTTTACCCCATCACTTTAGGCCCTTCTATAATGCCTTTAGAGGCTAAAGATTACAATTATGCAGTAATAACAGAAGGGGGAACCACTGCTATGTCATTAAGTTTAAAAAATCATCAGGCTCAGTTGTATACTTTTGCTGTTTGGGGACGGGTGTTTGACAGAGATGGTCAAGAGCCTACGCCTCCCCTTGACGGATCCTCGTTCAGAATGTTATACAGCAGTGTCTTAGTTATTGCAGGTTTAAGTATAAGTATGTTGGCTTAATATTACGACTACGGTGAAGTAACAAAAATGATTTTTTCGCATGCACAAAGGTAGATGTGCTACGTAGATCAAAAAATGTTTTAATATGGACTATACAGGGTTTTGAGTATTTCCGCTTTTTTTTTTATTTTGTAACTTACCAAACAATTAATAATCAGCTAGTGAACAGAAAATGAATGGAGGTATCTACGTATGAAAATTGTTTTCGAAAAAATTTATAATTATTTATTCTTCCTATTTACTAACGTAATAATTTGAGATGTTCTTATTTTCGAAAATCCGGAATACGACCAAGTACTACTTATTAAGACTTCTGTTATTGTAAGTACAATTAACGCTCGATTTGATACAGTACTTATTTATTTTGTTATAAGTTAATTTACAAATGTTATACAATGTGTTCAATAAAAAAATTTTTAGC